>CM060333.1:50874947-50897447 GCA_030674155.1 Stramonita haemastoma | reverse complement strand
GTGAAGAACAAGAAGAAAGAAGAAGAAGAAAGAAGAAGAGAGAGGAAGAAGAGAAGAAGAAGAAGAAGAGAAGAAGGAAGAAGAAGAGAAGAGACAAGAAGAAGAAGAAGAAAAGAAGAGAGAAAAAGAAAAAGAAAAGCAAGAAGAAAGAAAAGAAGAAAAAGAACAAGAAGACAAGGAATTGCAAAGAAGAAAAAAGGAATTGAAAAAAAAAAAGGAAGAAAAGAAGAAGAGAAGAAAGAAGAGAAGAAGGAAGAAAAGAAGAAGAAGAAGAAGAGAAGAACAAGAAGAAGAAGAAAAGAAGAAAAAAGAACAAGAAAAAAGAAGAGAAGAACAAAGGAAGAAAGAAAAGAATTTGAAAAGAAGGAAGAAAAAATTAGAAGAAAGAAGAGAAGAAGAATTGCATAGAAGACAGAATATCATGAAGAAGAATGAAGAGAATAATGCAAAGAACAAGAAGAACAACAAAAAAACAAAAAGAACAATAAAAACAAGAAGAGGAAGAACAAGAAGAATTGTGAAGAAGAAGAATTGTGAAGAAACAGAATTGCAAGAAGAAGAATTGCGAAGATGAAGAATTGCGAAGATGAAGAATTGCCCAGACGAAGAATTACAAAAAAGAAAAAGAAGAAGAAGAAGAAGAAGAAGAAGAAGAAAGAAGAAGAAGAAGAAGAAGAAGAAGTAGAAGAAGAAGAAGAACCAACAACAACAACAACAACAAACTACTCAAACATAACAGTATCAACAAGGATGACAACAGCATCCTCAACAGAAACTTCAACAACAACAACAATAACAACAACAAATTCACGAAAAGATTACGATTAAAAAAAATCCCAAACACAATGGCTACAAGGAACCAACACAAAACACACATCAAGTGCCTGTGCCGGCACCGCCCATTGGCAGACAGAGGGAGGGAGGGGAGGTGGCAGTGAGGTGGATGTCCTGTGATTGACATTTAATTCTCCCCAAAGCCAAGCCACCATCACTTCCCTTACCTCGTCACGTCAGTTGCCTCCCTTCCCTTCCCTTCCATTCTCATTGGGGGTGGGGGTGGTGGGGGGAGGGAGGGAGGTGTGATTCCCAACACACTGCTGACTGCTTTGCTGATTGTTGCTATTTGTTGCTGATTGTTGCTGTGTTGCTGATTGTTGCTAGCTATTGCTGATTTTTGCTGGTTGTTGCTGTGTTGCTGACTGTTTTACTGATCATTGATGATTGTTGCTGATTGTAATGCTGACTGCTTTGACTGACTATGTCTTTGACTGTATTGTTTACTGTATCAGTGATTGTTGATGATTGTTGTCTGGCTGTGTTGCTGACTGTGTTGCTGACTGCCTTGTATATAATAATTATATGCTGTGTCCTGCTGGTATTGCTGCTGATTGAGTGACAGTACAATTCTCTCTCTCTTCTCTCTCTCTCTCTCTCTCTCTCTCTCTCTCCTCTCTCTCTCTCTCTCTCTCTCTCTCTCTCTCTCTCTCTCTCTCTCTCTCTCTCCTCTCTCTCTCTCTCTCTCTCCTCTCTCTCTCTTCTCTCTCTGTTTTTTGTTTTTTTTTCTCATTCACCTCTACTACTACTCTTGATCTCCCAGTTTGTAAGTCTGAGACACGCAGACAGATTCTCCAGGAAAGGACTTGAGACTTGAGTCATGCCTCTCTCCTTCCTCTCTGTCTGGCTTTTAGACAGTCGTTCCCCCCAGAGACCGACTTTGTTAAATGAAGTGGGTCGTGTCCTGCGCCTCTTTTCTTTTGTAGTAGTTTGTTCATTTGTATGAGTTCTTTTTTTTTTTAATTGTCTTTTCTATTTCCTGATCAAGCTTATTGTCTGATTCTTTTGGGTTTTTTTCCGAATAAACAAAAAAAGATCATTGTCCCAGTTTCTTGCTGGTCTTCCTGCTTTGTTTGTTTTCTTTTTGTTTGGGTTTTGTTCTTTTAGTGGAGAAAACTTATCTGAATCAGCCATTACTGTTTGTATCTGTGTCTGGAAATGGTTGTATTGTTTCTCCTTTCAGTGTTTCTTTTTAATTTTTTCTGGTTGTAATGGGGCTGTGGTAACCAATTGACGGTTACTTGTTATGTTGTTAATTACGTAATAAAACCTACAACGTATTATGTTGTTAATTATGTGATAAAAAGTACAAAATATTATGTTGTTTATTATGTGATGAAAAACGACGAAGTATTATGTTGTTAGCTATGTTATAAAAGTTACAAAGTATTATGTTGTTAGTTGTGTGATAAAAACTTCAAGGTATCCTTCAGTAGCATAATGATCTGCCTCTTCTGCTGTGTGAATAATTTCATTAGGTTTTCTGTTATTTGCATTTGGAAATGCAATGTTTTGGTATTATTAAGTAGTTTAATACGTTATTAGTGTCTTGATGTTTTATCATTCCCAAATATGATAAGATCCTTTTTCAACAATAAAGTACAAATGTTTGCACAACTGTCTTTCCGTCCTTCTTTCCGACAGACTGACAGAACAATAGACAGATCAGATCAAATCAAATCAATATCTTTTATTTCGAGGATAATGAATAAACACTCATGTACTCTTTTACGTCCAGTCCAAACCCCTATCACGTGTAACATATTTACTTTTTTTTTTAATCATTAAACATAACTAGAACCAGCAGCAACAAAACAATGATAATAAACCAGCTAATAAGACAAGAGACAACAGGAACAGTAACATGAAAAATAACAAAAAACACAAACAAACAAAAAACAACGAACCCTCCACACCCACCCCCCAGCAAATCACACACACACCAAACAAAAAGCAAGAAAAGCCCCCATTATCAAGCATTGACATCTCTCTTTGTGCAGTGATCCAGTATTGACATCCCCCTCAGTGCAGTGGTCCAATATTGACATCCCTTCAGTGCAGTGATCCACTATTGACATCCCCTTCAGTGCAGTGACCTTCACCTGTCTATCAAAAAAACCCGAGGTTCTGGGTTCGCTCCCCAGTCATTGCTTTTTCTTTTCAGTTTGAGGAGAAAATTGAATCTGATGTCAAACACACCCATGCACACAAGACACCCCACGCACGCACCCTCAGTGCAGTGATCCAATATTGACATCCCCCTCAGTGCAGTGATCCGATATTGACACCCCCCTCAGTGCAGTGATCCAATATTGACACCCCCTCAGTGCAGTGATCCAATATTGACACCTCCCCCTTGTATGGGTGTATCTTAGGGGACAGGACAGACAGACAGACAGACAAGCAGGCAGGCAGGCAGGCAGGCAGGTAGGCAGGCAGCTAAGTTACGCCAAGCATTGCCCTCATCTACCTAACACTGCCAGAAGCGCTAGGCCTCACAGGCAGACAGTCACTCCTCACAGCAATCTGCTCTGGTAGACTGAGGGGGGTGTCAATATTGGATCACTGCACTGAGGGGGGTGTCAATATTGGATCACTGCACTGAGGGGGGTGTCAATATTGGATCACTGCACTGAGGGGGGTGTCAATATTGGATCACTGCACTGAGGGGGTGTCAATATTGGATCACTGCACTGAGGGGGTGTCAATATTGGATCACTGCACTGAGGGGGTGTCAATATTGAATCACTGCACTGAGGGGGATGTCAATATTGGATCACTGCACTGAGGGGGATGTTAATATTGGATCACTGCACTGAGGGGGATGTCAATATTGGATCACTGCACTGAGGGGGGTGTCAATATTGGCATCACTGCACTGAGGGGGTGTCAATATTGGATCACTGCACTGAGGGGGTGTCAATATCGGATCACTGCACTGAGGGGGATGTCAATATTGGATCACTGCACTGAAGGGGATGTCAGTATTGGATCACTGCACTGCGTGCGTGCGTGGGTGTGTCTGTGTGTGCATGCGTGTGTTTGACATTCAGTTCAATTTTCTCCTCAAACTGAAAAGAAAAAGCAAGACTGGGGAGCGAACCCAGAACCTCGGGTTTTCTTGATAGACAGGTGAAGGTCTTAACCGTCCTGCCACCTTCCTTCTTTTGCGTCATGTCACAGTCGCGCTGCTGTGTGATATGGTAACATCACCACACTGCTTCATCCTCCCCTCCCCCCCCCCCCACACCCCCCCCACACATACACACACATACAGTCCAGTGGTCCACTATTGACCGCTGTGTCTGTTGACTGCTTTTGTTTGTTTAAGGATTTTGCGTCTGGTTCTGGCAGGGCTTGTGTTTGGTTTGGTTCTAGAAAATGGGAACACGTCTTATATTAGCTTAGTGACTCTCTGTCTGTCTGTCTGTCTGTCTGTCTGTCTTTTCTGTCTGTCTGTCTGTCTGTTTGTCTGTCTGTCTCTGTCTCTGTCTCTGTCTCTGTCTGTCTTCTGTCTGTCTGTCTCTCTGTCTGTCTTCTGTCTGTCTGTCTCTGTCTGTCTTGTCTCTCTCTCTCCTCTCTCTCTCTCTCTCTCTCTCTCTCTCTCTCTCTCATCATTCACTGCATCATCCTCTCTTATCCTCTTTTAAATCTCATCAATCATCTCTCTCTCTCTCATCTCTTTAATTTGTTCTTTGTTTGATTTTGTATCTTTTGGTTTTGTTTTGTTTTTTGGTTTGGGGTTTTTTGTTTGTTGTATCTAATAGATGGCTTGATGAAAAAAAGCAAATTTATTGTTTACTCAATGTCCTCTGCCAACTAAGTTCATCTGGCTTTGTTTGATCCCCTTTTTCTACGACTTCTGTCCCTGTCCATCTTCGTCCCACACTGTCCTTTTCACCTGGTTGAGAATATAGGCCTTGGCCACTACAAGGATGACCGCATTATACCATCTGGAAATTTGATTTGATTGACCACTCCTCAAAAGATCAGAGTGGTTGACAGTGAATGTGATAACGCAAGAAAATGTAGAAAATAGCTAAAACATTTTACAGCAAGTCGAAAAGAGGTAGATAGGCAATTATATGTCACAGCAAAAAAAAAAAACAACAAAGAAAACATACACACATCTGATTGAAAACCAAAATACACTTTTTTTAAAAAAAGCAAAGACTCAAGCATTGACAAAAGAGATTCACAAAGGGTCCAAATTTGGATGAGCTAAGGGAAATGGTTGTACAAACAAGAGAAAAAGAAGGGAAAAACTTGCTTGAGTATAGCAAGTTTCTGGAACAAAGCTGGTACTATGTACGCAATAAAACGCAGCAATACATTATATATAATGATGATATTATACAATGATATGATGCACCACAGCAAAGTGCAGGGCCGCCACACCACACACACACACACACACACACACACACACACACACACACACACACACACACACACACACACACACACACACACACCACACACACCAAATCGCAAACACAAACACGAGAGCGCGCAGGCATGCGCGCGTGCGTATACATACCCCCAAGAATAAGGCACGCTTTTCGAAAAGATGTGACAAAAAGGGTCGGTTTGTGTCACGTCTTCACGGACTTTAGCACGGTAACAGAGCCCATGGCATCATAAGAGTGCTGTAACGTGTGTGTACACACTTACTAGCATCTTTCATATGCGAGGTACCTGACTTGTAGCGACTGCTAAACAGGTGTCTTTACACACACACACACACACACCACACACACACACACACACACACATGGCAATCACACATGCAACACACACACACACACACACACCAACACACACACTCAACACACACACACACACACACAAACGAAACAACAGAACAACAACACACGAACACAACAAACAGACGAGAGAGAGAGGAGGAGGGAATTCTGGTTTTCTATGGTTTAAGGGTTTTTTTTTAAACAGAAAAGCTCCCTTCAGTAAACTTGGCTGGTGCACCAATCAGAACGGGCGCACCACCAAGGCACAACTGCCACTGTCTGTTACAGCTCTTTCATGCAACCGGCTCTGCTCATAATTGTGACGCTCCACCACATAATGAGACGGAGTGCACATGAGGTCAATTTTTAGTTATTGACATGTTATTAATGTGCAATAATGTGGCTATCAAATACAAAAAACAGATTGAAAATCGGACAATTCTGTGCAACATTATTACAATGAGAAGACGCAGGATGGAAAAATGAGAAAGGAGATAGTAACAGTGTAGAATTCTTGGTTTTTGCATATTTTAAAGGGATTTCTTTATTTCATAAAAGAAATAACAATCTAGTAATAATTCAACGTGAACAACTACCAAACCGGCCGAACCCTAAGGCAAAATTGTCACTGTCTAAGCGACTCATTTCGATGCCTGGGCGCCATATTCGCCTCTCTTCACCTGTCCCGTAGTCCCGCGGACCGTGGGGGGCACTACTGAAGATTTTGCAACCAGCTTCCTCCATCCCCACGGTCCCCCGCCCTCCGTAGCAGATGCATCCCACCCAAAGCCTGTCCACTCTCTGATGTGTCTTCCCGTCTGCTCATTACAACTTATTGAAAAGCGCTCCAAATCCACACCTCCCTCTTTTTCTCCTCTACCATGTCTGTTTCCACGCTGCAATAACTTGCTATCATCAACAGCAGCAGCAGGCCACCTCTCCACCCCCCCTCCCCCACCCTAACAAACACCTGCACACATGGGCACTAGAAACTCAACAGCTGTTGGTAACACACCTGTACTGAACGTGAGAGGTTTTAAAAATATTAATTTTTTATGTAAACTATGTCACTGTTCTATCATTTGACTTATAACAGCTTTGTCTATAGAGGACTGATACTAGCAGGTTTAGTTTCAGCTTAGTATATTCTATGCATAGAACCTAATTGATTTTTTTTTTCGCCTTATAGATCTGCATGCATATCGTATGTTGTGATGCCAATGAAGATAATTAAGAGGTTGGCTATAAAATTGATGAATTGCTTTACGTGGCGTAATTTGGCGACCCGGGTTCGATTCCCGTTGGAGGGGATTTTCCCCCGAAGTATGTACATGTGCAGGCAGCCCTGCTCTGTTCTGTGGTGCATTATATTGTATATTGTTGTTGTTGTTTTTATTGTTGTTTGTTGTTGTTTTATTATTATTATTATTATTATTATTATTATTATTATTATTATTATCATATCATCATATTATTCTTGTTCGTGTGTTGTATATAATATTCATGTCGTCATCATCGTCATCGTCCACATTATTATTATTATTATTATTATTATTATTATTTATTATTATTATTATTATTATTATTATTATTATTATTAACATAATACTATTATTGTTGCGTATACTGTACCACCTTTCGTTGCGACAGACTTGCTGTATTCTAGCTAGGCTGCCCTCTTTGGGGCTATGGTGTCGCCACAAGAGTAGCGCCACCCATATCAAAGACGCTAATAAAGTATGAATGTATACAGTAGAACACTCTCTTGTCGCCATGGGCTCTTTTGTTGTGCAAAAATCGTGGTAGGACACGATTCGTACAGTGCCTTTAGGCCCAACTTTTTGATATGCGCCTTATTCTTGAGGGTGTGTGTACCCATGCGCTTGCGCTCATGTTTGTGGGTGCGTTTTTTCTCTGTGTGGGCATTTTGCCGTTGCCTTGTACTGTGCTGTGGTGCATCATATTTCATTATCATTATTATTATTATGTGTAATATTATGAGTTGTTCCGTAGACTGCAGCCGACCGGCTTTCATTCCAAAAGATTTGCTTATATGATAGAATAATAGAATTGCCTAAAACCTAGGCTACCCTCTTCAGGGCTGTGGTGTCACCACAAGAATGGTGCTACCCAAATCCAAGATGCTAGAAAAGTGTGTATGCATTCAGTAGTGCAGTCTCATAATGCCGTGGGCTCTGTTACTGTGCAAAAGTTGGGGGAGGACTGGACTCAAGCAGGTGCTTTATTCCATTATACTTGTGTTCGATTCCTGTTCGAGGGTATTTTTCCCCTGGAGTTAACATCAGTGCTGACTCCACTCTCCCCAAAAGTCCTTCGGATGAGACTGTAAACCGAGGCCCCTGTGCGAACACATGCAGAACATCTTGCGCACACGTTAAATTTCCGTTCCGCTTTTCGTAAGAGTAGGCCATTGTGTCCCGATGGGAACAGATGACATTTTCAAAACTGCAAACACACTGGCGATAATCGAATAAGCACTCATGTGATTTTTTTTTACATCCAGTCCCAGTGTGTGGTGCTCAACAAGTTTTCCTATCACCCTCTAGCTACAACATGCTTCCCTCCATGATGCACGTGAAACCTGGACTATACTGTCTTCACCCACACATGGGGTCAGGGGATAAGCAGTGAGCGTGTTGCGGGCACCTCACCTCACCTCACCACACTTCACCTCACTTCACTCCACATCGGACCAGAGCTAGTGCCACTTCGTGTAGACCTATGCAGGCACATATGATTCACAATACCATCACTTTGACCGGGCGTCGCCATTTTCGGGCAGTTTTGACCTGAGACTACGGTAAAACTGATTGGGTTTTTTGTGTAGTATTGTGGCGTTTTTGTTGTTGTTGTTGTTGTTGTTGTTTTTTGGGGGGTCTTTCTACTTACTTTTTGGAGGGGGTGGGGGATGGGGAGCTGTTTGTGCCAAGTCGTGTCAAGTCAAAATGATTTTTATTTAGAGTCAAAGATGAAGTTTACACAGCGTTTTTTCGTCCTTCTCTCTCTCTCTCTCTCTCTCTCTCTCTCTCTCTCTCTCTCTCTCTCTCTCTCTCTCTCTCTCTCTCTCTCTCTCTCTCTCTCTCTCTCTCTCTCTCTCCTCTCTCTGCGTTTTGGGGTTTGTTTTTGGGTTGGCTTTTTTTTTTGGGGGGGTGGGGTGGAGTTATTCCCTGGCTAGTGCTCCGAGGTTCACCAAAGGCGAGATTCTTGCAAATGCCACCGTTTGTACCCACCATTAAGGTTAGCCACATTCTGACGTGGAGAATGGGTGTCTAAACACGACACCTGCGTGCTTCAGTGAAATATTCTACATGCTAACAACACTACCTTAGCACAAAAAAAACGAAAAATAAAAGAATAGAACTAACTGGGTGATTTGCCATTTTTCAGGTCAGAACCTCGTTCACCACCGAGTCCTACATAGTGTCCACTGCTGCCCTGTGAAGTGGTCACCACAACTGACCATCCCCTGCTGCTGTGTCTGAAATACAATGTCATCTGTTGGATTCTTCAGAAGGAATACGGCTTCTTTTTCCCATGACAAGTGAGTAATATACTGTAGAATCCAAAAGATCGTGTGTGTGTGTGTGTGTGTGTGTGTGTGTGTGTGTGTGTGTGTGTGTGTGTGTGTGTGTGTGTGTGTGTGTGTGTGTGTGTGGTTCTGAGATGTAGTACTACTAGACATCCTGTCAGTTTCATTCTAACGGAATCAGCGATTTTTCTTCCCCGCCGAGCGATCAGACTATTGTCTGTCATATGAGCGAAAATGCGTTGCGCTGCCTTTAAGCACCTGACAATTTAGACATGGCACATCCGACTTTGATTTTAAGGAGGTGACAGGAAGAAAAGTAAAAAGGTAGAAACAGAGAGGGATGGAAAAGAGGGAAATCCTAGAACAGGATTTCCAGAAGGTGGGGATGCTATTTATGCTGACAGTCCCCAGCATCCCCATGAGGAGGATCCAAATGATTTTGGATTTTTGGGGGGATGGAGTTTATCATGCATATTGTGTAGACACTCGATACACTTGGCATCATTTCTCTGTCTGTCTGTCTGTCTCTGTCTGTCTGTCTGTCTGTCTGTCTGTCTGTCTGTCTCTGTCTGTCTGTCTGTCTGTCTGTCTGTCTGTCTGTCTGTCTGTCTGTCTGTCTGTCTCTCTCTCTCTCTCTCTCTCTCTCTCTCTCTCTCTCTCTCTCTCTCTCTCTCTCTCTCTCTCTCTCTCTCTCTCTCTCTCTCTGTTTATTTTGTTTGTTTGTTTTCTTTTCTTTCGAGGGCTGAATGTAAAAAAGCTTGTAATGCTTAATCTATTACCCTCTGAAAAATAAAATTTGTTCAAATTTGTTCTCTCTCGCTATTGTCTCGCTCTCGCTCTCTCACTGGTTTGTCCTTCATAACTTGTTTCCTCTTTTCCCCGGTATTCCAGAATTTTGTTTGTTTGAGTTTGTTTGCGTCCTTTTTTATTTTGCTACGGTCTTCTGCTTCCTTACCCCCGCCCCCCCCCCCCCCCCCCCCCTCTCTCTCTCTCTCTCTCTCTCTCTCTCTCTCTCTCTCTCTCTCTCTCTCTCTCTCTCTCTCTCTCTCTCTCTCTGTTGGTAGCCTCAATACAATGTGACTGGGGGGGGGGGGGGGGGCTGATGTCTAAACACGACCCCAGTGTCGTGCATTAATTTTCCTTTTATTCGTTTCGACCTGGCTCTAAATGGTCTGCTCTTCTAAAATGCGGAACAGGCTTTTTAACGCATGTTTCAGTTCTGCGAGTATTTGCACACGGAGCTTCCGTTTATATAGTCTCATCCCAAGGACTTTGACATTCAGTTCGATTCATTTTCATCAAATTGGGGGGGGGGGGGTGCAAGGTTGGGAATCGTTTTGATTTGTTCCTTTCCCAGAATATCCCATTTTCCCCCAGAAACATTGGTCATTGCCTGTTTGGTACAAAAAAAAGAAAGAGGAACAAAATATCTGTGAAATCAGAATCAGAATCAGAATCAGAAAACTTTATTGCCATTAAGTCAGAACGAGACTTATTTGACACCAAACGTAAACGTATTTAACATTCTTAAAAGATGTAGATTCTTATATATGTAATGTATCTATGTTCTTGCTCTTCTGGAAAAAGAATCATGCACATATTTAATCATATCTAGCAGACAGTCCTCGTTGTTGAAAACCTTACTCAGATTCTTGTAGTTATTCATATTATTCATTTCCTTAATATTGAAATTAGATAGAAATTTTTTTCTTAAATCATCATATAATGTACAAACATCAAGTAAGTGATACTCGTCTTCTATTTTGTTACACCATTTGCATTTTCTTTCTTCTTTTGGTATATTCATATATCTCCCTTGTTCTATCATTAAATCATGGGAGCTGGTGCGAAATCTGCTGAATAGGCGCCTATAATTTTCATTCCTGCATATCAAAAGATACGGCTCCAATCTGTAAACATGTGAAACAGAGTTGTAAAAATTCAGCTTAGAAAATAACTTTTTTTGTTGATTCCAAAACAGTCTGTATAATTCTTCAAGTTTTGTTTTTATAGCATAGCATAATCTTTTCATATTTAATGTACTATGGTTATTCCACACATGCTTGAATCCAATCTTATGAATTATTGTTTTGATTATATAAATCCAGTGATCTTTTTCATTGTTTTGGTGCATTTCATTATATAACAATTTCAAATAGCTATTTTCTTTTGAATCTATTGTGTGAATCCAAAAATTGATTAAATGACTAATAACTTTTAACGTTAATGGGTATCTGCCTAAGTCTCCGAAAACTGGCAAGACCATTGTTTTTTTGTGAACTCCTAATATCTGTCTGCAAAATACACTTTAAAGTGGCATTTGTCCTAAGTGACTGACGTATTGCATTGTACCATGTTTGTAGTGTTTTCCCTCAGAAATAGTGGAGGATGGGGAGGGGGGCAGGCTTTGGTTTGTTTTCGTTCTTCGACTAGAGCTCCGAAATTGACCACTTGAGATTTTGCATATGCGGCCGTTTTCACCCGCCCTGAAGTAGCCGCATTCCGACTTCGGGGATAAATGGATCTGATTCTAATTAAACCCAAAACTGTAATGTAATAACTTTAGACGCCTACACTTACAGTGTGAAAACAACAGTCACTGATCATTTTTATGTAGCCAGCGTTCGAACTGTTTGAATCACGTGCGCGCGCACACATGTGTGGACATTAACACACACGCACGCATCCACACACACAAACACACAAGCGCATGCATAGTATACGCAGCACACACGCACGCACATGCGACTCGGAAGTCGTTTGTCTGTCCAGACCTTGACTTTTGGGTATGCGACCGGTTTTGCCTATCATGAAGGTAGCCGCACTCCGACTTTGGGAATACATGTATGTATGTGTGTCTTTATTTTCAGATGTTCACAGCAACCTTTTTGGGAATACATGTATGTATGTGTGTCTTTATTTTCAGATGTTCACAGCAATCTTTGACCTCATCACAATCCACGACCCGCATGATTCTCACTGGTTAGGCCCGTGTTGGTCAATAAAAGGGGAGGGAATGAAGACACAGGAAATGCAAAGAAGCTTCTGCTTCTGCTTCGTCCATCTCTCTCTCGAACAAGCAACTCGTGCTGTCTTTTCACAGGAGCGAAAAATACCTTGCGCTGCCGTTAAGTGCCTGACAAGTCAGGCCCCGCGCATTTTGACATACCACGAAGCCCTGAAGGTTTTTTGAGATTTGGGACTACAAGAAAACATCAGCTCTCTCTTTTTCTGCGTCGAACGCTCAGACAGCAACTGCGGTTATCTGTCATATCTGTCCCAGAGACTCGTTTTCATGGGGGTTCCAGCATTCTTTCCGATCACACAGAATAAAGCCACAGAACTTTGGCGAAGATATTTCAATGCACTGGTACGGTGTGAGTCTCCATAACCGTTTGCCTCCAATCCTTGAGCACGCGGAAATTTTTGCTTTTTCCCGTATCAATTCGAGGCCAATCCAGTCCACTCCGTCGCATTCGTTTGCTGGACTTTGGACTTTGGCAGCAGTGTGCCGTCAAACGATCACTGGGCATCACACTTCTGATTGCATCCTCAATCCTTGCTCCATGGTAAAAGTAGATAGATAAAACAAAAAATAAAACATAGAATAGGGAATAAATTAAATGAAATAAAACCTAAATCATTTTCATGAAACAAGACATAGAATAGGAAACAGTGTACAGAGATAAAATAGAAACTAAAAAAAAAATAAACCATAAAAAAACTAGGGAACTAAAATTGGATGCAAGAGGTGACAGGAGCGCAATCTAGGTGACAGTGATCCTGGTGTCCGTAAACACCACCACCTACACTGATCCTGGTGTCCGTAAACACCACCGCCTACATCGATCTTGGTGTCCATAAACACCACCACCTACACTGATCCTGGTGTTCGTAAACACCACCACCTGCAGTGATCCTGGTGTCCGTAAACACCACCACCTACACTGATCCTGGTGTCCGTAAACACCACCGCCTACATCGATCTTGGTGTCCATAAACACCACCACCTACACTGATCCTGGTGTTCGTAAACACCACCACCTGCAGTGATCCTGGTGTCCGTAAACACCACCACCTACACTGATCCTGGTGTCCGTAAACACCACCGCCTACATCGATCTTGGTGTCATAAACGCCACCACCTACACTGATCCTGGTGTTCGTAAACACCACCACCTGCAGTGATCCTGGTGTCCGTAAACAACACCACCTACACTGATCCTGGTGTCCGTAAACACCACCACCTACACTGATCCTGGTGTCCGTAAACACCACCACCTACACTGATCTTGGTGTCTGTAAACACCACCACCTACACTGATCCTGGTGTCCGTAAACACCACTACTGCAGTGATCTTGGTGTCTGTAAACACCACCATCTACACTGATCCTGGTGTCTGTAAACACCACCATCTACACTGATCTTGGTGTCTGTAAACACCACCATCTACAGTGATTCTGGTGCCTGTAAACACCACCATCTACACTGATCCTGGTGTCTGTAAACACCACCATCTACACTGATTCTGGTGTTCGTAAACACCACCACCTACAATGATCTTGGTGTAAACATCACCACCTACAGTGATCTTGGTGTCTGTGAACATCACTGGTACAATGATCTTGGTGTCTGTAAACACCACCACCCACACTGATCCTGGTGTCTGTAAACACCACCATCTACACTGATTCTGGTGTTGGAAAATACCACACCTGCACAGGCTTTGAGACAGCGGTCAGGAGGGATTGAGACTCTTGTCCCCTCTCCCATGTTCACAGCATTTCCTTAGTCTCCTTCCTTCCCATACTTTATTATCACACGGGTCCTGATCTGGTGAGTGGTCGTGTGGGTCATGAGTCCTCTCAGTCCTCCTCTGTGGTGGGTCGTCATGTGGATCATCTGAGAGTCTTCTCCTGAAAGCCATGTGGATCACTTGGGAGCCGTCTTCCTAAAAAATGAGGCCATCGACTGGTAAGTTGACATCAAAATATGCTCAGAACATGTAAAGTATATATAAAGTGTTCAGAACATGTAAGTATGTATAAAGTGTACAGCCGTAGTGGAAAAGGACTTCATCAAATGCTTGGGACCTGCAAATCTACAAGAAGTTTACAGCCATAGTGTAGCGACTTTATTCTACATGATTCAGGTATGGGGTGTTTAGCTCTGAAGTCTTTGAGTAAAATATAATTGGCTTCTGGTTGAGTACCATGAGTCATCAAGGTTTTATTTCTAAATTGCAAAGACTCGTGCGTGCGTGCGTGCGTGCGTGCGTGCGTGCGTGCGTGTGTGTGTGGTGTGTTGTGTTGTGTGTGTGTGTGTGTGTGTGTGTGTGTGTGCGTGCGCGCGCGCGCGTGTGTGTGTGTGTTATGTGTGTGTGTATGTTTGTTTGCTGCTTATTCAGTTGAAAAAGTGCCTCTATACTTGAAATCTATTCCAAAAAGGATGTGCAGAAAATAATGGTGTACCTGATAACTTTGTTTTGGAATTTATTCAGAATGAAATATACCGAAACTGATGAATTTATTTTGCATAACACTGGGATGCACACACACACCCCAGCACGCACGCACGCACGCACGCACGCACGCACGCACGCACGCAGCACATACGCATAAAGTCTTGCCAATTATGACTTTCTGCTTTCAGGGGCTGTGGGTCTGGAATCAAGGGCCAGTGACCTAACCTGACCTGTGTGAGGGCAGCCATATTTACATACCTTTTCTACAAGGGAGAGCATCAGTATCAGCAAGGCCCATAACCAAGATGGTCGTCGGGTGGACATAAGGGACGCCACACGACAAATAACCAACACGGTAAGTCATTGATATTATCGATAACATCGAGGACAATATCGAAGACAACACGGCAAATCAAACAACATTGAGGACAACATGGCAAATCAAGGACAACATCAAAGACAACACAGCAAATCATCGAGGACAACATTTAGGACAACACGGCAAATCATCGAGGACAACATTGAAGACAACACGGCAATTCAAGGACAACATCAGACAACACAGCAAATATCGAGGACAACATCAAAGGACAAACACGGCAAACAATATCGAGGACAACATCAAAGACAACACGGCAAACCATCGAGGACAATATCAAAGACAACACGGCAAATCATCGAAAACAACATTGAGGACAACACGGCAATCATCGAGGACAACATTGAGGACAACGCGGCAAATCGAGGACAACATCAAAGACAACACGGCAAATCATCAACGTTGAGGACAACACGGAAATAATTAAGGACAACATCAAAGACAACGCGGCAAATCATCGAGGACAACATTGAGGACAACCTGGCAAATCATCGAGGACAATATCGAAAACAGCACTTCAAATCATCGAGGACAATATCGAGGACAACACGGCAAATTAAAGACAACATTGAAGACATCACGGTAAATTGAGGGCAACATCGAGGACAACACGGCAAATCACCAAGACAACATCGAGTACATCAAAGAAATCACGGTAAATCATCAATGACAACATCAAAGACAACACTTCAAATCATCGAGGACAACATCAAAGACAAAACTTCAAATCATCGAGGACAACATCGAGAACATCAAGAAATCACGGTAATCACAATGACAAATCGAAGAGTCGCGGTAAATCATCAATGACAACATCGAAGACAACACTTCAAATCATCGAGGCGCGGTAAATCATCAATGACAACATCGAAGACAACACTTAAAATCATCGAGGACAACATTGAAGACAACACGGTGACATGAATGACAACATAGGAAACAACACGACAAATTGAGGACAACATCGAAGACAGTACGGCAACTCCTGACAACATCGAGGACAACATCGAAGACAACACGGTACATCATAATGCGATTTTAAAAGTTTTGGAAAGAAAACTCTCTTTGTAAAAGTCTTCAGGGTTTTACGCCTTTCTACTTAAAAAATACACCAGAATGAATGGTCTTTCTTCTTGCGTGTAGGACTGTAATGCTTATAGTATGCTGTGTAATGTTCTATAGTAGTGCTGTGGTAATGTTCTATAGTACTGCGCTGGTAATGCTCTATAAGTGCATTTTGATACGTTTTTTGATTTGAAGTAATGGATAGTGGACGCCAATACTTTCTTTTTGCTGCCACTTTTGTAACGTCCCCGTTCTGCTGTTCCCACGCCGCTCATTTCAATCTCCCCGCCACAGCCATACCCTGATTTATTGTCTTAACGTCAGGGTTGGAAGTCAACAGGGAGCCAGAAGGGCCCTGCACTTCTGCTAGGTCACTTTGGTGGTGTTCGGTGGTGCCTGTTCTGACCTAACATACGCAGGACACCACCTACTAAGCCCCTACTAATGACGTATTAGCTCAGTCGCAGAGCCAGACAGAATGAGTCACCCATCCGAGGTGGCGACCACCACAACATCCCTCCAACGACCGTCCCCCCGCGAACCTCCAACCCCAAAGGCTTTAACACAAACTCACCACAGGCACAGAAGTGCATGGGTAAACCAAATCTGATGTCACCATGAAACCAGAGCAACGGGGGCTACCGAATCGAGGCATTTTTTTTAAATTATTGCATGATGATCAATAGTAATGAGGATGATATGATGCTGTGCTATGGAAGTGCATCCCCTTTGAGACTACTTGCCAGGGTTGTACTCTACACTTACTGTCATAATAAAATTATATCCCGACATCAACAGGGCCCGAGAGATACAGACACCTGCAGTGTTGGTCAGGTAATTTGAGCAACACTCTCAAACTCGTATCCGTAAAGTGGATGAAGCTCGACTGTGTGGTCCCAGTCTCCCCACTGAGCCACAGCACACTCACTCTGGGTAGGAGCCGGCCGGGGTCCACAACATCCCTATGACTCTCAAGGGATGCGAACCCGCGACCTTCCAGTCCGAAAAACCAAGGCGCTAACCACTGGCTATGATTCATGGTCTGAAAGCCAATACTCTTTATCCCCCTTGGTTTTGCTCGAAAAACAGTGAAAGGATTACTAACTGATATGAGTTTTTTCATCAACCATGACTGAAATAGTTTATAAGTTTTGTTTGGGTTTTTTTTTTTAGAGTGGCATCCATTGCTGTAAACGGTTTTTTTTTTTTAATTATCTTTCATATTGGTTAAAACAATATTGTTTGTAAAGGCACTTTGTTACTGTAGGACCAGAAATATTTTTCTTTTTTTACTCGGAGTTTATTTTTCTAAATGAGTCACATTTCATATGTTCAGAAAAATACCTACTCAACATTCCTTGTAGAACATGTGATGTTTTTATAAAAATAAAATAAAAATCTATTACTCTAATGCATTTAAAACAAAATGGTCGTTATGTACCCTTTGATGCCACATCAATTTTGTAGAACTCTTTTGTGATGTTTTGAAGTAGTAATTTTTTTCTTAGGGTTTTTTTTCATAGATGATGGGTGCAGATACAATCTATTGTAGTAATTGTAGTTGTAGTAGCAGTGCGTAATATGTTGTATATATGGTGTGTGAATATATATATATATATATATATAATATATATATATATATATATATATATATATATATATATATATATATATATATATATATATATATATGAGAGAGAGAGAGAGAGAGAGGAGAGAGAGAGAGAGAGAGAGGAGAGAGAGAGAGAGAGAGAGAGAGAGAGAGAAGGTGATGATAGTGGAATCGAGTTTCACAGTATTATGAACAAGGCTATGGGATGATCTACCATTGATATACCATTCTGAAATGCACGTAGTATGAAAGAAAATATGCAAGTTAAATTAAATGACTTTTTGAAATATTTTAGAGATTTTTTGCCATCATTACAAAACACGTGTGTTGTATAAATTTTATAGTTTCTTTTATTCTGAAGATTGTGGAATGAGCACTCCCGTGCTTTCATACATCCAGCCCCCTGTGTATGCGTTTCTTTTAATTTTGTCATCTGTTCGCACTGGTGCACAATGGCATACTTTTCCAAAAAAGGGGAGCAGGTTTTTAACGTGTGCGTAAGGTGTTCTGCGTGTGTGGTGTGTGTGTGTGTGGGGTGTGTGGTGGGTGGTGGGTTTTGGTGGTGGGGTGGGGTGGTAGGGAAGAGAGGACGTAATTTTTGGTCGAATGTTTTAAGGAAAAGGGGTGTTGGGAGGAGGGGTAGAATGCACATGTTTGGGTGGATGGGGACAGGAAAAATGGGGAGGGGGGTTAGCGGATAGATTTTTATCAGGCGCGTCTCATATCGGCGTATTCGTTGTTTATTTTTTTAATTATTGCATGGGTTATTTTGGGCGTATCCTTTTCAAAAATGGAAAAACTTTTCCAAATGTCATAACCTCAATGACTTGGCTAAAAACTGAAAATTTATTTAAAAAACAAATCCGACACATATTTAGTAACATTTGAAATCAAAATTCTGCGTTCCCTGGCTATGCTAAATGTTTAATCCGGTGATAAAAACGGTCTGACCGTTGTTCTAAAGCTACACACTAAAGTGTCTACCTGTTCTTGTGTCCACATGCATGCATGCAGACAGACCAGCCAACGGACTGACAACCCCTACCCCAATATTAACCTTTAACACTAACCCCTAACCTTTACAACTAACCTTTACAGTTACTTTAACCCTGGCCCGTCATGTGGACACAAATGGCAGGTAGATTCCTTGGTACATGCTGACACTATGGCAAAACATTTTTGTCTGGTATGGTTGGATGGTTGTAGAACTTTTTTTTTCTTTTTCGCCGCCGTCGTACTCTCAGACAGCAACTACTGTTGCTTTCACTTGAGCGAAAATGCGTTGTGCTGCCGTTAAGCGCCTGACAAGGCAGGCCCAGCGCATATGATTTCGGCGTAGGAGAGAATCGCTATCGTTTGTCTTTTTTTAATGGCAGGAAAATGGACCAAAAGGTAGAAAAAAGACAAGAAGATAACAGGAAGAAAGGGAACAAGGCAGAAAACCTGAGGAGTGAAATGAGTCCATCCCTAGCACAGACTCTCCAAATGATAGGGATACTGTTTATAGGGACAGCCCATCTCTCTGTAGGGGGGAAGGGAGGATTGGGGGTTAAAAGGTTTTAATTAAGGAAAGATGTTAGGAAGGGGGAGGTGGTTAGGTGTTTAGGTCTGTGGGAATACGTCTGAGGACTGAATGTCAATGCCGATAGGGAAGGTAGTGGTGGATAGGGGACAGGTAGTCATGGATAGGGGATAGGTAGTGATGGATAGGGGATAGGTAGTGATGGATAGGGGATAGGTAGTGATGGATAGGGGACAGGTAGTGATGGATAGGGGACAGGTAGTGATGGATAGGGGACAGGTAGTATGGATAGGGGACAGGCAGTGATGGATAGGCAGGCTGTGGATAGGGACAGTAGTGATGGATAGGGGATAGGCAGTGATGGATAGGGGATAGGCAGTGATGGATAGGGGATAGGCATGATGGATAGGGGCAGTATGGATAGGGGATAGGTAGTATGGATAGGGGACAGGTATGGTAGGGATAGGCAGATGGATAGGGGACATGTATGGATAGGGATAGGATGATGGATAGGGACAGTATGGATAGGGGATAGGCGTGATGGATAGGGACAGTATGGATAGGGGATAGGTAGTCATCGTAAGTTGGGGACGAGGGGGTTGTTTAGGAATATTTTTTTTATTTAGAAACTAAAACATGGGGTGCACATAAAAAAATGCACAATTTTATAATGGGGAATGGTGGAGTGACGGAATTGAGAGGGTGGGGGAAGGGGGGATATTAGGGGGTGGGAGAGTAAGGGGAGAGGAGGGGGATGTATTATAAGATAGGTGTTAAAAGAAAGTATGTTTAGGTCAGTAGGAATGAAAAAGGAGTGTGTGTGTGTGTGTGTGTGTGTGTGTGTGTGTGTGTGTGTGTGTGTGTGTGTGTGTGTGTTGTGTGTGCTGTGTGCGTGTGTTGTGTGTGTGTGTGTCTGTGTGTGTGTCTGTGTCTGTGTTTGTGTCTGTGTCTGTGTGTGTGTCTGTGTCTGTGTCTGTGTGTATCTGTGTCTGTGTGTGGACGCTCGGCGGGTCTTTTTTGTTGTTTTTTTAAGTTGAAAAAGCAGGTGGGATATGACTGCTGCTTGTTAGTTTTGGAGGAATGTTTGGTGTATGGACCACCTCTAGTGTCTTGGGTTGGGGTTTTTTCTTTTTTTTTTAAAGTCTTTTTCTTTACATTGGTTCAGAAACTGTGTTACAGAAAAATGACCTGGTCCTATGATCTGACGATCACAGAAATGGCAAAGTTTTTGTTTTGTTTTTGTTTTTTATTCTATGCAGGAGGCACAAATGGTATCCACAGACTGCTGTAGAATTTACGTTATACACTTTATGTGAAGAAAACTGAAGAAATGTGACTGCATGTTTGTGCATTTGTAAATGAAGGTTTTCATAATTGAAAGGAATACTGTCAGTGTGGTAGTGCGTAAGAGAAAGACATGAGGGCATATATATTGCACATGTGCATGCGATATAGTGTTTTCAGAAGTGTTTGACAGATGGGTTTGTTGTCTTAGTTTTTAGGCGAGGAAGAGGAGGAGGAGGATTATAGGAATGTTTAGGAGGAATGGTCATCCATATTCAGATCTGAGAATTTATTTTTCGTTTTTGATAGAGAGAGAGAGAGCAGAGAGAGACAGAGAGACAGAGAGAGAGAGAAGAGAGCAGAGAGACAGAGAGAGAGAGAGAGAGAGAAGAATGATGATGATGATGATGAGTGATGATTGATGTGATAGTTGTGGAGGGGGTTTTCCTTTATAATTTTGTATAGTTATCAATTTTTCGGTGTTCAATTAAGGTTAGATGCACACGAATACAAAATGTATATTTTCGTTGTTTTGAGGCTAGAATGCAAGAAATAGAATGATGTAGTTATTTTTTTAATTAGATGAATGTAAGAAATCCAATGGTGTGTTTTTTCAACTTTTATGAGATCGAATACATGAAAAATAGTGGGGGGGGTTCTTTATTTTTTGCATCGAATACAAGAAATACAATAGTATACTTTTTGTTTTTTTATGCGATTGAATGCGAAAAAATGCAATAGTAAATGAATGATTGAATGCAAAATACACACCAGCATATTTTTTTGGTTTTGAGGTTTGTTGGGTTTGTTTGGTTTTTTATTTTAGATTGAATGCACGAAATACAATAGTATAGTTTTCGCTTTTGTATGAAATATATTGCAAAAAATACTACAGTAGGCCTTTTAATGAGATCGAATGCAAGAAATACAATCTAATCCTTTGAGTACTTGCAAGGGTTTGGTTTAATGAAAAATCAGTTGAAAAAAAATCTACTCCTGTCATAGTCTTTGGTATTGGCGGGGGTGTTATTAGTTAATATAGTGGTGTGTGAAGTATAATTATGTGGGAGAAAAAGCCCATTTCCTTTTCTTTTTTCTTCTTAAATGGCATCAAATGTAATATAAAAGGGACCAGGTTCTATGCTTGCCTTTGCATTGAAATGACGTTAATGTGTATTGGTGGCAAATCTGTGTATTGTTTTTCCGCTAGCAGATCGATGACAATTTTTACACCAACACGGCTTACGAAAAACAAATGTATCTGAAAGATGTCATGCTATAGCATGGTAGTCCGTTAAGTGTCTTGTATGGCCTGGGGGGATTGTTGGTTTTTGCTTTTTTTTAAGCATCGAATCCACTACCATTTCAAAAATGAAATATAGTCATGTACTGGCCTTCGACATAGGCAGGAATCAGAATCAGAAATTATTTATTGCAATTTTTTTCGAGTTATGGCAAATCAAGTTCTCTGTGTGTGTATGTGCGTGTGTGGTGTTAAAGAAATTTCTGTAAAATTACTGGATTTGCAGCTATAATCAAAATGTGAATTTTAAAAGAAATCGCCTGTTTTCAATGATGAAGAGGAAGTATTAAAATGTCACTTTAAAATTACAATATTTTGATTTTTTTAAGATTCTGTGTACATTTTGTTGAACGACCTTTTTCTTTTTTCTTTTATCAATTCTGGTGGAAGAAAAGCATTTCTACCGAAGAAAAATGACAGATTGATTTTACTCCCATGAAATGGATTGGAAACCCCTTTTGTCAGTAGCATGTTAACTTTTTTATTTCCTTGTTTTTTTTTTTTTTTTTTTTTTGGGGGGGGGGGTGCTTTTGGTTGCAAGTATTATTAGCGGTTTCCATGCTCTATTAGTATACTTCATTACAAAAAAGAAATACTTTTTGCCCCATTCCCAGTTAAACTTATTTTAGAATCTCAACTGTAAAATGTACGATGATATGGATAAGATTGCAGCGCAAGTGAAATAAGTGTTATCATTTTTTTTTTAATTTTTTAGATAAAATCCAAACTTGTCTATCT
>CM060333.1:50867447-50869947 GCA_030674155.1 Stramonita haemastoma | reverse complement strand
CTAAAAGAGCCACGAGGGAAACACAGCGAAAGGTTACTGTCATAACAACCAAACGAAGAAATCCATCGTGGGAGTTTGCCATTGGCTGATGGGGTTGATCACGTGACGTCCTTTGCCCTTAAAAGGTCTGTGTCCCATGGGAAGGGATCTTTCCCGCCACTCTGGCTGCCAGATCAAGGATATAACGTGTGTTTTGATTGGCTGAGGCCTCAGACTGTCATAGCGTCTGCTTTCAATCTTTGTCATCATTTCGGCGCCAGAATAGATGTGTTGAGAAGTCTTTTTTGCTCACTCATGCATACGCAAACACACACACACGCGCGTGCGCGCGGGTGGCGCGTGCGCACGCGACACACACACACACACACACACACACATACATACACACACATACACACACATACACACACATGCACACACACACAGACAAACACACATAAACATACGCGCACACACACACACACACACACACAACACACGCACGCACGCACGCGCGCGCGCGCGCGCACTTGTATGCGCATGTTGGATTGTCTTGGTTTTGTTTTATCGAATAATTCTGAAGTTTTATTTTCAACATAGATGAACATTGTCTTGTGTTTGCTTTTTTAGCCACCCCCCCCCCTCTCTCTCTCTCTCTCTCTCTCTCTCTCTCTCTCTCTCTCTCTCTCTCTCTCTCTCTCTCTCTCTCTCTCTCTCTCCACTCCTCACTACACACACACACACACACACACACACACACACCACACACACACCACACACACCACACACACACACACACACACAACACACACACACACACACACACACACACACACACAACACACACACACACATTCACACACACACACATACACACACACTCACACAGAGTTACAATGTTACTAATGCCATTATTTAAGACTTAAAGAAAAGAATCAATGAAAAGTCAATAAGCAATTTATGTCAGATTACAGTATCTGCATACTTCAGTTCATACATTATATATTGGAAGGAAGAAGAGAAAAAACAACATACGCAACAATACCATATGATAATACCCATCTCCACTGAGAGGAAACATAAGCACTAACAAGTATAAAAATAAACAAAAAACAAGCAAACAAATGTGTGTGTGTGGTCTGTGTTTGTGTAGGTGTATGTGTAGGTGTGTGTGTAGGTGTAGGTGTTGTGTAGGTGTAGGTGTGTGTATGTTTGCGCGCGTGCAAGCGTGCACGCTTTAAAAAAGCGCGTGTACACACATATGATTGCAAATATGGACCCACAGACATGACAGAACGCCCCAAAAAACAGACGACATTTTCACCCATAACCAATCATACCCACTTCCTGTTAAGCGGCCCTTCGACTTCCACGTGACGGCAACGACCAATCAAATTCTCCCTTCAGACCACATGGTCACGGAAAAGTCTAGAGTGCACGAACTCTCGCGTGCAGACGAAACCTGAGCTCTGAGAGGAAGGGGAGGGGTGGGTAGGGGAGGGAGGGGGGGGGGGAGATGGAGGGGGCCAGAGTTGTTCATCATAAATCTGGAAGGTTCCACGAAGTCTGGACAACTCCCAACACGTCTGTCTGTCTGCTGTGTGGGTTTGCTGGCTCCTGTTCTCTTGAAGCAGATGAGGGAATAACAGGGAGGGAGGGAGAGGGGAGGAGAGGGGAGGAAAGGTTTTAACACATGAAGATGACAGTCCAAAGTTCACACACACACACACAATTGCCAAAGGGGAATTTTTTTTGATAACGTATGTTAACGACTTTCGGAGTTGAAGAGGTCTGATACAGAGCGAGAAAGCAAGCAATAGAGAGAGTGGGAGGGAGGGAGAAGAAGGGGAGAGGGAAAGAAAGAGGTGGGAGAGAGGAAGAGAGAGAAGGGAGGAAAGAAAGAGAAGAGAGGGGAGAGGAGGAGGGAGGGATGGAGGGAGAAAGGCGGAGACAGAGAGAGTGAGATAGACTGAGACAGAAACAGATGCAGGCAGAGAGACAGTCAGACAGACAGACAGACAGAGAAAGAGACAGACAGACATACATACCAACAAACAAGGAGACAGACAGACAGACAGACTAATTAAGCCAGGAATGTAAACAGACACAAAATGACAGGTACAGTGGGCAGGACAATCTTTGTAACGGATCATAATAATCATATAAAAACGTATTAGTGAACACCTCACAATAATTCCCTCAGCGCATGAAAGAAGGTGGCAGGAACGACTAAGGCATTCACCTGCCCATCAAATAAACCTGGGGCTCTGGGTTCCATTCCCAGCCTTTCCCTTTCTCCCTAGAAAAAGAACTGATGTCAAAGTCCTTCCGATGAGACTATAAACTGAGGCTCTGTGTGCAAATGGACATGACTGGTAAATGACTGGTAAAGACGTAATTTCTTGGGAGTGGGGGAGGAGGGGGAAAACTGTCTCAGGGAAAAACTTGTTCTGTGAGGAATACGTTAACATTTTCCCCACCAGGGTCTATAACTCTGCAGGGACGGCAAGGGAAATCACTC
>CM060333.1:50847447-50849947 GCA_030674155.1 Stramonita haemastoma | reverse complement strand
TATGACAGCTGTGAATATTACACCTGATGAAGTTTTTTTCTGGTGTGAGTGCGAGTTATTGCTTTGTCCGTTTGTTATGAACAAAAGAGCGTCCTCTGATTATTTCAGTAACAAAGCATTATTTCCATCTAGCAAATGAAACTTTTCTCAACGTGTTACCTATTGATGTCATGTCTCGTGTTTCTTGTAAGCTACCAATCATTTTTAGAATGAATCACTGCCCCTGTGGACTAGTGCTGCAATGTTTTGCATGGAAACTTAGGAAAGAGCAGAGCTTTCCGTTTCTCCACACCAATGTTAAACAGCATCGGGCTTAGTTACCCAGTGGATAAGTGGATGGTGACCGTTTGCGCACCTTAGCTTCAGTGAACCCCCCCCCCCCCCCCAGTACATCCAGCCGTAAATGGGTACCTGCCCTCTTTAGGGTCAGGGAAGGTAAAGCAGCGAGGGAGAGGAGATGGGCGCCACCCTCAATGTGCTGGGCCCTGGAGAAGCTGAGGTCTCTGGTACCTCGCTCCCCTATGACCACATAGATTATGGGACACCTTTACCTTTTTATCCTTAAAAGGGTAAAAAACAAAAAACAAAAAACAAAAAAACACCTGGCATTAGAAACTACCATTTTGCTTTTCTCTGTTTATTCTTCGTATGTTTTATTGGTTTTGTTTTATCATTTTTGCTGATGTTTTGGGGAGGCTGGTTGTTTTTATTGAGGCTTGCTTTTTCCTCTTTTTGATTATTGAATGAATTGCTGTTGTTGTTGTTGCTTGTTGTGATGACTATTGTGGTTGTGGTATGATAGTGGATGGGTGGTCTAAAGGTAACGCACCTGCCTAGAAAGCTAAAAGTCCGGTTCGATCCCCCTTTACGCCAGAAACTTTTCCCCGTCCACTAGACCTTGAGTAATGGTCTGGGTCCTAGTCTTTCGGACGAGAAGATAAACCGAGGTCCCGTGTGTTACACATAATTATTTAGCGTACGTGAAAGAGCCCACGGCAACAAGGGAGTTGTCCCTGGCAAAACTGTGTAGAAAAATGTGTATAAAAATGCCACCTGACAGGAAACAAATAGACATACAGGAAAAGAAAAAAAAAAGGAAAGCTCTGCTCTAGTGGCGACACGCTCTCCCCGGGGAGAGCAGCTTGAATTTCACTCAGAGAAATCTGCCGTGACTTAAAGTGGCTTACAATACAATGAGAGTGGTGGTTGTGGTAGAGGTTAGGGAGGTTTGCTTTGTTGTTTGTTTTGTTTGTTTGTTTATCGGTTTGTTTGTTTGATTGTTTGTTTGTTTGTTTGTTTGGGAGGTTCGTTGTGATTTTTCGTGTTGGTTTGAGGTTGGTTATTTGTGCAGTTAGTTCATAAATCCGTCACTGTGCAATATTCATGTTCAGGCCTAGAAAAACCAAACGCGATCTTCTCTCATCACATTACTCCCTACCCCTACCCCCCACCCCCAGTTGTTATTTTTCTCTCTCTAAAGGCACGCTGTAACACTCAACACATCTCTGCACAAACTGATATGGTGTTCGATCGCACATTGCTCTGTTCACAGGGGAAGAGAGAATTATCAACCATCATCATCACTCATATCAAGCCCAAGTGGAGTGGACAAGTTCACATACAGCCACTCACCACTCCGCGTCAAAATCGAATCCCGTTATCGAGACACGCTCCTTGCTTTCCCCGCCACCGATCAACAATTCTGTCAGTGATTCTGTCATCAGCACAGCGTTAGACTGACACCATGGTTGACATCAGCGGCAAGGCTCCACATCGTGTTATCAGTCGTTTTGGAGTGCTGGGTTGATATCGACATGACAGCTAGGTGAATGGACATGGAACTACTTTTAGTGGAGAAAGAGAGAGGATAGTGTGTAGTGGTGGATAGGTATTCTTTATCTCCAGTCACCTTTCGTTTTTTTAGTTAAGTACTAACATCACTTAAGGACTCACCTTTTCTTTTTGTGTAAGGAAATTATTGTTTTGTGTGTACTGATTAGTTTTACGTTTTTCTTGTAAGTGGCGATATCTTTCTTGCTCTTGGATCGTGACTATTGGTTTTGCGTAGTGTTTAAAAAGACTAAGTGTGGCAGTTAGGTCAACTGATTAAAAAAAAGACTGGAGCTAAATCATTTTAAAGTTGATTAACTTACCTAATCATAGAAATCCAATATTGTATGAATGCTGAATATCGACTGATAATCCTTTTTTTCTGATATAGCACTGGAACCACAAAATTTGTTTCCCAGCAATAAGACACACAAATATTTCAGACTACTGTTTCTCAGTGACACCAAAAAAAAAAAATCCCACAGAAAAGTCAAAGTTTGTACAATCAACAGCTTGCTAAAAAAAAAAAATCAACAACCAAACAATATGAAAAGTTCACAATGTGCTAGAAAAACCTGACACCCCACACAGGAACTAACTAACCCACAACCAGCCAACAACCCAGCCAACAAACCAGCCAACAAACCAAGCCAACAACAAACCAGCCACA
>CM060333.1:50817447-50839947 GCA_030674155.1 Stramonita haemastoma | reverse complement strand
TTTATTATTTATTCTTTTATATCGAGGATAATGGAATAAGCACTCGTGTTTTTTTTTCATCCAGTTCCGTGTGCATGCAGTTGTGTAAATATTGTCATCTGTTCCCACCGGCGCACAATGGCCTTCTCTTACGAAAAGCGGAACGAATTTAATGTGTGCTGAAGATGTTCTGCGTGCGTACTGTACTGTACTGGTTGCACGTGCAGAGGAGGAGGACTCGGAGGAGACAGAGAGCAGGAGCGGCCACCAGGCCTTGCTGGAAGTGAAGTCCTACTTTGCCGGCACTGAAGACATGGTGCTGGGGGACCAGAGGGATTCCCTGAGAGGCAAACAGGGCTGCCTCCACGCCAAGGTCAAACAGTGCATCAAGTTCGTCAAGTACAGGTAAGCTACATGCCCTCGATTTCTTTTGGTTTAGAGTGTCCCCTAAAGACTGGACCGTCCAAGTGGGAAGGAATGGCCAGGCTGGACACTGAACCCAGAACCTCACGGTTCACATGCTAGGCAGAAGAACGTCTAAACCGTCTTTCCACCTTTCTACTTAGACTCACTCTGAAACACAAGTGAAGAATAGTTAGGTCTTCAGTGCTGTATTCCCGAGACTGTTGAAAAGTTAAAAGTTCTATATGTGTGTGCGTGCGTGCGTGCGTGCGTATGTGTGTGTGTGTGCGTGTATTTTATTTATTTACTTATTTTATTTTATTCTTTTATATCGAGAATAATGGGATAAGCACTCATGCTTGTGTGTGTGTGTGTGTGTGTGTGTGTGTGTGTGTGTGTGTGTGTGTGTGTGTGTGTGTGTGTGTGTGTGTGTGTGTGTGTGTGTTGTCTGTCTGCGTCCGTGTGTGTGTGTGTTGTCTGCGTCCACGTGTTGTGTGTGTGTGGTGTGTGTGTTTGTGTGTGTGTGTGTGTGTGTGTGTGTGTGTGTGTGTGTGTGTGTGTGTGTTTCTGCGCGCGTGCGTCCGTGTGTGTGTGTGTGTGTGTGTGTGTGTGTGTGTGTGTGTGTGTGTGTGTGTGTGTGTGTGTCGTGTGTTGTGTTGTGTCTGTGTGTGTGTCCATGTCTGTCTGTCTGCCTGTCTGTCTGCATGTGTGTACATCCACAGGGAAAAGCTGGCCCGCAGCCTCAGCGTGGAGCGCCCCTGAAAGCGGAAGGGGGCCGGTACCGACCCTTCTCCACCACCACCATCCGCACCCCGCGCAACGCCCCCTCCTCCTCCCCCGGCCCCCGCCACCCAGACCCCACCTCGGTAGAGATCTACAAGGAATACATCGACACCATCGCGCTGCAAACCCGCCTCGTGTCTGCAGCGGACAAGCGGAGAAAGCCCCGAGCCGCGGTCAGCGGGGTCCCGCGAAACAACACCGCGGCCTCCAGCTACCAAGACTCGGCCGTTCAGTCCGTGTCCGACTCCAACCGTCCTCCCACCAGCCACACCAACGTCACGGAGAAGGGTTCCCGAAACTCGGACAACAACCCCGGGGGAGCGCAAACAGGGGCTGGAGAGAAGGAGGCGGAGCGGGGGAAGGATTCTTCCGGGGGGTCGGATCCTCGCGGGGTGCATCACGCGCTAGACATCATCCGTCTGTCGCCCAAAGCTCAGCCGCCCAGATCTTCCCGAACCTCGCGTACAGGCAGGTTCACGCACAGGGAGGGAGAAGGGGAAGGGGATGGGGAAGGGAAGGGGGAGGGTGGGAAGGGTGCGGTGGAGGAGGAGGGTGAGGAGGACGGAGGGAAGGGGAAGACCCACGCCATTTTCCTTCCTAACGTGTCCAAGTCCGCCACAACGTCTGTGTGCTCTTTTGTGGAGGAGTCGCTCAACGCCCCTGAGACATGAAAGCGTCTGAATACTTGAATGAACTAGACTCGGAAATATACACACACGCGCGCGCGCGCGCGAGCGTACACAAGCACGCACGCACGCACGCACGCACGCACGCACGCAGCACGCACACACACACACACACACACACACACACACACACACACACACACACACACGATGGTTCTGCGTGTGTGGTGAAGAAAAGGAGAGTGCACTTGGGAACAAGTTCTGGATTGGCTCTCTGTGGGAGAAGACTGGATCCAGGTGTTGTTGTTTTTTTAATGAGCCATTCTGAATGACAAAGAAATACAAGCATGCAATATCAAGGCGAAAGCGCAATTAGATAACGTCAAGTTATACAGACAAAATTGCATAAGCATATAATATCAAGGTATAATGACAACAAACACGTAATATCAAGTTATAATGACAACGTAAAACAAGCAGGTAATGTCAAAGTATGCTGACAAAATAACACAAGCGAAGCAGATATCTAAGTACTATGACAAAACAACACAATCAGGCAATACCAATGCAAAGTGACACAGAAAGGTAATACCAAGGTACAACACTCACAACAATAACAGAACATAACCCATGAAGAGCATTTAAAACTAACACTGAGCATGTCAGACAGGCACATGACATTTCAAATTAAAATCAACAGTCCGTTTCAGCCTCCTTACAAACCAGCTCTCTGTCGACATCCATACATTATCATCATTCTGCAACCTACATTCACGTGCCTGTTGGTATACAGTTTTTTTTTCATTCATATTCTCAGGTGAATCACTGGGAATGTTTAATAATGCCTACACCTGTGAAAAAGAACTCTAGGCTTGTGCAGCGATCTGGATCATGCAGAGACCAAGCATTTCCTGAATACATCGCCTCCATTTTCACCCTAAACTGTGTTTCATTCACGCCATAATGATTTGCCATGTATGGTGAAGCGTATAATTATGGCTTGTGTAACATGAAGAGACAATTCCTTGAGAAACTGAAACTAGGCCTATTGAGGAAAAAAAATCAAGGGACGAATTTCTGTTGGAACAAACACGTTTCTGTGATGATATTTCGTAGTGATCATTGCATCACAATTCTATGACAATGATTGTGAAGTGATCATGGACTGGACTTCATGAACGAATCTGACAGTCTTCGACAACAAACTCTCAGGTTATTATCCAATTCGAAGTTTGTTTTCAGAAAAGAGAATTCTGTTTGTTCAGTAGAATTGTGATGCTATGGTAAAGACTCTCAACGTAGGCCTACTTCTTTGGGCAAAACGTTGCTATGTTGTGACGTCAAAGACGTGTTGTGACGTATAGTTTATGGGATCTTTATGTCCAGTGCTGTGACACATCTATGAAAAACCAAACCTGAATTTCGTTTCGCGGCCTATTGTCGATAGAGGACAGTGATATATTTTGTGTGCGTGTCTTTTTGTTTTTATTTCCTGTTTTTGATTGTTTTGTTTTGTTGTTCTCGTCTCTTTCTTGTCGTTGTTTGTTTTATTTTTGTTTGTTGTTTGTTTTTGTTGTTGCGTGGGGAGGGGGGGTGGGCAAACAGGGGAGGGGGGTTGTTCCAGTGTCAGGGAAGTATTTAGTATCTGTACTATGTACAGTGATACATTATATATATATATATATATATATATATATATATATATATATATATATATATATATATATATATATATATATATATATATTCACACACAATTATGTGTGTGCGTGCGTGCGTGTATGTGTGTGTGTGTGTGTGTGTGTGTGTGAGAGAGAGAGAGAGAGAGAGAGAGAGGAGAGAGGAGAGAGAGAGAGAGAGAGAGAGAGAGAGAGAGAGAGAGAGAGAGAGAGAGAGGCAAGGCAAGGCAAGGCAAGGCAAGGCAAGGCAAGGCAAGGCAAGGCAAGGCAAAGTCTTTTATTCGAGGATAATAGATAAGCACTCATGTGCTTTTTTACATCCAGTCCCCGCCCTTTTCAGGGATACATCAAGTTGAAAAGATACTAAACAATAAAGCTTTACGTAGTACCAAACAACACACAAGAATAAGGACACTATATATGATAAGGTAATAAAAAATGCACTCAATCAGAAGACAAAAATCAGAAGTCACAATAAAAATATTTTGATTATGGAAGAATAGAAAAGTGTTAATAGGTAAGGAGCAAACAAGAAAACTAGATAAATAAACAACTGAAAACATCAATCCACCACCATCTGTCAAAAGTTATACATGTGACATAAATCATACAATTGGATAAAAGGGGGGGGAAATTTAACTAATATCCTTATTGGAGGGGAGGGGGGGTAGAGATACTATCAATAAAAATGTAGATAAAATAAAATTAAAAAAAGAAAAGAAAAAAAAGAAAAAAGAAAAGTTACATAAACATCCTAGATGTTTCAAGAGAATAGCGGAGAGAGAGAGAGAGAGAGAGAGGAGAGAGAGAGAGAGAGAGAGAGAGAGAGAGAGAGAGAGAGAGAGAGAGAGAGAGAGAGAGAGAGAGAGAGAGAGAGAGAGAGGCAAGGCAAGGCAAGGCAAGGCAAGGCAAGGCAAGGCAAGGCAAGGCAAAATTCCTCCACTCGAGGACAACAGACAAGCACTCGTGTGCCTCTTTCACATCCAGTCCCCGCTCCCCCCCAGGGACAGCATCATGATAAAAAGACAGCCCCAACCAAAACAACAACAACTACAAAGGTTCAAACACCAAGAGCAAAAAAGCCATACCAAGCATCAAACAACAGGCGAGAAACAAAACAGAGATACAGTATTAAGGCAATGTTATAAAAAGGCACTCACCCAGAAACGAAAACAAGAGAGAGAGAGAGAGAGAGAGAGAGAGAGAGAGAGAGAGAGAGAGAGGAGAGAGAGAGAGAGAGAGAGAGAGAGAGAGAGAGAGAGAGAGAGAGAGAGAGAGAGAGTTGTTGATGCTTTTGCTGTTGTTGTTGTTCTTAGTGTCACATAAATCAATGTTGTTGTTGTTTTGATTGGTGTCACAGAAACTCATATTTTTGTTCTTTGTGATGCTGAAACCAATGTTGTTGTTGATGCTGTTGTTGTTGTTCTTGGTGTCAAGGAAATCAATATTGTTGATGCTGTTCTTATCACTATTGCCATTAATGTTCGTGTTGTTGTCACTGCTTCTGTGTTGTTTTCCCTATCGTTTGTCTGTTGCTTTCTTTTGGGGGGAGTGGGGTGGGTGGGGAAGGGGTTGGATTTTTTGTTTGTTATACTTTTCGTCAGTTTTGAACATGTGAATTTTGCCAAACCGACGTTGAAGACAAAAAAAGCTGTGATATTGTTTCATGTAAACATGCATTGAAGTGACTGCACCTGTTGTTTTGTCAGCACCATCACACATACACACACACACACACACTAAAACACACACACACACACACACACACACACACACACACACACACACACACACACACACACACACACACACTGTAGATATCAGCACCCCTTAAAGCTGTATGTGCCAAGCGTGATACTGGAATTGATGATGTCCACTGCAGAATACATGTGACAACCTTTTGTGGTCGTGTTCTTACGGAGTTGAGGTGAGTGTGTGTCTCTATCTGTATGCCGATGATGAAAAGTGAATTTTGTTTGTTGTTATTGCTTTTCCGTGGTGTTTCAGCAAGCTTATGTGAGCGTATAATTATTATGAACCCGGCCCATAAAGGTAAAGGTGTCCCATAACCTAGGCGGTCGTAGGGGGACGAGGCATCAGATACCTCAGCTTCTCTAGGGGCCAGCATATTGAGGGTGGCGCCCATCTCCTCTCCCTCGCTGCTTTACCTTCCCTGACCATAGAGAGGGCAGGTACCCATTTACAGCTGGGTGAACCTGGGGTACTGTACTGAAGCCAAGGCGCGCTAACGGTCACCCATCCAACTGGTAACCACGCTCGATGCTGCTTAACTTGACTTGGGGAAAGCAAGTGCTCTGACCACTTATCTATCCCGCCTCCTAACCCGACCCATACAAAGCCAAATAGGCCTACAAGCAAATTTTTGTTTGTTTTAATTTATTTATTCTTTTATATCGAGGATAATGGAATAAGCACTCGTGTTTTTTTTCAACCAGTCTCCGTGTGCATGCAGTTGTGTAAATATTGTCAAATTGTTCCCACCGGCACACAATAGTACGAAAAGTGGAACAGGATTTAACGTGTGCACAAGATGTTCTGTGTGCGTTCGCACACGGGGCCTCGGTTTACAGTCTCATCCGAAAGACTTATCATTAGTACTGAGACAAAAAAAGGACCCCCACACTTGTCTACTGTCTGTTCTCTGTGTTCTCTCACCCCATGAAATACACAGTGCCTGGTGTAATCTTCTCCTGTGCTTGTCACTCTGCAGGAGGTCTGCCTGCTGGCCTCAGCTGACACATTCCCACTTCAGAGCAGCTTGATTTGTGTACAAGATGCACGCTAAGTATGTCTGTGTTTTCATAACGTTTCGAACATTAACATGATTTACGAAATCTTTAACATGCATATTTGATTTTCTGCATGTGTATATTCACTTAGGAATCAAGGATTAGCAGGTCTGCAGTTCCAACTTGATTGGGAGATCATAAAAATCATTCGCCAAATTGTTGAAATTCTCCAAAACGTCACTGCCGAGATTTGAACCTATGACTTCATGGACTCACAGGATTGAAGTCCAACAGTCGTAACCACTGGGCTACATGTAGCGTCAGTCACCCTCCAGAACAAAAAGCACAATTCACACATTCTGCTGAACAGAACTACTTCACTAACCCTTGACTGGGCGTGTACTGATAACAGGATTACCAGCTTCCTCCATTTGTGGCGATGGCGTGTCAATGCCTGGGTCTCAGCATAGCTCTGTGGAACACTTTTTTCAGTCCGTGTCCGACTCCAACCGTCTCCCACCAGCCACACCAACGTCACGGAGAAGGGTTCCCGAAACTCGGACAACAACCCCGGGGGAGCGCAAACAGGGGCTGGAGAGAAGGAGGCGGAGCGGGGGAAGGATTCTTCCGGGGGGTCGGATCCTCGCGGGGTGCATCACGCGCTAGACATCATCCGTCTGTCGCCCAAAGCTCAGCCGCCCAGATCTTCCCGAACCTCGCGTACAGGCAGGTTCACGCACAGGGAGGGAGAAGGGGAAGGGGATGGGGAAGGGAAGGGGGAGGGTGGGAAGGGTGCAGTGGAGGAGGAGGGTGAGGAGGACGGAGGGAAGGGGAAGACCCACGCCATTTTCCTTCCTAACGTGTCCAAGTCCGCCACAACGTCTGTGTGCTCTTTTGTGGAGGAGTCGCTCAACGCCCCTGAGACATGAAAGCGTCTGAATACTTGAATGAACTGGACTCGGGAATATACACACACGCGCGCGCGCGCGCGAGCGTACACAAGCACGCACGCACGCACGCACGCACGCACGCACGCACGCACGCGCACACACACACACACACCACACAGACACACACACACACACACACACACACACACGATGGTTCTGCGTGTGTTGTTGTTGTTGTCTTCAATTTTACGTCTGTTCACTCTTAGTGATATTAGACGGGAAAAAAAAAAAAAAAAAAAAAAAAAAAACACCAAAAAAAAAAAAAAAAAAAAAATCTCAAAAACGTCACCTCCACCCTAAAAAAACAACAACAACCCACCAACAAATACAAACAAACAAACAAACAAAAACCAGCCCATAAGGAAACTTGGTTATGCAATAGAAATAACAGAAATATAAGAACTCATTAACGTTAATGTAACTATAACAAATGTCCTATCGGACTGTGATAGAGACCTTTACAATTTCAAATGCCAAGTTTAAATTACTGAATATGCTGGTGAGAGAGTTTTCAGAAAAATTGGGCATGAAAGGCTTTACAGTTCATTCAAGTTCATTCTGCGTGTGTGGTGAAGAAAAGGAGAGTGCACTTGGGAACAAGTTCTGGATTGGCTCTCTGTGGGAGAAGACTGGATCCAGGTGTTGTTGTTTTTTTAATGAGCCATTCTGAATGACAAAGAAATACAAGCATGCAATATCAAGGCGAAAGCGCAATTAGATAACGTCAAGTTATACAGACAAAATTGCATAAGCATGTAATATCAAGGTATAATGACAACAAACACGTAATATCAAGTTATAATGACAACGTAAAACAAGCAGGTAATGTCAAAGTATGCTGACAAAATAACACAAGCGAAGCAGATATCTAAGTACTATGACAAAACAACACAATCAGGCAATACCAATGCAAAGTGACACAGAAAGGTAATACCAAGGTACAGCACTCACAACAATAACAGAACATAACCCATGAAGAGTATTTAAAAACTAACACTGAGCATGTCAGACAGGCACATGACATTTCAAATTAAAATCAACAGTCCGTTTCAGCCTCCTTACAAACCAGCTCTCTGTCTACATCCATACATTATCATCATTCTGCAACCTACATTCACGTGCCTGTTGGTATACAGTTTGTTTTTTCATTCATATTCTCAGGTGAATCACTGGGAATGTTTAATAATGCCTACACCTGTGAAAAAGAACTCTAGGCTTGTGCAGCGATCTGGATCATGCAGAGACCAAGCATTTCCTGAATACATCGCCTCCATTTTCACCCTAAACTGTGTTTCATTCACGCCATAATGATTTGCCATGTATGGTGAAGCGTATAATTATGGCTTGTGTAACATGAAGAGACAATTCCTTGAGAAACTGAAACTAGGCCTATTGAGGAAAAAAAATCAAGGGACAATTTCTGTTGGAACAACACGTTTCTGTGGAAAAAAACAGGTATTTTTGTGATGATATTTCGTAGTGATCATTGCATCACAATTCTATGACAATGATTGTGAAGTGATCATGGACTGGACTTCATGAACGAATCTGACAGTCTTCGACAACAAACTCTCTGGTTATTATCCAATTCGAAGTTTGCTTTCAGAAAAGAGAATTCTGTTTGTTCAGTAGAATTGTGATGCTATGGTAAAGACTCTCAACGTAGGCCTACTTCTTTGGGCAACACGTTGCTATGTTGTGACGTCAAAGACGTGTTGTGACGTATAGTTTATGGGATCTTTATGTCCAGTGCTGTGACACATCTATGAAAAACCAAACCTGAATTTCGTTTCGTGGCCTATTGTCGATAGACGACATTGATATATTTTGTGTGCGTGTCTTTTTGTTTTTATTTCCTGTTTTTGTTTGTTTTGTTTTGTTGTTCTCGTCTCTTCCTTGTCGTTGTTGTTTGTTTTATTTTTGTTTGTTGTTTGTTTTTGTTGTTGCTTGGGGAGGGGGGAGGGGCAAACAGGGGAGGGGGGTTGTTCCAGTGTCAGGGAAGTATTTAGTATCTGTACTATGTACAGTGATACATTATATGTATATGTATATATATATATATATATATATATATATATATATATATATATATATTATATATATATATATATTACATTCACACACAATTATGTGTGTGCGTGCGTGCGTGTATGTGTGTGTGTGAGGAGAGAGAGAGAGAGAGAGAGAGAGAGAGAGAGGAGAGAGAGAGAGAGAGAGAGAGAGAGAGAGAGAGAGAGAGAGAGAGAGAGTTGTTGATGCTTTTGCTGTTGTTGTTGTTCTTAGTGTCACATAAATCAATGTTGTTGTTGTTTTGATTGGTGTCACAGAAACTCATATTTTTGTTCTTTGTGATACTGAAACCAATGTTGTTGTTGATGCTGTTGTTGTTGTTCTTGGTGTCAAGGAAATCAATATTGTTGATGCTGTTCTTATCCTTATTGCCATTAATGTTCGTGTTGTTGTCACTGCTTCTGTGTTGTTTTCCCTATCGTTTGTCTGTTGCTTTCTTTTGGGGGGAGTGGGGGGGTGGGGAAGGGGTTGGATTTTTTTTTTTTTGTTATACTTTTCGCCAGTTTTGAACATGTGAATTTTGCCAAATCGACGTTGAAGACAAAAAAGCTGTGATATTGTTTCATGTAAACATGCATTGAAGTGACTGCACCTGTTGTTTTGTCAGCACCATCACACATACACACACACACACACCACACACCACACACAACACACACACACACTAACACAACACACACACACACGCACACACACACACACACACACACACACACACACACACACACACACACACACACACTGTAGATATCAGCACCCTTAAAGCTGTATGTGCCAAGCGTGATACTGGAATTGATGATGTCCTCTGCAGAATACATGTGACAACCTTTTGTGGTCGTGTTCTTACGGAGTTGAGGTGAGTGTGTGTCTCTATCTGTATGCCGATGATGAAAAGTGAATTTTGTTTGTTGTTATTGCTTTTCCGTGATGTTTCAGCAAGCTTATGTGAGCGTATATTATGAACCCGGCCCATAAAGGTAAAGGTGTCCCATAACCTAGGCGGTCGTAGGGGGGCGAGGCATCAGAGACCTCAGCTTCTCTAGGGGCCAGCATATTGAGGGTGGCGCCCATCTCCTCTCCCTCGCTGCTTTACCTTCCCTGACCATAGAGAGGGCAGGTACCCATTTACAGCTGGGTGAACCTGGGGTACTGTACTGAAGCCAAGGCGAGCTAACGGTCACCCATCCAACTGGTAACCACGCTCGATGCTGCTTAACCTGACTTGGGGAAAGCGAGCGCTCTGACCACTTATCTATCCCGCCTCCTAACCCGACCCATACAACAGCCAAATAGGCCTACAAGCAAATTTTTGTTTGTTTGTTTTAATTTATTTATTCTTTTATATCGAGGATAATGGAATAAGCACTCATGTGGTTTTTTTTCATCCAGTCTCCGTGTGCATGCAGTTGTGTAAATATTGTCAAATTGTTCCCACCGGCACACAATAGCCTACTCTTACGAAAAGTGGAACAGGATTTAACATGTGCACAAGATGTTCTGTGTGCGTTCGCACACGGGGCCTCGGTTTACAGTCTCATCCGAAAGACTTACCATTAGTACTGAGACAAAAAAAGGACCCCCACACTTGTCTACTGTCTGTTCTCTGTGTTCCCTCACCCCCATGAAATGCACAGTGCCTGGTGTAATCTTCTCCTGTGCTTGTCACTCTGCAGGAGGTCTGCCTGCTGGCCTCAGCTGACACATTCCCACTTCAGAGCAGCTTGATTTGTGTACAAGATGCACGCTCAGTATGTCTGTGTTTTCATAACGTTTCGAACATTAACATGAATTACGAAATCTTTAACATGCATATTTGATTTTCTGCATGTGTATATTCACTTAGGAATCAAGGATTAGCAGGTCTGCAGTTCCAACTTGATTGGGAGATCTAAAAATCATTCGTCAAATTGTTGAAATTCTCCAAAACGTCACTGCCGAGATTTGAACCATGACTTCATGGACTCACAGGATTGAAGTCCAACAGTCGTAACCACTGGGCTACATGTAGCGTCAGTCACCCTCCAGAACAAAAAGCACAATTCACACATTCTGCTGAACAGAACTACTTCACTACACCCTTGACTGGGCGTGTAGTGATAACAGGATTACCAGCTTCCTCCATTTGTGGCGATGGCGTGTCAATGCCTGGGTCTCAGCATAGCTCTGTGGAACCCTTTTTTTTTTTTTTAATTCTTTCATTGCGAGGATAATATATTAATAGAATATGCACTCATGTGCTTTTTTTTTTTTTTTAACATCATGTCCGCGTGTGCATGCAGTTTTGTCAATTTTGTCATCTGTTCCCACCGGCATACAATGGCCTACTCTTCAGCAAAGCAGAACGGGATTTAACGTGAGCACAAGATGTTCTGCTTGCGTCCGCACACGAGGCCTCGGTTTATAGTCTCATTCGAAGGACTTTTGTGGGGAGTGGAGTCGGCACTGATGTTAACTCCAGAGGAAAAATCCTCTTGAGCGAGATTCGAACCTGGGTCAGCAGATCACGAGCGCACCACTCAAACCACCAGGCTACCCCTCCCGTTATTCAGTGATGATTTCCATCCATGTCTGCCTCTGCCTCCTTGCACTGTGCCTTGCAACATGATCTTTCAAAGGCGAATCACTCTCAAACCTACTTCAGTGACGTAGAAGTCGGTGACGCGTTACGAAAAAACGTCACTGGCGTCATGGCATCAAATGACTAGGTCTACCCCAAACACTGTTTATCATTAGCTTGGCCGGCAAGCCCTTTGCACTCGTGGGACATGGAAATTTGTGTAATCAAAACTATGATTACTGGGGGGGGGGGGGTTAGTAGAGATTGATTGATGGATGATCAGCAATTCCATGGGTTACAGATAAATATTGACAAAATTTTTTCATTGACCCTTCCTCTCAGTAGGGACTATCATCAAAAATGCAGACTAATAATTTCCAGTTAAAAAGAAAACAAAAAAAACAGTGAATGGCTGAAAAATGTTAAAGCCACCAACGAAGTGGCTGAAATCAGAGGATGGAATACTGTGGAAAAGTGGAGAAATCCCATGCCTGGTTTATTAACACCAAAAGAGAGGGATTAAATGAAAATCACACACACACACACACACACACACACACTAATTCGAAAGGGATTTTTCCCCTGGAGTTAACATCAGTGCTAACTCCACTCTCCCTACAAGTCCTTCAAATAAGACTATAAACTGTGGCCCCATGTGTGAAATCACGCAGAAAATCTTGCGCACATGTTAAATCCTGTTCCGCTTTTTGTAAGAGTAGGCCATTGTGTGCCAATGGGAACAGATGACAAGATTTTTTTAAAAACTGCATACACAGGGGACAGGATGTAGAAAAGCACATAAGTGCTTATTCCATTATCCTCAATATAAAAGAATAAATTCACACACACACACACACACACACACACACACACACACACACACACACACACACACACACACTACCAAAAAAGTCAACATAAAATCAGATTTATTCTCTTTTTAAAAAAAAAAAGTATTTAACAATAACATCAACAGTGGAATATAACAGAACAAAAAACAAGCAGGAGTTATTTGAACATGACCAACACTTTGTCAAAAAGAATAGTTAAAATGATAATGATACACCATTCTTGAAAAACTAACCCTTCAACAGAATAGAAAAATATACCCTTCCCTATACATACACATCTGGAGATACACATCTTCACTCAAGAGAAATGAAAAATTTCTGCTGCAAAGAAAGCCTTCAATGTTTCATTGAACATTTTATTTTAGACCAAAAGAAAACCCCACAAAGAAATATAAAAAAAATCCCTCAGAACCCTACACCAAACAGAAAGAAGCAAAAAAAAAAAGAAAAAACTGAGCCCACCACTTGTTTCCTTTAATTTCCATGCAAGGAAAAAGCGCAGAAAAGGGAAAGAAAAAAGAGAGAAAAAAAGAGAGAAAAGGGCAAAATAGGGGCAGATTTTTTTTATTCTAAAAGGAAAAAAAAAAAACCCACAGTAAAATATAAAAAAAAAAAAAAAGAAAGGACAGAACTGAGGCAGAAAAATGAGACAGAGAGTAAAAGGGCAGAAAAGGAAACAAAAATTCAAAAAGAAGAAACAAGACAGAAAAAGGACAAACCTGTTCCACCTTTCAGAAGAGTATGCCATTTCATGCCAGTAGCAATGGATGACAAAATGTTAAAAACCGCATGCTCACAGGTGTCACGTTTAGACACCATCCACAAAGCTACCTCAATGATGAATTTCTCTGTTTTTGAGAAAATAAAGTATTGGGATTTGGATTTGGAATTGGAATTTGGTTGGAAAGAGGGGGGAGGGGGAGGAGAAGAACGGTGCATACACAAAAATCTTATCACTGGTGAATCTCAGAGCTCGAGCTGAGAAACAAAAAAAAAAAAAAAAAAAAAAAGACCTGTCATACACAGGCAAGACACATCATACTGTGAGGGGGACGTCACAAGAAACTTCGGATCCTTCGGATGAGACTTTAAACCAAGGTCCGTGTGCAAACGCACGCAGAACATCTTGCACACTCGTTAAATCCTGTTCCGCTTTTAGTAAAGAGTAGGCCATCGTGTGCCGGCGGGAACAGATGACATTTAAAAACTGCATACAACGGGACTGATGTAGAAAGCATATGAATGCTTATTCATTATCCTCAATATAAAAAATAAATACAAATAAATCATAAATAAATAAAAAAAATAAATAGAAAGCTTCAGGCACACTGAGTGCTGCAGAAAAACCGTCCTTCATACTCAGTCCAGTGCTTACACCTCCCGCAGCAAAAATAATGTCTCTGTCTCTATGCAGCTTGCCAGCTTCCATGGGTTTAAAAGTATTCACATAAAAAACAAACAAGGGGACGGGATAGCCTAGTGGTTAGAACACTGCGCTCCCAATCTGACAACCCAGGTTCAAATCCTGTTGAAGGGGATTTTCCCCCTGGGGTTAACGTCAGTGCTGACTCCACTACCCCAAAAGTCCTTTGGATGAGACTATAAACTGAGGCCCCATGTGCGAACGTACACAGAACATCTTGCGCACACTTTGAATCCTGTTCCGCTTTTCAAAAGAGTAGGTTTACAAGACTTGAATTCAAAGATCAGGAAAGATCTAGTGTTTGAGATAATGTATTGATATATTTCTATCATGTCAAGAGTCAAGAGGTGTTGGAGTAGTGTTTACCTGGATTCTTTTCCACTGTGCTATGTTTTTGGAATAAAACAACAGATAAACTGGCAAAAAAAGGTACTAAGAGAGAAAATCAATCCCTAGTAGTAAATCACACGTGTTAAATCTTTCAATGAGAAAACTTAGAAGGGGGAACTTGTCTAACACACACTTTGGAAATAATAAATAAATTGCGTTTAAACTCTTGGAAAACCAAGCACTCCCAAAATGTGGTATATTCCTGTTCTCTCTCAGTATCTGGTAAACACATTCTTTTTGGCTGCCCTATCTTGAACTCATTACACAAAGAATCTGGTATCAGATATCTGAAAAGGGAATCTGTAAGTGGACCAGAAACTGTTGATACTGCTAAAGTTATTTCTTGGTCTGCTATCAAAGTTCTGTTATAGATTTTCTTCGGCATTTCTCATTCCTCTGCTTGTTTGATATCACTCCAGTTCTTGTTTGAGTCTAATATCACCTTGAGTGAACAGACTTTAGATGAAACAAAAAGCAAACACACATTCATATATTCAATTCAACTGAAATTAACGCAGTTCAATTCAATTAACTGAAGTTTTTATAATATAGCTGACCACAAAACCATATAGAGACTGAGGATAGTATTCGAAAATAAAAATTGCGAACAAAACTAATACTTACAATCTAAAATGTGACATGATCATATAGACTAAAACACCACACACTCCAAACTAAAAAAAAAATCAAACAAATCAAAACATTAGAAAAGAACAAAAAAAAACATCTCCAGAAGAACATTGTTATTATATATTAACTCCAGGATATGAATTCTCATTGTGAACTTTTGTTACCACGTATTATCTCCAGAAAAATACATCACCACAGCGAATTTTGTTATTATCATATCATCTCCACCAAAAGAAATCACCACTGTCGACACATTCATAAATAAAGCATGCTAAATGTACACAGTTTATTACAATCAAGACTCACAAAGATCCCAACACTTTCAAAGACAGAAATCTCAAGATGGAGCTGAACATATGTCTTGAATAACAATATGAACTGGAAAAACAGATAAACAAATGTTAAAACAATACATCTCCCCAACTTCTTTCATTTCACTCTCTCTCTCCTCTCCCCTCGCATGCATTCATCACCATAGCACCTACTTCTCCTACCTTTCATTCATACAGTACAAACTCTCTCAAGTACCACACACACACACACACACACACACACACTCACACACACACACACCACACACACACACACACACACACACACACACACACACACCTACCATCTCACTACCACACTCTCTCTCTCTCTCTCTCTCTCTCTCTCTCACACTCACACACACACACACACACACACACACACACACACACACACACACACACACCACACTTCTTTGTCTGATATCACTATTTAGTGGAAGGACGTTAAACTGAAGAACAACACACACACAAAGACACGCACACACACATTCTCTAACACACACACACACACACACACACACACACACACACACACACACACACACACACACACACACACAAGGATAGCCTAAGGGACAGGATAGCCTAGTGGTCAGAACATTGCGCTGGCAATTTGATGACCAGAGTTTGATTCCCATTCGAGGGGATTTTTACCCTGGAGTTAACATCAGTGCTGACTCCACTCTCCCCAAAAGTCTTTCACATGAGACTGTAAACCAAAGCCCTGTGTGCAAACACATGCAGAACACCTTGCGCACACATTAAATCCTGTTCTGCTTTTCGTAAGTGTAGGCCATTGTGTGCTAGTGGGAACAGATGACAATATTTACTAAACTGTATACACATGGGGACTGGATAAAAAAAAGCACATAAGTGCTTATTCCCTTTCTTTATCTTTGATATAAAAGAATAATATATAAAATAAAATAAAATAAATAAAAATAATAAATAAATAAAATAAATAAAACACGCATTCATTCATTCATTCATTCATTCACACACACACACACACACACACACACACACACACACACACACACACACACACACACACACACACACACACACATGGGTTCAATTCCCGTTTGAGGAAATTCTTCTCCTGGAGTTAACATCAGTGCTGACTCCACTCTCCCCCAGAGTCCTTCGGATGAGACTATAAACCGAGGCCCGTGTGTGAACACACGCAGAACATCTTGCACACATGTTAAATCCTGTTCCTATTTCATAAGAGTAGGCCATTGTGTGCCGGTAGGAACAGATGACATTTACACAAAACTGCATACACATGGGGACTGGATGTAAAAAAGCACAAGAGTGCTTATCTCATTATCCTCGATATAAAAGAATAAAATAAATAAAATAAAATAAAACACACACACACACACAAAAAGAAAAAAATCAGAATCAAACATCCCTCCCCCTTTCCAATCTCCTGGGAATGTATGACAAAATTTATAAAACTGCATACACATGGGGGACTGGATATAAAAAAAGCACATCAGTGCTTATTCCATTATCCTCGAAATAAAAGAATAAAAAATAAATACACACACACCACACACCCACGCACACACTATTTCAAACACCCACCCCACACACACATTCACAAATCCACCCACTTACCCACTTACGCACACACCCACATACACCCATTCAAACACACACACACACACACACACACACACACACACACACACACACACACACATACACACACACAAATTCACCCACATACCCACCAACCCACCCCCACCCATTCACACACACTCTCATCCCCTCACCCCCCTCCTCCTCCCACCCCAACCCCCACCCAACCACAACAACCCCCCCCAAACCACCCCCCCCCCAAAAAAAAAATAACCTAAAACCCCTCTCCTCCTTCCCTCACTCACGCATCCCCGACACTCTCCCCCAGATCCAGGGTTCTGGCAGTGATGTGAGCCCCCTCCCACCCCCTCCCTCACCCCCCAAACCACAACAAACCCCCCCCACCCCCCAAAAAAACCCCGTCCCCTCTCCTCCTTCCCTCCCTCACGCATCCCCGACACTCTCCCCCAGGTCAGTGTCCTGGCAGTGATGCGAGCCACCTCATCGCCATCAGAATCGTAGGTTTCGTCGTCATTGTCGTTGTCATCAGACTCGCAGAAGGACATGCGGGGCGAAGGTCGGAATCCCCTTGCTGCATACTGCTGCAGTTTGTTGCAGCTGGCCAGGAGGAGGCCCAGGTAGGGGGGGGAGGGGGACATGGGCGCGCGAGATGTACTCAGGGTGGTACTGCACCCCCACGTAATACGGGTGGTCTGAAAGAAACACACAGGACAGGGATGGATCAAGTTCCGACACTGATTTTTTTCGTTTTGGGGGGGGGGGGGGGTTTGGTTGTTGTTAGGGATTGGGGTGTTTTTTTTGTTGTTTATAGGGTTTGGGGTTTTTTTTTGTTTCTCTGAGGTACAGATAAAGTCCTACTATGAGATGTGCTCTGGGTGATACTGCACCCCCACGTAATACGGGTGGTCTGAAACACATGGGGACTTTTTATTTATTTTTTTATTTTTTTAATTCTATACCACTTTATGTCATAGCAGATTTCTCTGTGTGAAATTCGGGCTACTCTCCCCGGGGAGAGCACGTCGCCACAAGTGCAGCGCCTGCCCATTTTTTTTTCATCAGGGATGGTGTCTAAACACAACACCTGTGTGCATGCTGGTTTTTATTTTTTTAATTTTGTCATCCGTTCCTACCAGCACACAATGGCCTACTCTTCCAAAAGTAGGAACAGGCTTTTAACGTGTGCGCAAGATGTTCTGCGTGGGTTCGCACACAGGGCCTCGGTTTCTAGTCTCATCCAAATGACTTTTAAGAATTCTTTTAAGAATGTTAAATACGTTTACGTTTGGTGTCAAAGAAGTCTCGTTCTGACTTCTATAATGGCAATAAAGTTTTCTGATTCTGATTCTGAAACACAGGAACGGATCAAGTTCGACACTTATTGTTTTCGTTTTTTTTTATTTTTTTATTGTTTTTAGAGTTTGGGGGGATTTTTTTTGTTTTTCTGAGGTACAGATAAAGTCCTACTATGATTTTTTGTTTTGTTTGGGTTTTTTTGAGCAGACAGAGAAAAAACAGACAGACAGACAGACAGACAGACAGACAGACAGACAGGCAGACAGACAGACAGGCAGACAGACAGACAGACAGACAGACAGGCAGACAGACAGACAGACAGACAGGCAGACAGACAGAGAGACAGACAAAAACCCGCACCTTCCATCTCCATGATTTCCATGCGTTCCCCGTCCTCGCTCCTCCCCACAAAGTGCAATCCCTTTGCTTCCAGCTGGGCCACATGCTGAGGGTTAACCTATAATACCATTATCATACTGAGGGTTCACCTGTAACACCATTATCATACTGAGGGTTCACCTGTAACACCATTATCATACTGAGGGTTCACCTGCAACGCCATTATCATACTGAGGGTTCACCTGTAACAATATCACACCATTATCATACTGAGGGTTCACCTGTAATACCATTATCATACTGAGGGTTAACCTGTAACCCCATTATCATACTGAGGGTTCACCTGTAACACCATTATCATACTGAGGGTTCACCTGTAATACCATTATCATACTGAGGGTTCACCTGTAACACCATTATCATACTGAGGGTTCACCTGCAATGCCATTATCATACTGAGGGTTCACCTGTAACACCACAGCAACAATACACCATTATCATACTGAGGGTTCACCTGCAACACCATTATCATACTGAGGGTTCACCTGTAACACCATTATCATACTGAGGGTTCACCTGCAATGCCATTATCATACTGAGGAATCACCTGTAACACCACAGCAACAATACACCATTATCATACTGAGGGTTCACCTGCAACACCATTATCATACTGAGGGTTCACCTGTAACACCATTATCATACTGAGGAATCACCTGTAACAATATCACACCATTATCATACTGAGGGTTCACCTGCAATACCATTATCATACTGAAGGTTCACCTGTAACAATATTACACCATTATACTGTGGGTTCACCTGTAACAATATTACACCATTATACTGAGGATTCACCTGTAACAATATTACACCATTATACTGAGGGTTCACCTGTAACACCATTATCATACTGAGGGTTCACCTGTAACACCATTATCATACTGAGGGTTCACCTGCAACACAATTATCATACTGAGGGTTCACCTGCAACACCACAACATCATAACACCATTATCATACTGAGGGTTCACCTGTAACACCATTATCATACTGAGGGTTCACCTGTAACACCATTATCATACTGAGGGTTTACCTGTAACACCACAGCAATATTACACCATTATCATACTGAGGGTTCACCTGTAACAATATCATACCATTAATACACTGAGGGTTCACCTGTAACAATACCACACCATTATCATACTGAGGGTTCACCTGCAACACCATTATCATACTGAGGGTTCACCTGTAACACTATTATCATACTGAGGGTTCACCTGTAACAATATCACACCATTATCATACTGAGGGTTCACCTGTAACACCACAGCAACATTACACCATTATCATACTGAGGGTTCACCTGCAACAATACTACACCATTATCATACTGAGGGTTCACCTTAACACCATTATCATACTGAGGGTTCACCTTAACACCATTATCATACTGAGGGTTCACCTTAACACCATTATCATATTGAGGGTTCACCTGTAACACCACAGCAACATTACACCATTATCACACTGAGGGTTCACCTGCAACAATACTACACCATTATCATACTGAGGGTTCACCTGTAACACCACAGCAACATTACACCATTATCACACTGAGGGTTCACCTGCAACAATACTACACCATTATCATACTGAGGGTTCACCTTAACACCATTATCATACTGAGGGTTCACCTGTAACAATATCACACCATTATCATACTGAGGGTTCACCTGTAACACCACAGCAACATTACACCATTATCATACTGAGGGTTCACCTGTAACACCACAGCAATACTACACCATTATCACACTGAGGGTTCACCTGCAGCAATACTACACCATTATCATACTGAGGGTTCACCTGCAGCAATACTACACCATTATCATACTGAGGGTTCACCTGCAGCAATACTACACCATTATCATACTGAGGGTTCACCTTAACACCATTATCATACTGAGGGTTCACCTGTAACACCACAGCAATACTACACCATTATCACACTGAGGGTTCACCTGCAGCAATACTACACCATTATCACACTGAGGGTTCACCTGCAGCAATACTACACCATTATCATACTGAGGGTTCACCTGCAGCAATACTACACCATTATCATACTGAGGGTTCACCTTAACACCATTATCATACTGAGGGTTCACCTGTAACACCACAGCAATACTACACCATTATCACACTGAGGGTTCACCTGCAGCAATACTACACCATTATCATACTGAGGGTTCACCTTAACACCATTATCATACTGAGGGTTCACCTGCAACACCATTATCATACTGAGGGTTCACCTGCAACACCATTATCATACTGAGGGTTCACCTGCAACACCATTATCATACTGAGGGTTCACCTGCAACACCATTATCATACTGAAGGTTCACCTGTAACAATATCACACCATTATCATACTGAGGGTTCACCTGTAACACCACGGCAATATTAGACAAATTACGCATTAATATTCTTTGGATACAGCAATGCTGTCAATGTAGCAGTAGTAAAACTGATACTACAACAACAACAACAACAACCCTAACTGTTACCACAACACAACAGAGAAAGGCTGCTCACCTCAAAGCGGTGTCTGTGGCGTTCCTCTACCGTTCCTTTGCTGTGGTACAGCTTGCCTGCACATCAATCATTTATCTATTTTTTTTATTTATTTATCTTTTTATTTATTCTTCTATATGAAGGATAATGGAATAAACACTCATGAAAAAAAACACATGAGTGTTTATTCCATCCAGTTGAGACTGCATGACTGGGTCGTACTCTACACTTCCTATCATGATATATCCTGACATCAACCAGGTCCAAGAGATGCAGACACCTGCAGTGTAAGTCAGGTAATTTGAGCAACACTCTCAAACTCGCATCCATAAAGTGGATGAAGCTTGACTGTGTGGTCCCAGTCTCCCCACTGAGCCCACAGCACACTCACTGGGTGGGAGCCAGCCCAGTCCGAAAATAATCCCTATGACCCACGGGATTCAAATCTGCAACCTTCCAGTCCGTAACCCAAAGCACTAACCCCTGCACGAAGCTGGTTGGAAAGATCTGTCCGTCTTGAAGACAGCACCTGGGCTTTATCACAGTTTTTGATTAAACCATTGACGCTGGGGGCAACAGCAAAGTGAGAGGCTGTATGATCAGTGGCTTTCCCACTCAAGGAATTCCACTTTACAGCTTAGTCTTTAGTGATTGACTATGACTCTCTGACTAGGAGGCTTGACTTTCACAGTCCTTATGTGCTGCAGCCCAGGGGGCTAGTTGGCCTTTGAAGAACATCTCCAACGCTGACTGTCTTTATGCCCTCTTGGCCGAGAGAGTGGTATGTACTGTGGGTAAGGCATCTCCACTATAATCAAATTTATGCCCATTTCCAAAACAGCAACTGCCTCCTCTGCTGTTTTGGAGGTCATCGTCGAACACAACAAACATTTTTACACAGACACGGCCACTCACGGATGACAGACTTGTCTGACTTGAAGACAAACATTTTGACACAAACACGTGCACTCACGGATGACAGACTTGTCTGACTTGAAGACAAACATTTTGACACGAACACGGCCACTCACGGATGACAGACTTGTCTGACTTGAAGACAAACATTTTGACACGAACACGGCCACTCACGGATGACAGACTTGTCTGACTTGAAGACAACATTTTGACACGAACACAGCCACTCACGGATGACAGACTTGTCTGACTTGAAGACGGTGGTCCTTTTTCCCAGACGCATGGTGCCCCCCATCTGTCCTGGGTTGTGCTCAGGCATGTCAATCACCTGCAATGGAGCGACACCATTGGT
>CM060333.1:50809947-50812447 GCA_030674155.1 Stramonita haemastoma | reverse complement strand
GGTAGGTAGGTAAGAGGGCAGGCAGGACAGAAGGCATGAAACACACATAACAACAACACAAGAAGACCAGTAAAAACAAGAGACACATAACAACACAAGGAAAAGCCACAGGTAACAACACCAGGAGAAGCCAGACACAGGTAACAACACCAGGAGAAGCCAGACACAGGTAACAACAACACAAGAAGCCAGACACAGGCAACAAGACAAGAACCTAGACACAGGTGACCAGACACAGGTAACCAGACACAGGTAACCAGACACAGGTAACAACACAGGTAACCAGACACAGGTAACAACACAGGTATCCAGACACAGGTATCAACACAAAAATACAGACACAGGTAACAACATAAAAATACAGACACAGGTAACCCACATGCCATTATGTGCCGGATTGGAACAGATGACATTTTACAAAAATGCATACACACGAGGACTGGATGTAAAAAAGCACAAGAGTACTTATTCCATTATCCTTGGTATAAAAGAATAAATCAATCAATCAATCAAAACATGCCCGGTCACCTGTCGGCCAGCTCCTTCCAGCGCTGCATGAGGCGGCGGGGGCGAGGGGGGGGATGTCCAGCTTCAGACGCTGCACGAAGAAGTCGCCCGCCCCCTGCCCCTCCAGCAACAGGGGCACACGGTAGATGGAGGTCACATCATGCACACAGTACACCTGCCACGGTAACACCAGTAACATAACATCAGGGAAGGACGGTGGCAGGATGGTTAAGACGTTCGCCTGCCAATATGTAAACCGTGAGTTTCTGGGTTCCTACCCAGCCTCGCCCTTTCTTCCCAGTTTGACGAAAAAATCGAACTGAATGTCAAAGTCATTCGGATGAGACTAGAAACCGAGACCCCGTGTGCGAACGCACGCAGAACATCTTGCGCACACGTTAAAATCCTGTTCCACCTTTCAGAAGAGCAGGCCATCGTGTGCCGGTAGGAGCGGATGATAAAATTATTAAAAAAACCAGCATGCACACAGGTGTCGTGTTTAGACACCATTCCTGATAAAAAAAATAAATAAATAATGGGGAGGCACTGCACTTGTGGCGACATGCTTTCCCCGGGGAGAGCAGCCCGAATTTCACGCAGAGAAATCTGCTGTGACATAAAGTGGTATAAAATATAAATAAATAGTACACCTGTAGTAACAACATCAGTGTGCACACTGTACACCTGCAATAACATTAGCACACCTGTACTAACAACAATAACAGTGTGAAAACAGTACAACTAGTAACATCAGTACACCTGTTTATTTAATTCTTAAAAATTTTATTCTTTTATATCGAGGATAATGGGATAAGCACTCTTGTGCTTTTTAAATCCAGTCCCTGTATGTATGCAGTTTTGTAAATGTCATCTGTTCCCACCAGCACCCAATGGCCTACTCTTACGAAAAGCGGAACAGGATTTAACGTGTGCGCAAGATGTTCTGCGTGCATTCACACACAGGGCCTCAGTTTATAGTCTCATCTGAAGGACTTTGGGGGAGAGTGGAGTCAGCACTGATGTTAACTCCAGGAGAAAAATCTCCTCGACAGGGAATCAAACCCGGGTCGTCAAATTGCGAGTGCAATATTCTGACCACTAGGCTATCCGTCCCCCCATGAAATTTTGGGTGCGTGTACTTTTGAGTGCATGTTTACAGGCATGAAATTTGGAGTGCATGTATTTTAGAGTGCATGTTTACAGGCATGAAATTTGGAGCGCATGTACTTTTGAGTGCATGTTTACAGGCATGAAATTTGAGTGCATGTATTTTGGAGTGCATGTTACAGGCATGTATAATTATGAATGCATGTGCACAGGTATAATGCGGTTACCTGCTCCGGGGCCACGTGACAGAAGAGGGAGATTTTGTTCTTGACCTCATCGTCCAACGGATTGACGCTGCGACAGACAATCTGCAAAGACAACAGCCAGGGGTCAGAGGTCAGCCCAGTACACTGTTTCTGTTTCTGTCCCTTCAGCCATCCACACCCCACAACACATGAATATCAACACCAACTCACATAGGACCAGTCATCAACACCTACTCACATAGGACCAGTCACATCAACACCAACTTACATAGGACCAGTCACATCAACACCTACTCACATAGGACCAGTCACATCAACACCAACTTACATAGGACCAGTCACATCAACACCTACTCACATAGGACCAGTCACATCAACACCAACTTACATAGGACCAGTCACATCAACACCAACACCAACTCATATGACCAGTCACATCAACACCAACTTACATATGACCAGTCACATCAACACCAACTCACATATGACCAGTCACATCAACACCAACACCAACTCATATGACCAGTCACATCAACACCAACTCACATATGACCAGTCACATCAACATCAACACCAACTCACATATGACCAGTCACATCAACATCAACACCAACTCACATATAACCACTAAGCCACATCAACACCAATTCACATATGTCCAGTCACATCAACATCAACTC
>CM060333.1:50794947-50802447 GCA_030674155.1 Stramonita haemastoma | reverse complement strand
GCTCGTAGTTGCCAAGGTCAAGGTCCACTTCTCCTCCGTCATCCAAAACAAACACTTCCCCTGCACAGGGCACAGGAAAGGCATATTTGATGAATGAATGAATGAATGAATGAATGAATGATGAATGAGTGAGTAAACGAATGAATGATGAATGAATGAATGAATGAATGAATGAATGAATGAATGAATGAATGAATGAATGAGTGAATGAATGAGATGAATGAATGAATGATGAATGGGTAAATGAATGAATGAATGAATGAATGAATGAATGAATGAATGAATGAATGAGTAAACGAATGAATGAATGAATGAATGAATGAATGAATGAATGAATGAATGAGTAAATGAATGAGTGAATGAGTGAATGAATGAATGAATGAATGAATGAATGAATGAATGAATGAATGGGTAAATGAATGAATGAATGAATGAATGAATGAATGAATGAATGAATGAATGAATGAATGAATTAATGAATGGGTAAATGAATGAATGAATGAATGAATGAATGAATGAATGAATGAATGAATGAATGAATGAATGAATGAATGAATGAAATGTCTAATTTACAGAACATACAAAATCTAGAAATTGTTGACGCTTCAATCTATAAGGGATTAACCCCAGGTCTTCCCTCTAGCCAGATGCAATCTGTTCAAATACCACTGATTTGCTATAAAATTTTTCCACATTAAAATTTTTTTTTGGAATATTTCATACCATGTAGGGATGCCAGGGGCCTGTCAATAGTGTCAGCATTTAAACAACATCCCCTTCTTGTTAAGAAGTCTCTTGTAATCAGTTTTTAACCAAGTTCCACAAAACAAAAATAAATCTGTCACGAAACTTCAAAAATAAGTCACAATTCTTAGATACCACAGCAGTTTTATGTCACAATTTCCTTCGCAATAAGACCCCTTTACATATTTGAAGAACCATTACATCATTGTTTTACAGGGTAAAACTGGACGCTTTTGTTTTAAAACAAAATTTAATAAGAATGCATTGTGCCCTTGTGATAAAAGATTTACAAATCAACATATATATACTTTTTGAATGCCCAGCTTTTAAAGATATTTTACCATCTTTTGAAGGCAAGAAAACATTATCGCACATTCTCCCTGATGCTGTGTTAATGCTAGAGATAACGTTATGTTTATTTATTCTGTGTTCAGTAGATTTCTTTAAATTCGTTAAATCTTGCTTGTTTATAGGTAGTTATTTGTTTGTACTTGATTTGTTTGTTTGCCGTCCAAATCACAAACTGTGCATGGACGTTAATTTAAAGACTACTTCACACACACAAAACAAACACAGAAACTTACTTTTTTTCTTGACAGTAATCAAGAAACAATCACAGAAAAGTTTCCTAACACAGAGTAAAAGAAAGAAACACCAAAAAAAGCAATCCAGAAAGTAACAGACAGACTAAAAGAAACACAGCAAAGAAAAAAAACACTGTAAAAAATCTCCTAATCACTGATTTTCTGAAAGCTGCAACACAACCCCTGCTTACCATGTTCATAGGGAGAAAAAGTGCCGGCATCAATGTTGATGTAGGGGTCAATTTTGATGGATGTCACCCGAATGCCCCATGAGCGGAGAATGGTTCCAATGCTGCTGGCAATGACGCCCTTGCCCACGCCACTGATTACCCCCCCTGTCACCAGGATGTACTTCATGGTTTTGTCTTGTCTGAAAAGAAAAAAAACAAAAACAAATGATGACAGTCATGAATCAGTCAGTAACTGAGTAAGAAAAAAAAAGAAAAAAATTATCACACTATGATGAGTATGACAGACAAAGAAAAGGAGAGAGAAAGCAGGAAAGAAAGAATTAAAAAAAAACAAAACAACAAAACAAAGAGAACGTAAGAAAAATAAAATGTATGATTTGTTTATATATATTAATATATGCCAATATGATAATTCCTTATATTTATTTTTTTAATGTCTAAATTATTTTTTCTAAAATTCAGTCACTCAGATTATCATTGTTTGAATGGTAAAGTACAAAAGAGTAAGTCATGTGTTTTAATATTAAGAGCTTGTGAAGTTGAGGAGCTCTGTGTGTGAACTGAATTGCCTTGAACTGAATTCTATTTTCTGAGGCAAGTGAGGGTAACAGTCTAGTACTAATAATTTATTGATTTAGCATTACATGCTTTTCAAACTTTTTTTCTTTTCTAGTTCAAGTAACATCTCTTCACTTAGTCCTTGTGAATGATGGAAAAGTAGGAGGGAGAAATTAACAAATTGTTATATTTAGAGAATATGTTAGGTGTGTGTGTGTGTGTGTGTTGTGTTGTGTTGTGTTTGTGTTGTGTTGTGTTGTGTTGTGTTTTGTTGTGTGTGTGTGTGTGTGTGTGTGTGTGTGTGTGTGTGTGTCACTGTGTGTGTGTGTGTGTGTGTGTGTGTGTGTGTGTGTTAGTGTTAGTGACTCTGTGTGTGTGTGTGTGTGTGTGCGCGCGCGCGCGTGTGTGGTGCGCATATCTGCGTGCGTGTGTTGCATTGTGTTTAGAGAAAGATTCAGTGGGCCTAGGAGTATCACAGATAGTGTTCTGCTCAATTAATGTGACTTAGGCTCTCAGTATCAATCATGAAGCCATGGGAATTGATGCCATGATGATTGTCCTATAGGTCTGGCTATGATGTTAGAAAATATTATTATGATAGGTAGTGGGATGTTTTTTCGAGTGGTCTGGCTTGCTGTGTTGCATACAAGCTGATGTATACAATTACATTTATAGCAACCAAACAAAGTTTCTACAAGAATTCATCTAGAGACAGCAATGGTATTGGTGTTCCACTACTTAAAATTGTGTAAAAAAGTCGTAGGCAATTTGGCTGAGCCAATCCCTCTGCACTGCAACATGCTAGGTAATGTCCGTCACTTATGCCAGTACCCACAACTAGCATGTAGTACAGAACAACTTGAGTCGTCTGCAAACTGACGTGCTTGCCATATTTACACAAGTTTTGAGACTGTATTGTACACGATCTGTATTGTACACGATCTGTATTGTACACGATCTGTATTGTACACGATCTGTATTGTACACGATGTATTGTACACGATCTGTATTGTACACGATCTGTATTGTACACGATCTGCATTGTACACGATCTGTATTGTACACGATCTGTACTGTACACGATCTGTATTGTACACGATCTGTACTGTACACGATCTGTATTGTACACGATGTACTGTACACGATCTGTATTGTACACGATCTGTATTGTACACGATCTGCATTGTACACGATCTGTATTGTACACGATCTGTATTGTACACGATCTGTACTGTACACGATCTGTATTGTACACGATGTACTGTACACAATCTGTATTGTACACGATCTGTATTGTAGACGATCTGTATTGTACACGATCTGATGCAGTAAGATGTGTTGAGCATGATCGATGACAACATTCAAGTGACTAATGTCAATAATAGTAAGGTTGTCGTTTACATCGTTCTCTCACATTCACAAACAGTTTTAATACTGATGGTTTACAACCATCCTGCAACGATCGATGCCTTACCTGAAAAACTATCGGCGATGATTCCCGCGGCACAGGATAAGGCTAGGCTAGCAGTATACAGGCTCCACGCGGTCTTCTGCTCCGTACTGAGAGTTATCTCCCATTAAGAACTATTTACCGGAACTGTAAATCACAACGCATTTTAGAGCGATATAACATTAACAACTTTAATAATTATTATTAAGATGATGGTAAAATGATGGTCTTGTATCTTTCTTCCAAGTGTAACAAACAAGCATCGATATAAAAATTTTTATCCGTCCTTTGTTCTAAATAGGGACAGCAACCAAAACAAAAATCCATTTGTGTATATTGACTGATAATAATTGTCCATAGTAAAAAAAAAAATATATAAATCAATCACTTAATATCAAAACGCACTTTCAACAAGGGGGCGGAATAGCTAAGTGGTCAGAACGCTCGCTTTGCCGAAGTGAAAGTTAAGCATCATTGAGCGCTGTTACCAGTTAGATGGGTGACCTTTGCGCGCCTTGGCTTCAGTACAGTCCCCCACCCCAACCCCCAGTTCACCCAGCTGTCACTGGGTACCTGAACTCTTTAGGGTCAGGGAAGGTAAAGCAGCGAGGGAGAGGAGATGGGCGCCGCCCTCAATATGCTGGCCTCTAGAGAAGCTGAGTTATCTGGTGCCTCGTTCCCATACCACCACACAGGCTATGGGACACCTTTACCCGTTACCTTTGCTATCTGAATCAAGACTCTCGAAACACATAGTAGACACTGATTTATATATCCCAGGATATAAAATCATACGAAAGGATCCACAAAGGCAAAAAGAAACAGGAATCATCATATACATTAGTGAATCTATAACATTCAAGCGTCTCATTCATCTTGAACATTGTGATGTAGAATCTGTCTGGTTTGAAATCTCCATGAAAGGTTCACCACCTATTGCAATGGGATTCTGCTATAGGAATCCAGCAGAAAGAAAAAATTGGATAGACAAGTTTGACGAAATGATGAATGTAGTTCTATTAGAATCCAGGGAAGTAATACTACTAGGTGATTTTAATATTGATTTAACAAAAGTAAATAATATATGGACGCAAATTACTAATTCATTCAACCTTCACCAACTAGTTAGTTTACCCACGAGAGCCACACCAAATTCAAGCACAATAATTGATCACATCTACGTATCAAATCCCAAAAACATCATAGAAACATGTGTCCCTGTCTATAACTGCAGCGATCACTACCCAGTCTGTACTACATGGTCAAAAAAAGGAGCAAAAATTCCCAAACCTGGACATAAAACCATAACATATCGTTCTTTTGCAAAATTTAATGAACAGCTTTTCCTTCTTGATCTAAGTAACTCTATGCTCTCAGAAACATTAAACATTACTGATCCAGACAGGGCCATTGAATTCTGGATAAAAACCTTCACTGAAATCTACAACAAACATGCTCCACTTAAAACCATAAGGGTCAAACATGTCCCCAAACCGCCTTGGATTACAAAAGAACTAGAAGAAGCATGTTATCTTAGAGATTTATTAAAAAAAACATAAATATCATGAAGAGTCAAATAGATTACGAAACGCCATAAACTCACAGAAACGTCAAGAAAAAAAGAAATATTTCCAAGATTTACTGTCTTCCAAACAAAACTCAAAAATTATTTGGAGGGCCATAAATCAAATAACAAATAAACAATCATCTTCCAAATCAAATGTAATCAAAGATGTTACTGCTGAACAACTCAACAATCATTTCATAAACGTCTCTACTAACGTTGTTAACAATGATGATTCAAAATCCAATAACCTCAACACATTAAGACAATACTGCCAAGACAAGCATATTCCGTCAAAACTTCACATACCATTCATTTCAGTTTTTGAGGTCTATAATTATTTAATTCACCTCAAACAATCAAGGACACGAGGTCTTGATGGAATAGACAGCAGAATTCTGAAACTGTCAGCTCCAGTTATCACAGACACCCTAACATATGTATATAACCAATGTCTTGAAAAGAACTATTTCCCCAATGCCTTCAAAACTGCTAAAGTAATCCCCATCCACAAATCTGGTGACACTTCAGATCCCTCAAATTATAGGCCAATCTCTATTATATCCCTCCTTTCAAAACCCCTGGAAAAACATATAAATAAACACTTAGTCCGTCATATAGACACTAACGACCTTCTTCACCCTAATCAATCAGGATTCAGACAAAATCACTCATGTCATACTGCACTGACTAGTCTCATAGACAATTGGCTATCAAACATTAATGAAAACAAATTTTGTGGAGTATTATTTGTAGATTTCAAAAAAGCATTTGATACAATTGACCACACACTCCTCATCAGAAAGCTAGAACTGTACAATCTATCATCAGATAGTCTAGAACTACTTGCTTCTTATCTTAAAAACAGACAACAGTGTGTCTCAACAACTACATCCACATCCAATCTAAAACCCATTCATTATGGAGTACCACAGGGATCTATACTAGGACCTATTCTCTTTTCCTTATACATAAATGACCTTCCTCTACTTATCAAATCTAAATGTGAACTATTTGCTGATGATACAACCATACATACAAGCCATAACGACATTGACTCTCTTGCAACCATATTACAACAAAGCTGCAATGATCTTGTCAAATGGACAGAACTGAACCATATGTCTATTCACCCCCAAAAAACAAAATGCATGCTTATCACCACCAGACAAAAGCGACAAAATTTACCTCATAAACAGTTTCCAATCCATATAAGAAAGGAAGCAATTGAACAAACCTCTCATCACAAAGTTCTAGGAGTGCCAATCGATGAAAATCTCAGCTGGTTCTACCACATATCTCATCTATGCAAATATTTGTCCCAAAGAGTATACCAGTTGACTAAAATTAAACATTTCCTTGACCACAATTCAAGGAAATTATTCTTCCAAGCTTACATACAATCCTCAATAGACTATGCCTCAACCCTATGGGATTCTGCCAGTGCAAACACTATGAAACCGTTACTAAGTCTGTATAAACGTGCTCTCAAACTTATCCTCCTGAAGAAAACAACTTTATTTGAAGTGGATTATACCCAGTTAAATATTCTCCCCCTACAACAAAGACTAAAATATAACAAAGACATTTTTATGTTTAAGATAATGGCAGGAGCTGTCCCCACATCCTTAAGAGATAAGTTTGCAATGAATCATTCCAGAAATACTGAAAAGCCAAGTGTCCCAATCCCAAGAATAGACTTGTTTAAATCTAGTTTACTATACTCAGGCCCTGTGCTGTGGAACTCCCTTCCCGATTCAATTAAAGAGCATCAATCATTGACAACCTTCAAAATTCACCTTCTAATCCACTTAATGCACCAAAAATAATAAACCAATTATATCCCCTTCTCCTTCTCCCCCTTCTCCTCCTCCCTCCCTCTGTGTGCGTGTGTGTGTGTGTGTGTGTGTGTGTGTGTGTGTGTGTGTGTGTGTGTGTGTGTGTGTGTGTGTGTGTGTGTGTGTGTGTGTGTGTGTGTGTGTGTGTGTGTGAGAGAGAGGGAGAGAGAGAGAGAGAGAGAGAGAGAGAGAGAGAGAGAGAGAGAGAGAGAGAGAGAGAGAGAGAGAGAGAGAGAGAGAGAGAGAGAGAGAGAGTGTGTGTGAGAGTGTGTGTGTGTGTGTGTGTGTGTGTGTGTGTGTGTGTGTGTGTGTGTGTGTGTGTGTGTGTGTGTGTGTGTGTGTGTGTGTGTGTGTGTGTGTGTGTGAGTTGGGTTTTTTTGTTGTTGTTGTCTTCTCCCCTTTAATCAAAACTTATGTTTTGTGAGACTATTTTGATGCTAGATGGTGGTGGATTGATGTTTTCAGTCATTAGCCTCATCATATTCTCTGTTTGCTCTTTAATTATTGCGCCCTTGTGTGTGTGTGTGTGTGTGTGTGTGTGTGTGTGTGTGTGTGTGTGTGTGTGTGTGTG
>CM060333.1:50784947-50787447 GCA_030674155.1 Stramonita haemastoma | reverse complement strand
AAACTTTAGACCTAGTAAAATATGATGTTCGGTTTAAACCGCCAGATTGTTGTTGTTGTTGATGGTGGTGGTGGTGGTTAAGCTGGGTTTGTTCTGTTTTTTTTGTGTTTTTTCTTAGTGGTATGTTGTCATCATTGTTATCGTTGTTGTTGTTTCTTATTGTCACTGTCGTGGTTATTATTTTTGTTGTTGTAGCTGCTACTTCTTCTGCTTGTGTTTGTTTTGTTGTTTTACTTATCTCATCATTCAGATCTGAACAAGACAAGCCAATCCTCCTTGGCTTACATGAAGTCTTGAATAATATGTTTTCTCTGAACCTGTTCATCTATTTGAGGTAAAAGGATACAGAACAAAACTGTGCGTGGGTTATTCAGCAAGTTAATGTGGCATTTTTAGGTCGTAGAGTTACAGCTTAACCACTGGTGTGGAGAATAACCATCAGCCATCCTTATCTATTCTCTGCCGCTCTCGGACAATCGATGGAGCTTGTCCAGTTTCTTGGTGTTAAAGGCTATTCCCCCTATGCCCTTCTGCCTGTCTCTTTTCTAGTCATTATGGAAGATGCTGCGGGATTTGGTGGTAGTTCTCCATTTCAGGTAAGTGGACTCTGATTTGTAAATTCGAATCATAGTATGTGTTTCATATGCGTAGAAGAAGACTGACTAAAGGTTTTAGCTTGACATTGTTCAGATCAGCTAAACAGCTTTAATTACACTGCTTGTAGGGATTAAACGTTACATAATTGGGAAGTCAATATGAAAAATCTGATCAGGCTTTTATGGTTATGCAAACCATACATAAAAGGTACTGTTTTACACAAGTCAGTGTTTACACATGTCTCTAAGATAGCTTTTCACAAAATATAAAAAATCACAATAGCCTGTAAAACTTTTCCAAACTGTGGTCTTGTTCGTTTTCTGTTGGAGGAAGTTGGTTGATGGGTGACAGGAACGACAGGAGCGGTTTGTTTTCTTGTTCTACCCCCACATGTCAATGACCAGCATCTGCATGAACGTCTCTCATCCTCCTCCCACTCCCACTCCCCCCCCCCCCCCCCTATATATATATATATATATACACATAAATTTTCCTCGCTTTAATCTCCAAACTTCACTCTTCAGACATTTGGTGGTATTTCAGTTCCTCATACTTCACTTTTAAGACATTCCGTAATCCTTCAATGTTAAGGTCCGCCATTTATTTTCTCTCTCCTGCAATCTGATGGTTGTGTTCCCTTTTAAAGTATTGACAGTTGCACTGACGGCAGTGTGTGTGTGTGTGTGTGTGTGTGTGTGTGTGTGTGTGTGTGTGTGTTTTGTGTGTGTGTGTGTTATTGTGGTGGGGGCTGTACTGAAGGCTACAGCAGATGATGTGCCGGACTATAAAAGCTGCAGGCTGTACCTGTCGAGCAGTGAACTTGTCAGTGGCTCAGATTGCCGGGTGGTGTGATGACAAGGGGACAGCACTCCTCGCCATGGCCACCTGGACTTTTCCCGCCCTCCTGCTCTCTTGGGTCTGAAACAAGTGCCATCTGGATAATGATTTGGTTGGTTGGTGGTTAGCTTGGTTGGGTGGATAGGGTGGGTGGTTGGTGGGTGGATAGGTTGGGTGGGTTGGTTGGGTGGATAGGTTGGTGGGTTGGGTGGGTGGATAGGTTGGGTGGGTGGGGTGGGTGGATAGTTGGGTGGGTGGGGTGGGTGGATAGGTTGGTTGGTGGTTAGTTTGGTTGCTTGGTAAGTGTTTAGGGTTGTTGGGTGGATGGATTGGCTGGTTGGTTGGTATGAAGGTGAATGGGCGGGTAGATGGCTGGTTGGTGGGTGGATGGGCGGTTGGTTGATTGACTAATGGCTGGTAAATCAACATGGAGATGATCTCTTCAAACAGCTGTATACCTCTGTCTTTGCAAATATAGTTCAACTGAGTTATCTTTGCTTGGCCATACTGATTCTAGCCTTAACAGGAGCCATCATTGTCCGACACAGAGCCTGAATATTTGAAACTTTGAAGGGAGTCCATATCTGTTCCGTTGATTTTGATATTCTGAGGGGAGACAGCAATATTAAAGAAGAGGGCATGATGTTGTGCTAAGAGCTTGTCATGGCTGAGGACGATCAAAAAACATAATTATGATTTTACAGAATACCAACCTGTTATTGGAGGCATCGGCACCGACCAAGCAACAACTGACACAGCTTTGGTCTGGGCAATGTCTTCGCTTGTCATCTCTCTCTATATTCAAGATAATGCCTATTTCGAGCAAGGACCAGATTAAAAAAATATATATCTAATTCTCTTAAGTTGGAATACAGTGAAGTGGTGGGTAAAAACAGTCACATACGCAAAATCTCTTCAGTGGTGAGACACAGAGCTCTTTGCCGAGAACGAACAATGCTGAAGTCTTATTTTTCTTCTTGGGGGGAAAGTATCATCATCATCACATCATCATCATCATCATCACATCATCATCATCACATCATCATCATCACATCATCATCATCAC
>CM060333.1:50759947-50767447 GCA_030674155.1 Stramonita haemastoma | reverse complement strand
GTGTTCTTCCGTGTTCTTCTTCTCACTTGACCCTTTTCATTTTGCATACAAAGCCAAAAGAAACACAAATGACGCTACTTTCACTTAGAAGATCTGGTTCCTTTGTTTGCATACTTTTTATTGACTTCCCCTCTGCCTTCAATACCATTCAGCCCCATCAAATACCATTCAGCACTCAAACTACTTTCACTGAATGTCTATCATCAGCTGATTCTTTGTATCATTAGCTTTTTAACAAATTGAACACAGTTTGTGAGATTTCAATGTGTACTATCTACAAAAAGTAAATTTCTACTGGTTCTGCACAAGGCAATGTTCTTTCCCCTTATCCTTTTCATTCTTTCTACCAAAAATTGCACTGGCTCTGATCTTACACCATTGATAAAATATTCTGATTAATATACTCTTGTGGATCTGTCTAACTCACACCTCACATATTCTAAACAAGTAGTGGAATTTTCTTCCTCATGTAAAAGGAATTATTTGATTTAAATGTAAAAAAAAAAGACTAAAGAAATTACTGCTGATTTATTTTCGCAAGAATCCAGAGCCTGTGCCAAATCTTTGCATGAGTGTGAAAGTAGATCATGTCAATAAATGTAAACATGTATGTACTGTTATCGACTCAAAACTGAACTTCACTCCCACTACAAATCTCATAACAAGAAAATGCCATTTTTAACATCTTTTTTCCTCAATCCTGTGCGGCAACTGCTACAACCCTCCAGAGGATAAAAGAAAAAAAAACTATAAGTAGCCACCCACACACCCTTTTCTGTCTTTCTCTTCTCTTTCTTTCTCTCTTTCTTATGTCCTATCTTTTCCTTCTTCCTTTTGTTTCAGTCAATGCTTTCAATCCTCCTTGTGTTTTTTTCCAAGACATATGCTTGCTACCCAAAGTGGCGGATGACGGGCAGTGCACGAACAAGGCGGAGCAGGTGCAGAAGTACTATTTCGACAGCAAGGAACACAAGTGCAAGCCCTTCGGCTACAACTGTGGGGGCAACGCCAACCGATTCCACACCTTGCAGGCCTGTCGGGACAAGTGTGAAACCACCAAGGGTCAGTGTGTGTGTGTGTGTGTGTGTGTGTGTGTGTGTGGTGTGTGTGTGTGTGTGTGTGTGTGTGTGTGTGCGTGTGTGTGTGTGTGTGTGTGTTGTGTGTGTTGTGTGTGTGTGTGTGTGTGTGTGTGTGTGTCCGTTTGTCAGATCTCTCTCTCTATCTCTGTCTTCTCTCTGTCTCTGTCTGTCTGTCGTCTGTCTGTCTGTCTGTCTGTCTGTCTGTCTGTCTGTCTGTCTGTCTGCTGTCGTCTTCTCTCTCCTCTCTCTCTCTCTCTCTCTCTCTCCTCTCTCTCTCTCTCTCTCTCTCTCTCTCTCTCTCTCTCTCTCTCTCTCTCTCTCTCTCTCTCTCTCTCTCTCCACGTTCCCATCACCACTACCACTAACCACTACCACTACCACCACCATCACCACGACTACCACCATCTCCCACCTCATCACTACTACCTCTGGGTTGTGTTGCAGACCAGGCCATCTGTCTGCTGCCCAAACACCCGGGCATGTGCTGGTCAGGCTTCAGCCGCAGGGTGGTCTTCTACTTTGACCCCAACTTTCTCACCTGCCTCCCCATGCCTGACGCCTCCTGCGGCCTCAGAGACCGCAACGCCAACAACTTCCCCACCCTGGCTGACTGCCTCCGCCTCTGCCAGGGCAAGTTCCGATGTCCCCCCGTGCCCCCTGGGGCAAACTGCCGCAGCAATGTCGCTGCTGACCGGTGTCGGGTGAAAGACGAAGGGGAAGTCCTCCCTGTGTGTCCCCCGGGCAAATCTTGCTGTGACACGGCTTGTGGGAAACGCTGTGTGGTGCCTGTGCCTGCTTAGTCCCTCAGGGGATTTTTTTTAGGGGGGGGGGGGGCAGGAATTGAGGGGAAGATTTTTTTTCTGTGTTGTTTTGTTCTAGGAGCTAGGGTTGTTGTTGTTGTTGTTGGTTGCCGTTGTTGTTGTTGTTGTTGTTGTTGTTGTTGTTGTTGTTGTTGTATTGGTGGTTTGTTTTCCTGGAACTATTTTGGTGGTTGAATCAGTTTTTGTAAATGGTAAACAAGAACAGCATTTTTCCCTAGTAAGAGCACAGAACTGAGAGAAACGGATACTTATTTTATCCATTTCACCTTCACCTATCCCGTAGTCTAGTAGATCATTGGGTACTACTGAAGGTTTTACAAGCAGCTTCTTCCACTCCCTGTGGTTTTCAGCTTTCAGTAGCGAATTGTTCCACCTCAAGGCCAGCCCACTCTCTGATGTTGTCTTGCCATCGGTTCCTCTGTCTGCTTCTTTGTCTCCCTCCCATCACTGTTCCCTGTAAGACAGTCTTGGCAAGTTATCTAGTAGAATAAGAAATCTACAAGAAATCAGCTGAGAAATGTATTAACGAGGGCTGGTGAGAGTCAAAGAGATAGCACTGGCACTTTTTTTTAAACATGTCATGTCATATATTACAGTTAAAAAATTGCCAAGTTATGTTCCTTAAAAAAAAGAAAACGTTCTTAGCGTATACAATAAATTCCTCTCTACAACGACTGTCGTTTTGGCTAAAAAGAATTGTTAAAAATTAAAAAACCTTGTACATCGTCCTTTTCCATGTTTTAAAAAAAACTGTAGACAGTGGTAAGCCATTAGCCTTTGGTGAGTACTCTGTTGTCTTGACTGATGACACATTCCTCAAGTCGGGAGGCGGTGATCGTATTGATGGGAAAATGGTGGCACAGGCAAAGAACTTACCAGCCGTGAGTGAAGATCAGAGTTGGGGACGGGGGACGAAGAAGAAAATGTGCCGATGAAAACTAGACTGGTCTGTGCTCGCCTGAAGTTCTACAAAGTAAAAGATCCATACACGTCTACTGGTGTTTAGGTCATTTTTCGGAAATAATGTTTTGTTTTTTGAGTCAGTATGTTATGTGTCAAAGTCAAAGTCAAAGTCAAACTTTTATTTACAGATGGTACATTGCATAAGCAGTGCAACTGCTTTTTTTCCATTAAGTCATCCATCTAAGAAAAAAATTTTTATATATGCATATTTGAGAATGAAAACCTAAAGAAAATAAGTCGTACAAGTGAAAAAAAAACTTTTGAAATACACTCAAGAAAGGAGGAAAAACACACACACACACACACACACACACACACACACACACACACACACACACACACACACACACACACACACACACACACACACACACACACACACAGAGGAAACTGATGTATATTTATTTTAAAATCTTTTAAGACATACATACCTATACCCATTTTTTTCCAATGTACTGTGCATACAAAAAAAACGACACAAGACACAAGCTTGTGTGTGTTCTTTTTTTTCATTTTATTCTTTTATATCGAGGATAATGGGATAAGCACTTTTGTGCATCTTAATCCAGTCCCCGTGTGTATACAGTTTTGTAAATGTCATCTCTTCCCACCTGCGCACGATGACCTACTCTTACGAAAAGCGGAACAGGATTTAACGTGTGCGCAAGATGTTCTGCGTGCGTTCGCACACGGGGCCTCGGTTTATAGTCTCATCCAAAAGACATTTGGGAGAGTAGAGTCAGCACTGATGTTAACTCCAGAGGAAAAATCCCCTCGACCGGGAATCGAACCCGGGTCGTCAAATTGCGAGCGCAATGTTCTGACCACGAGGCTATCCGTCCCCCGTCCGTTCTGTTCACATGACTTGACCAATGTCTGTGTTTCTCGGTGCTAGCTAATGAGGGGATGTATCATTATGATAGGAAGTGTGCATTACAGCCCTGTCTGGTTGTCTCCAAGAAAACGTGCTTTGATTTGTAACTATAGACCACTTTCAGTCACAGTAGATGTCTATGCGTGAAATTCGGGCTGATCTCCCCGGGGAGAGACGCGTCGCCACTAGAGCAGTACCACCGACTTGTTCTTTTCTTGTCTTCACGTGTAGTTGTTTTCCTCTCAGAATAACTTTTGTCTTCAGAATTTTGCCAGGGACAATTCTCTTGTTGCTGTAGGTTGTTTTACGTGCGTTAGATGTGTGTTGCATATGGGCCCTCGATTTATCGTCTCATCCGAAAGACTAGTACCCAGACCATCGCTCATGGTCTAGTGGATGGGGGAAAGGGTAGGTACAATTGGGGATCGAACCCAAACTTTTCGCTTTCTAGGCAGGTGCGTTACCTCTAGATCATGGATCCTCCATAGCAGTATCATTAAATCATCCTCATCACCAATGATCATTGTGCAGTAAAGGAAAATCGTCTCTGATTCAGTGTACCCCGGGTGCTCTGGTCTCATAGTGACCTCAGCTTTGGTTTCCCCATACACTTCTGTGCCTGTGGTTCTTCGGTTCAAAGCCTTTGGGGTCGGAGGTTTGTAAGGAGAAAGGTGTTGGAGGGACAGCGTAGTTGTAACCACTCAGGTGAGCAACACGCTCAGTCTGGCTCCCTCTGTGATTACGCTATTACTGTCGTCAGTAGGGGCTCAGTAGGTGGTGTTCTGCCTGTCTTAGCTCATATCAGGCACCACTGAACACCACCATCCAGTGACTCCGAAGCACGGATTGTCAACATTTTTTTTTTTTTTGTCCTTTTTTGGAGAGAGTTACGAGGACGGGGGTAAACATTTTGAGAAAATGGTGTGACATATTAATTCACAAATGCAACAGGGATATAATTGGTAGAAATCTATAGATTTATGGGAAGACAATTATTTCATCAATATGAGCTGGACAGTAACCTTTCTAACACAATTCAGATTATCTCCCATCGAAAACATATCAAGAGAAATTATCTCCCATCCTTTCCTTCTCGCTGAATCATTCTGGCTGCACTTTGCTGTTGCAATAAGACCTTCTGAAAAAGACTGCATCGCATTCTCCAATCTTTCCACATTAATTTTGTGGAATGATTATTATTGCATGATGATCAATGGTGATGGGGATGATGTAATGATGCCGCTGTGGAAGTGCAACCGCTTTGAGACTACTTGACAGGGTTGTACTCTACGCTTACTGTCATAATATATCCTGGCGTCAACCGGGCCGGAGAGATACAGACACCTGCAGTGTTGGTCAGGTAATTAGAGCAATTGCCATGCTCAATTTATCACACAGCCGCCGTCACACACATCCTTAGAAACAATAGAGATATAAACGTGTTTCCATAACCTGTGCGGTCATGGGGGAGCAAGGCACTAGAGACCTAAGTTCTCCAGGGGCCAGCATATTGAGGGCGGCGCCCATCTCCTCTCCCTCGCTGCTTTACCCTCCCTGACCCTAACGAGGGCAGGCGCCCATTTTCAGCTGGATAAACTGGGGGACTGTACTGAAACCAAGGCGCGCAAACAGTCATCTATCCACTTGGTAACCACGCTCAAGGTTGCTTAACACTGGCTTTTGGAAAAAGAGTGCTCTGACCACTGAGCTATCCCGTCCACACACATCCTTCCGACATTTTGTATATGTACGTACCTACGCACTAACAGACATATCTACGTGCACATGGACAGACAGACAGGTGAGATCAAACCAGGTGTGTCAGAATCAGAAACGTGAACAGACAAGCGTACAACATAAAGGTGAGATCTCTGTCTGGCTGCCTCTTTTTGTCTGTCTGTCTGTCTGTCTGTCTGTCTGTCTGTCTGTCTGTCTGTCTGTCTGTCTGTCTGTCTGTCTGCTCTCTCTCCCTCTCCTCTCTCTCTCTCTCTCTCTCTCTCTCTCTCTCTCTCTCTCTCTCTCTCTCTCCTCTCTCTCTCTCTCTCCTCTCTCTCTCTCTCCTCTCTCTCTCTCTCTCTCTCTCTCTCCTCTCTCTCTCTCTCTCTCTCTCCTCTCTCTCTCTCTCCTCTCCTCTCTCTCCTCAGCAGTCCCTAAAATAACTTTACCACACATTTGTTTTCTCCTGACGTTTAAGATATCAATCCAGTTTCCTCCCCCTCTCTCCACATGCCTAGGGGCTCAAAGTGGCCTGACACCGGAAGGCAATGTGGGATGTATGTGTGTGTGCGCGCGCGCGCGCGGCGCGCACGCGCGTGTGTGTGTGTGTGTGTGTGTGTGTGTGTGTGTGTGTGTGTGTGTGTGTGTGTGTGTGTGTGTGTGTGTGTGCATATGTGTGTGTGTGTTTTTTCTATAGAGGATAATGGAATAAGCATTCGTGTGCTTTTTGGTTGTTTTTACATCCAGTGTGTGTGTGCGTGTGTGCGTGCGTGTATGTGCGTGCGTGCGCGCGCGCGCGCGTGTGTGTGTGTGTGTGTGAACCACATCAAGCTAAGTGTGATGAACACATGGAGGAGCACGTAGGTAGCTGAGGAGAAGAGAAACGTGCCTGGCTGTGCGTGTGATAATAGCCTGGCTTCAGGCAGGGAGCAAGACTGAAGGCCTGAAGTCACTCTGTACTGAGAGAGAGAGAGAGAGAGAGAGAGAGAGAGAGAGAGAGAGAGAGAGAGAGAGAGAGAGAGAGAGAGAGAGAGAGAGAGAGAGAGAGAGAGAGAGAGAGAGAGAGAGAGAGAGAGAGAGAGAGCAGCGGCAGTAGCTAGCAGATGCTATCAGATGACGACATGTATCTGGAAGTGAGTGACTGATTGCGCATGCAGAAGGAGAAGCAGCCAAGGAACGCTAGAGATACGCAGCACATGCACTATCGCTCGCTACATCATTCAACATGATGAAGTGTGTGAGTACAATGCCGCGATATCCGAAGGGAGAGTGGGATTGAAAAATAAAAAGCCACGATTCCTTCTCACTCAATAGCCCATGGCAAAGACAAAGGCTTCCCTGGTGCCGTCATAACCTCATCATATTCTCAATGTTTGATCTTTAATTATTGCGCCTTTCTTTTTTTGTTTTTGTTTTGTTTTGTTTTGTTTTGTTTTTGTTTGGTTGGGGTTTTTTTGTTTGTTTTTTTTGTTGTTGTTGTTTTTATTCAAATCAAAATCATCATTGATTCTTACTTCTTATTTTCGTTTCTGAATGAGTGCCTTTTTATAGCATTGCCTTAATATTGTATCTCTGTTTCATTTCTTACCTGTTGTTTGATACTTGGTATGGTTTCTTGCTCTTGGTATTTGAATCATTATAATTGTTGTTATTTAGTTGAGGCTATCTTTTTATCTTGATGTTATCCCTGAAAAGGGTGGGGGCTGGATGTAAAAAAGCACACGTGTGCTTATCTATTATCCTCGAATAAAAGAATTTTGCCTTGCCTTGCCTTGCCTTGGGCCTTGTCATATATCAGTCACACTTCCTCCTTGAAGGCTCACACAGCAAGTAGTGCTGTCTGACATAGGAGCGAAAATGCCTCACGCTGCTGTTAAGCGCCTGACGAGTCAGGCCCAGCGCATCCCAGCGTGGGAGAGAACTGTTATCATTTAAGCCTTTCTGGGGGAAAAAGGCAGGAGAATGGACCTACTTCTTCCTTCTCATGACCGGAACGGTCGTGGAGGAGACATGAGAGACGAATCTGCAGCCAGCCGTAGCCATCCAG
>CM060333.1:50749947-50754947 GCA_030674155.1 Stramonita haemastoma | reverse complement strand
ACATGTATGTAAACTCTTGAACATGTACCCATATATTCAACATTTTGTCTAATATCACTTTTATGAAGGGACGAAAAATTGAAGACTAACACACACACACACACACACACACACACACACACACACACACACACACACACAACACACACACACACACACACACACACACACACACACACACACACACACACACACACACACACACACACACACATGCGCGGGCGCACACACACATTGCCTAGGTGGGAAACAGATGCTTTTCTTGTTATATTTCTGATCACGACAATTCCAGTGACATTCTAGAAACAGCAGTCTTACAAAATATCTTCTGTTCTTCTTCAAAATGCTAAATCAATTTTTCTCCCTTCTACTTGCTTGTGCAAATTTCCATGTATACGTGAATAGGTTTTTAACAAAATTAAAAAGGTAAAGGTGCCCATAACCCATGTGGTCGTAGGGGAGCGAGGCGTCAGAGACCTCAGCTTCTCCAGGGGCCAGCATATTGAGGGTGGCGCCCATCTCCTCTCCCTCACTGCTTTACCTTGTTTGACTCTAAAGAGGGCAGGTACCCATTGACAGCTGGGTGAACTGGCAGACTGAACTGAGCGGTCACCCATCCACTTGGTAACCATACTCGATATACTACTTAACCGAAGTTTGGGGAAAGCGAATTCTCTGACCACTGAGCTATCCCGTCCCCCAGTGAATGGCATGGTTGGTTTTTAAACACTCTCAGCCTTGTTCATGTCTTCAGCAGGAAGCCCCATTCCATCGGGTTTTAGCCTAGAGGAAGAAGAGAAGAGCGGCCTGGTACGTCCTTGTAGCAACTGATGGCATGACTCTATCATCCCCATGGTTGTGTCTCTTTGGGAATTATCTTTCAGTTTGAAGGCGGAATGTGGCTGACTTCAAAGCAGGATTTCACTTGATTCATTCATGTATTGCCAGGATACTGGGATAAGCACCCATATGTTTTTTTTTAAACCCAGTCTCTGTGTGCAAGCAATTTTGTCAATTTTTTTATCGGTTAACACTGGAACAAATGGCCTACTTCTCTGAAAGGCGGAACAGGTTTTAACGTGTGCGCAAGATGTCCCGCGTGTGTTGCACACAAGACCTAGGTACATAGTCTCATCCGAAGGAAAAGTGCAATGATCCGACTTTTGTCAGATTTTGGCAGTAACACAATCATTGTGGTGTGGTGGGTGGTGGTGGTGGTGGTGGTATCATTATTATCATTATCAATATCAATATTGTCGTCATTATTAGTGTTGTTGCTATTCTTTTTGTTCTTGTTGTTACTTGTGACGAGTGTCATAGTCCTAACTAAGAACTTAAATACAGCCTACTGGTTATTTCATTTCATACCACTTTATGTCACAGCAGATTTCTCTGCGTGAAATTCGGGCTGCTCCCCCGAGAAAAGCGCGTCGCCACAAGTGCAGCGACACGTATTATTTTTTCCTTCTTCCTGTCGCGGACTGGATGTTTAAATGCACATGAGTGCTTATTCAATTAATATCGAAATAAAAGAATAAGATAAGTAGATACAACATAATATTATAAATAGATAAAGCATGTTTTACCTGTGGAATAGTAGATACAACACAATTATATGAATAGATAAAGCATGTTTTACCTGTGGGAATAGGAGGCCCTTGCATGCCGGTAGGTACGGATGAAAACAATCTTTTTTTTAATGCATGCACACAGGTGTCGTGTTCAGACATCATCCCCGAAGTTGGAATGCGGCTACCTTAATTAATGGTGGACAAAAAACGGTCGCATACGCAAAGTCTCACCATTGGTGAACCTCGGAGCTCTAGCAGAGGAAGAGAAATGGAGGGGGGAGGGTGATATTGGCCACCAGCCCTGGCCTCAGATAAATGACAGATGTGACCATGACCGATAGAGAGAGAGACCTCTACCAAACAAGTGACAAGATGGCTTCTATCTTTGGCTTGTTTCGCCCACTGCCCGACATTACACACACACACACACACACACACACACACACACACACACACACACACACACACACACACACACACACACACACACACACCGACACACACTATACACACACACACACACACACACACACACACACACACACACACACACACACACACACGTGCACGAATCCAGGTTTCCATTCTCCGGTTCAAGTGGACGCCACTCCTGCGTTGCTTCGATACGGCAGAGTGGCCGGCCTTGTTGCTGCCAGTTTGCACGTAAGGTGCAGGCAATATGAGCGCTGAGATGATTATCGGCCCTTTGTGCTGGGGAGGGATTAAGTGCCCTTGCCATTCTGGGCTTTTGAGGCAGCGGAATTCCTGGCACGAAAAAACAACAACAAACTAAAACGAAACAAACCCAGACACTCTCACTTTGGTGGCAAAAATAGATATACTTGCAGACAGGGATTTTTCTTTGGGATGGGGGGTAGAAAGTTTGAAATATATGATGCTATTCTTGTAGCAATGCACTCTCCTCCGAAAGAGCAATTAGATGCTGAGAAGTCTGCCCTACAAGAAATTTTAAGCTAAAACACACACACACACACACACACACACACACACACACACACACACACACACACCACACACACACACACCACACACAACACACACACACACACCGAGGTCCCGTGTGTGAACACACACAGAACATCTTGCACACACGTTTAAACCTGTTCCACTTTTCGGAAGAGTAGGCCATTTGTGTGTACGTGTCGGTGAGAACGGATGACAAAAGTTACAACACTGCTTACATAAGGGGATGGGATGTCCAAAAAGCACATAAGTGCTTATTCTATCGTCCTCGAAATAAAAGAATAACACAACACAACACACACACACACACACACCACACACACACACACACACACACACACACACACACACACACACACACACACACACACACACACACACACACACTAAAACTTCAGCGTGAAGTTTAATACATATGCGTTTTCAAACTGGATTTGAATGATGTTGGTGCATTAAACCATTATGTTCAGTTTGTCTTCAGTCACGGCATCCTCTAGCATAGCAAACCTACGTTCTTTTTTTTAGATGAATTTTTTTTTCAATCCTCTAAAGGCGGGATATGGCTACCCATGTCGGTGGATCGGTGGTCTAGAGATAACGCATTTGCTGCCTAGAAAGCGAGAAGTGCGGTTTCGGCACACAATGACCTACTCTTACGAAAAGCGGAACAAGATTTAACGTGTGCGCAAGATGTTCTGTATGCGTTCGCACACGGGGCCTCGGTTTACAGTCTCATCCGAAAGACTTTTAGGGAGAGTGGAGTCAGCGCTGATGTTAACTCCAGGGGAAAAATCCCCTGCAACGGGAATCGAACTCGGGTCGTCAAATTGCCAGCGCAATGTTCTCACCGCTAGGACTATCCCTTCCCCCTAAAAGTCGCAAGACAGACTGCATATTCTGGGTGACCCCGAAGAGAACTCAGTGGGGAAAACTCCATCAAAACAACCTCAACACCGCCCGTACATACTATCGTGGATATAGCAACAACAGAGATGTGCAAAAAGGACGAGGTCCTATCAGCGGTTTTCCTCTGGAGTTAACATCAGTGCTGACTCCACTCTCCCCAAAAGTCTTTCGGATGAGACTGTAAACCGAGGCCTCGTGTGCGAAAGCACGCAGAACATCTTGCACCACACGTTAAATCCTGTTCGCTTTTCGTAAGAGTAGGCCATCGTGTGCCTGTGGGAACAGATAACATTTACAAAACTGCATACACACGGGACTGAATGTTAAAAAAAGCATATGATTGCTTATTCCATTATCCTCGATATAAAAGAATAAATCTCATTTGCATGGTCAGCTCTGATGGGGCACACTGATATGAAAGATGCTGCAGAATAATGTCAGCCCTCACAGATGCAGTAACTTGGATTGGTTGTTTTGTTTGTTTTGTTGTTTTTTTGTTTTGTTTGTTGTGTTGTTGTTTTTTGTTTGGGGGGGGGGTGGGGGGGGGGTCTCAGAATACGTGTCTCCTAGTCTGCAGACAGGATTGGCTGACCTTAGATCTGATGTGGTGTTGAAGAAATCCTTGCTTGGAGAAAGTGAGGACTGACCTACTTGTGACAACGCCCTGGCCAACCATCAGGGTCAGCCCAGGACAGTCCTCCATCATGAGTCCTTGACGTGTGGCTTCTCCCACAACACCGTGACTGCCCTGGGCTGACCCTGATGGTTGGCCAGGGCGTCGATACAAGCAACGTCAGTAGAATCCGCTTTAACCCCACACCCTTTTTTTTTTATTTGGCGCATTTTAAACTGAGATTCTTTTTAATGAGAAATGACAGCTGCGATAAATCCTCGGGGATCAGCGGGGCTATAAACAGATTGAACTGGATTGAACTGGATTGAACTGGATTGGCTTGCGATGGAGATAAAACTGTACAAAGGAGAAGGCGAAAAGAAAACCAGAGAAAGAACAAGATATAGAAAGAATAATATAGATATATATAATATATATAAAATATAATTATAAAAATCTCGAGGGGAAAAAACCAGGAAATCCTGCATACTACTCACCGTAACGCCATCTAACTCCCCATAAAAAGCTTTACAGGGCTCTGATGCTAATGCAGAGTGCAGTCTGGTGCCTGCATGATGTTTCAAAGTCCTCAGTCTCCTGGCTTCCCGTCTGTCACAAGATCTTCCGCTCCCTCCCACTCAGCCAGCAGTCGACCTCTCCAGAAGCATTTTAGATCCAGACAAATGCACATGCTGGTATCGTGCATTTTCTCCATTTGTCTCCCCTGAGAGCGTTAGTATTACCTCCCGTGGCGAGGGCGGGGGGGGGGGGGGGGGTGTTGCAATGACGTCGCTATCACTTCCTGTTGATGTGTCGTGATGTGTCGACATGTGTTCAAAAGTCGTGGAGTGAGACGTGGATAAAAGTCGCCGTGGTAGATTTATAGCTGGGAGTGTTAGTTTATGGTATCACCTACACTGGCAGGA
>CM060333.1:50714947-50737447 GCA_030674155.1 Stramonita haemastoma | reverse complement strand
GGGTCTATAAGATTGGAGAAAAGTTTAGCTTTTGATGCCAATCAACTCATCATCCGATGACAGCCTCTGTTTTCTCTCCCTCAACAGATCATAAAACAAAATTCTTTGCAAGCTTAATAAGACAGGGTCATTTTGCACACATGCACAAAATTTAATCAGACACAGTTGCTTCCATACGTGTATATTATCACTGATTGATACAACCACGAAATGTCATCAACAAATTAAACATGGACACAAAAGTTCAAAGTTACAAAACACATACATGTATATCACCTTTGAATAAAAAAGAAAAGAAAACAAGATACAAGAACAATTGAAGGCAAAATCTTTTCTGAGTTTCATCAAAGATATGATTTTGCGTATGCGACCGTTTTTGCCCACCATTAAGGTAGCCCCTTTCTGACTTCAGAGATGATGTCTAAACAGGACACCTGTGTGCATGCATTTTATAAAGTGCCATCCGTTCCTACCTGCACTCAATGGCATACTCCTCTGAAAAGCAGAATGGGTCTTAACACTGTCACAAGATGATCTGCATGCATTTGCACAAGGGAGTACAAGTGTGTGTGAGAGAGAGATTTGTGCATGTCTGTGTCTGTATGTATGCATGCACACAATGGTGTCATTGTACATGCAAGCATGCTAAAGTGTGTAACTGTTATATGCATGAGTACAAAAGGATTTATAACAAAAATAAAATAAAATGCATTGCAAACTCCTTTCCTTGCAAGCAATTCGTTTGTCTACGTTGGTAAGGCCATCTAAAACAAAGACACCAACAGGAAAGAAACACCAAAAAACATGTACTATGTGTTTTACATATAGACATCATTCCATGTATGCAAAAAAATCATAAATATAAAAGAGTAAATTGTCAAGTCAACACTCACACACACACACACACACACAAGAGGTATGTGTGCATCATGCAATCCACACACACACACACACACACACACACACACACACACACACACACACACACACACACACATGTACATATACACACATACACATGCATACATACACACACATACACATGCATACATACACAAACATCCATGCATCTGCGCGGACACGTACGCACACGCGCGCACACACGCACGCACAGGGAAGGATAAAGTTTAATCTTTCACACTCAATAAAAATAGTTCTGACTTGACTTGATTTGACTTGACATCCACCACCCTCCCCACCCCCACAAAAACACATGAACACCCTCATCACACAGAACCAATTAACCTATGCTCTCCAACAAATTTCTTACCAATGAAATGATGTCAATATCTTTGCACATAATTATTCCCCCTCATTGATTTTTCACACATGGCAGTTGATGCAAAAAGTGAAAACTGAATCTCACAATTCACTGTCTGTAGTCTCAGTTTTAGTCTTTCTTTGTTGCTTTTGGTCGTCGCTGTTGCAGTTCATATCTGTTATCAATGCTGCTGTTCTGGATGATAAAGTTTTTGTTACTGTTAAAAATGGCAGCGTTACAGATCAAAGTCTGTACAAAATTCAATGTCATGTTTGACTTTGGGCTTAAGAGCAAGCAACAACCATCAAAAGTGATATATATATCAGTTATCAATATCTATAACGTTTTTCTATTGCCTGAGTGCGATGAATGAATGTCATAAAAATTCACTGATAATTGTACGACTTTTCCCTAAGCATGATGAAATCACTCCTCACTAGGTCCCCCCTTTCTGGTTTGCTGGTAGCATGCAGGTGCATCTTCAAACGTTCTAGAAGACTGTAGTAACACTTAACAGGTAATAGTGATAACAACACTCAAACAGCGGTCATAATGATAAGAGCGATCATTCTGCCTTCTTTCCTCTTACATTACTGCCATCAACCTGCTGATAACTGCTGTGGTGTGGGTACTGAACATGCTCAGGATTCAAATTTTTTAAATATTTTTTTTTATACAAATGAGTTTGCAACCCATCAAAACTGGAATCATGAAATTTTCAGTGGGCACATTTGACCTGTTCCTAGCAAACACACGGAGGCAAGTACGGCAAAGACAGCCTTGCAGATGGTGTAACCTGTGAGATCTATCCTTTAAAGTCTCCATCTTTCTTCACTGCCAAAATTTCAGCTATAAAGCTAAAGTCAAATTTCTACCATTGTGGTAAAACCGCCCATCACTTTTCTTTTGAAATTCAACTGGCAAGTGCAAAAACAACATACATGACAGCAAACTTTCAAAACAAAAATAAAAAAGAAGGAAGTCTAACCAGTTGACAAAAGCTGTTCACATTTGGAATGCTAAATACCCACAAATCCCCAACTCATGTTCTCAAACTCACGAGCAAAACTACATCAATCAATCAATCCACAGAAGCCAAAACACTCCACCCCCAAAAATCATTCCTCTCCAGCCATGCACTGAATTTCCCCCCTGTCACTCACTCTCAGTCACACGTGTCAACACTCAGGACTCTACAAGAAAGCAGTCTTCAAGCTGCCATCCAGCCAGGCAGTCAGTGATGAGATTGGAGTCACACAGATGGTGTCACCATGGTGTCACAGCTGTCTGTCTAGTCTTCACCCACAGGTACGGCATCTTCCAGGCGCTTGATGAACTTGAGTCGTATCTCCGTGATGTTGTCTCCCTTCAGGTGGTCTTGAACAAAGCGCACATCCACATCCATCTGAATCTGAAAGCACAAAACACACACCCTGTGTTGGAGCAAAAAACAAACAAATAAACATAAAAGACCTGCGTGAAATGATAAAGAAAGCCATAACCCGGGCCATTCTTTAGGCGGTCAGTAATCAACATCTGCACTGATGAAGCCCATGAGTAGAGAAGAGCAAAAACTGCATGCTGAAGGTTTTTCTCTGCAGCTCAAGTCAATATAGAAAGTAATGATTCATTTATTTTTTGTTTATTTATTTATTTATTATCTTTTATATCAACGATAATGGATAAGCACTTGTGTCTTTTTTACATCTAGTCTCATGTGTATACAATTTTGTAAATTTTGTCATCTGTTACAACCGCACACAATGGCCTACTCATTCGAAAAGTGGAAAAGGTTTAAACATGTGCACAAGATGTTCTGCATGCGTTTGCTCAAGGGGTCTCAGTTTATAGTCTCATCTGAACGACTTCACTTGATGAGACCTATACAGGTGAAATGACAACAGTTACTCTCTTTTTTCATGATAAACTTTTCTTTTTCTGTGAAATATCCAGGAATAGAGATGGACAATCTAACAGGATGTTGCTTTTTTTTTGGGAGGGTCTTACTGCCTTTGCCCAAAGGATATAATTCAGTCATGCTAATACAACTATTTGTTTACATCTTACTTTCATTTCCAAAGTAATTTTTTTAACTGATCTACTTGTTTTAAAGACAGAACAAAATTACAGATATACACATTCAAATCCAAAATTCTATCAAACTGTCTTTTTGTTGGGTAAATATAATATACAGTAATAATAAATATTATAAAATATATATTAAATATTCATATTTTATGTATATTCGTTGTTACCGTAATCCATTCGAACACTGATATGAAATACAGGTCCTTTAAAGTGCTTATTGATTTTCTACATGAATCAATATATATATAAACATGAAAGAATCAAGACACTGGTAGGTCTGCACTTGACATTGAACTGGAGATCATAAAAATCCCACCCTTAATAATTCAACAGAAGCCACAAGGGAGATTCGAACCCACAACTTCATGGCCCACAGGATTGAAGTCAAATGGTCTAAACCACTCAGCTACAGCGTCAGTCTCTCTAGTTCTGAACCATTAAAAGCATACACCCCGGCCATCATGTGCCGGTAGGAGCCGATGGCAAAATTAAAAAAAAAAAACCAGCATGCACACAGGTGTCATGTTTAGACACCATCCCTGAGGAAAAAAAAAAAAAAAGGGTAGGCGCTGCACTTGTGGCGACACGCTCCAGGGAGAGCAGCCCGAATTTCACGCAGAGAAATGTGCTGTGACATAAAGTGTGTAAAAAATAAAAAAGCTCAGCGCCTCAGTCCCCCCCCCCCCCAAGCTCACCATTTCCAGCGCCCTCCACCCCTCCCCCCCACAAGTCATTCCACGTCCTTCACAGCCAAGAGGATGTTGGAGTAATTCAAGGCCTCGTGTCCCTCAGGCAGCTCCACAAAGTCCGTCAGGGGGTTGTTCTCCAGCAGCAGGGAAAACTCGTCAGCCGCGGGGCTCCAGTTGCTGACCACAGGTGTGATGCCCAGGTACATCTTGAAGGCCACCTTGGAGATCACCTCCGCCACGTCGCGGAAGTCGTTGCACCGACCCGAGTTGGCTCGAGCCAGGAAATCTTCGATGATCCTCACTCCGATGTTGTAGCCCCTGTGTTACAAGTTTAGGTTTTGTTTAGGAGTAGACTCATGATACCTGTTATAGAGTGAGTTTCACTACATCTCAATCACTCGAGTCAATCTCAATGCTTTTATCACATGTATATATATAGCCAACAATGGAATTTCACATTTAACCATACCATTGTTTCAAGTACTTTACATTAAGCAAATGAAACATGGACACACTGTCAAAATAACTAAGCATCTAGTCAAATTTAACAGCTCTGCTCAAAAAGGCTACGATTTTCTTTAAAAATCAGGATACTGGATACCCATTTTGGGTAGAAACTAGAATCTAAGAATGCATAGTGCCCAGTCTCCTCCTGTGCTTGTAACTCTGCAGTAGGTCTGCCTACTGGTCTCAAATGACACATTCTTATTCTAACTTCAGGGCAGCCAATTAAAAGATTCATAAGAAAATATTTCTGATTTGCTTGAAAAAAAAGAAAAAAGCAGAATGGGGTGGGAATGCAGAAAATAAGAGAGAGAGAGAGAAAGAGAGAGAGAGAGAGAGAGAGAGAGAGAGAGAGAGAGAGAGAGAGAGAGAGAGAGAGAGAGAGAGAGAGAGAGAGAGAGAGAGAGAGAAGAGAGAGAGAGAGAGAGAGAGAGAGAGGGGGGGGGGGGGATGGGGGTGATTATAAGAAAGGTTATGAAAACTCAGAAAGGCAGAAACAAAGGGAATGAAAGAAATGAGGAAATTTCTTGTCCTGACAGCTTCCTGAAAGTGAGGAGTAATTTCTTTTTTATTCTCTTTATAATGATGTATAATGATAATTTATTCCTAAACCACAAATCATATACCCACAATGTATAATGTAAATCACTAAATGATACACTTTAGTTATGCACTATCAATGTTACATAGATCATAACTATCCAAACATCACTTCTTTTTCTTAAAAAAAAATCTCTTATTGTTGACCTGAGTTATAATTTATATCTTACTTTAAAACTTTTCTTTTTTATGGAGAAGGGAGAGGGGTTGAAAAACAACAACTAAAAACTCCTGATTTATTTACCGTGGCAAAAGCTCTTGTAAATTTAAGCCTAGCCAGAAGTAGTCTGTTTACAAATCAGATACTTACATCTTCTCTAGCTGCTTATTTACTTCTTCGTCATTTTCATAATCCTTCATCAGTTGAGCAACCAAAGCACCATAGGTCAATGTAAACAGCTCCCCATTCTGAAAATAAATAGCATTGATATGATAATAAATTGACATTTAAAAAATCCTACTACTAGTACTAGTCCTACTATTTGCTGGCAGTAACTTCCTGCAGCAAACATATGTGATAAACACATCCACTCGCTCCCACGTTATCTTTTACTGGAACATCATCTGCCCTGAAAATGAAATAATTAACTCGGGTCTCTTCAGTCTGACAGCCAGTGTCAGCAGCTTCATCTCAACAGAATTCAGTTTAATAGTCATTGCATAGTTTTTCTCATGCTTTCTCAAGTTTCTGATGCACACACACACACACCACACACACACACACACACACACACACACACACACACACACACACACACACCCTGTGAAGAGATAGGAATTGTTCAACAGCACAAAGATCGACATGGACAGAACATCGACTGTATTACGACTGCTGTTGGATTAGCGTACTATTTCTACGTGTCGCCTGTTGATCTAAACAGAAATAAGAAACGTTTAGCAAAACAATCAAACGGCAACTCATACCACTTTTCTTGGATCGCCTCCTCTTGCAGCTTGTCTAGACATGGTGCACTGAAACGGTTCTAAAGTGAATAGTCAAAATGTAAATATCGCAGACACCCCCCTGAAAAAGATGCTGAATCGATGGGAGCAAACCGGAAGTGACGCATGGACGGAAGTTTTCTGCAACACAGGTAACACTCCATAACTGTATTGGGGAGGGGTGGGGGGCGGTTATATGCACAAACACACGAAATAAAAATAAAAGAACCATTTCTTTAATATTTGGTATAATAAAATATCTCAGAGTCTTTGGAAACATTTTCCATAACATCCAAAATGAATTTCGTAAAACTGAATACGTCTGTCCAACAGAACCTTTAGTCTTAATCAATCTGTGGACTCGGGCTCTAGGTCATAAGGGTTCACGTGATCCAAACAAACTGACAAAAGAGTGATCAAGTGTATTCGACCGAACAGTCAAAAATGAGTGGATTTTGGCAAGCTGTATTGACTGCAGCGTTTGTTTTTGCTGGAAATTATGAAACTCAGTCATACAGAGTTGAGATTCAAGCGTTAGATGCGTCCGAACCTTTGATGCGTTTGCAAAAGCCCATCAAGGCACTCTCAGAAAATGAGTAAGTTACGATGTTCAAAAGTATCAGTTTTACTTTTTATTGATTATGTTGTCCTTACTAGGCTTATCTCTCTTTTTCTTCTTCCATTAATGTTCAGCGGTCAGCAGTTTGACCATTATTAACAATTTTTGACGAAGTGCAAGTGTGTGTAAACTGTAATCTTGTCATCTGTTCCCACCGACTCACATTGGCCTACTCTTACGAAAAGCGGAACAGGATTTAACGTGTGCGCAAGTTCTCTCTCTCTCTCTCTCTCTCTCTCTCTCTCTCTCTCTCTCTCTCTCTCTCTCTCTCTCTCTCTCTCTCTGTCTGTCTGTCTGTCTGTCTGTCTGTCTGTCTGTCTGTCTGTCATTCTCTGTCTCTGTCTGTCCATCTCTGTCTGTCTGTCTGTCTGTCTGCCTGTCTCTCTCTCTCTCTCTCTCTCTCTCTCTCTCTCTCTTCTCTCTCTCTCTCTCTCTCTCTCTCTCTCATCAGTGCTGACTCCACTCTCCCCAAAAGTCATTTGGATGAGACTTTAAACAAGGCCGGTGTGCAAAAGCACGCAGAACATCTTGCGCACACATTAAATCCTGTTCCGCTTTTCGTAAGAGTAGGCCATCGTGTGCCGGTGGGAACAGATGACAATATTTACAAAACTGCATACACACAGGGACCGGATGAAAAAAAGCACATGATTGCTTATTCTGTTATCCTCGATATAAAAGAATAAATAAATAAATAAAATCTCTCTCTCTCTCTCTCTCTCTCTCTCTCTCTCTCTCTCTCTCTCTCTCTCTCTGGTGATGCTGGTATGTAGGGGTAGAGAGGGAGTTTCTTAGCTTTATTCCCTGATCAGGGCAAGGGCCCGATGAAAAAACTAAAAAGTATGTAATACTTACTCTGTAACCCTTGAAAAATACAGATTATTCATTCAAAGATCATTCATTCATTCATTGATTGATTCATTCATTCATTCATTCATTCATTCATTCATTCATTCATTCTCTCTCTTTCCCCTGGAGTTAACATCAGTGCTGACTCCACTCTCCCCATAAGTCCTTTGGATGAGACTGTAAACCAAGGCCCCATGTGCAAACACATGCAGAACATCTTGCGCACATGATAAATCCTGTTCTGCTTTTCGTAAGAGTAGGCTATTGTGTGCCGGTGGGAACAGATTACATGATTTACAAAACTGCATACACACGGGGTAGTACTAGTAGGCACCCATCAGTCTTGGAAGACTATGGAGTTGTGCTCTAGTCTTTAGAGCACAAAGCCTGGGTAAGTAAGTATGGAGGGCAAACTGTTACCCTTGTAGCAGACCCTCCCTCTTCATGCCACTGGAATGGTCCATTGGAAAGGCAGTTACCGATATGAATGGTTCCAGTACCATTGCAGGAGCCACCAGAACATTGCCAAATAGTGATTATATACAGCCCCGAACTGCCCTGGGGACTCCAACTCCCTGATTTATTCCCAGGGATGGTGTCTAAACACGACACCCGTGTGCATGCTGGTTTTCATGATTTTGTCATCCGCTCTTACCGGCACACAATGGCCTACTCTTCCAAATGGTGGAATGGGTTTTAATGTGTGTGCAAGATGTTCTGCGTGCGTTCGCACACTGGGCCTCGGTTTATAGTCTCATCCTAATGACTTTGACATTCAGTTCAATTGTTTTTTTTTGTCAAACTGGGAAAAAAGGGCGAGGCTGGGAATCGAACCCAGAACCTCATGGTTTACTTGTTGACAGGCGAATGTCTTAACCATCCTCTGATCCTGCCACCTTCCTTCTTGCTTTCACATGGGGACTGGATGTAAAAATGCACGAGTGCTTATTCCATTATCCTCAATATAAAATGAATAAATAAATAAATTTATGTTTTCCCCATTTGTAGAGATCCTGGCTATGGAACACAGCCACATGAATGGAGTTAATGATCACTCTTCACCTCAGTGCAGACTGCAGTGTTCAGCAACTTCCATGGAGTCTAGGGGGGGGGGGGGGGGGGGGTGAAAAAGATTTTGCAGGTTGAAATATAATTTTATGAATTTTGATATTGATTTGATGATTCTGTGATTTTCTTTGCAATTTACAAATGTTTTAAATTCTGTTGTTGTTGGTTTTTTTTACCAGTTTATCTTTCAATAGATTGTAACTCATTTCTCCATCCGGCATTCACTTTTGACCTTTCCCTCGTGGAATGTTTCAGTTTTATGAGTAACCCCAACCAAGAGACGTTGGCAGACGTGTTGCTGTCAGTGGGTGATGTGCCGATGGAGAATGTGACGCAGACGTGTCGCTTCATCATGGAACGCATGGCGCGTCAGGGCTCTGACTTCACCCTCTGTCTGCTGCGCCACGCTCGTCCCTTCCGCATGTGCGAGGAATGCGTCGTCCACTACACCCACTTCACCCGCCTCTACCAGGACCTGCTGGTCAGTCTGCTTCACTGGCTTCTCATACATGCTCACATGTAATGATACTGTTACTTATGTTGTGTCATTGTGTGTATGGTTATTATGGTTTGCCACAAAAATCTTCGCGAACACATGCACGCATGTACGCACATACACGTGCACGCACTCACACACGCACTCTTGTGTCCCTCTCTGCCTGTCTCTGTTGGTCGCTCTAGTCTAGTATCACTAAATGTGAACAGACTTTAGCCTCTTTACTGTGATGTTGATGTACAGTGTTCGTCATTGAAACCGTCGCCAGCAATGCTCAGTTGACAATCGCTGTTCGTCACGATTCAACGCTCTCTCTGTTTCATCCAGTATGTGCTTGAGTAAAATAGGATAGCAGTGAAAGGGTTAAGAATGGCAGTGCAATACATTTTCATTCATATGATAGATAACAGTAGTTGGTGTGTGAGCATCAGATGATGATGAAGAAGAAGAAGGAGAAGAAAAAGGAGAATGTCATGGGTAATTCGGATGAGACTATAAACCAAGGCCCCTAGTGCAAACGCATGCAGAACATTTTGCGCACACGTTAAAACCTCATTCTGTCTTTCGGAAGAGCAGGCCATCATGTGCCAGTAGGAGCAGATGACAATTTTTTTTTTTTTTAAACCCAGCATGCACACAGGTGTCGTGTTTAGACACCATCCCTGAAGGAAAAAAAAAAAGGGTAGGCGCTGCACTTGTGGCAACGCACTCTCCCCGGGGAGAGAGAGCAGCCCGAATTTCATGCAGAGAAATCTGCTGTGACATGAAGTGGTATAAAATAAAATAGAGTAACTGACGGTTGTGCAGAATGACCAGGTGTGTGCCCCGGCCTTACTGCTGGCGGACAGAATGCAGGTGCTGACCACTGTCTACTCCTCCTTCACCGCCACCTGGACTCAGGCTGAATGTGACAGTGAGTCAGGCTCCACTGGTCACTGTGTGTGTGTGTGTGTGTGTGTGTGTGTGTGTGTGTGTGTGTGTGTGTGTGTGTGTGTGTGTGTGTGTGTGTGTGTGTGTGTGTGTACTGTGTGTGTTTGTGTGTGTGTGTGTGTGTGTGTTTTGTTTTGGTTTGTGTTTGTGTATGTGTGTACTCTGTGTGTGTGTGTGTGTGTGTGTGTGTGTGTGTGTGTGTGTGTGTGTGTGTGTGTGTGTGTGTGTGTATGTACTGTATGTGTACTGTGTGTGTTTGACTGTGTGTATGTGAGACTGTGTGATTGTGTGTGTGTGTGTGTGTGTGTGTATACTGTGTGTGTACTCTGTGTGTGTGTGTGTGTGTGTGTGAGACTGTGTGATTGTGTTTGTGTGTGAGTGTGTGTGTGTGTGGGTGTGAGTATTTGTGTGTGTGTGTTCAATTCTTCAGTTTAACGTCCTTCCACAAAATAGTGATATCAGGCGTGTGTGTGTGTGTACTGTGTGTGTGTGTATGGTTTTTTGTTTTTCCCCTAATGAATGGAAACCTGTGCATTTTCAGAGTGTTATGAGAGTGTGACTGAGAACGCAACAACAGGGGAGGTCACCTACAACTACACGGCCGACACAAAGTTGTTTCAGGAAATGCACGCCAATGTGACGCACTGCTTCAACTCTTCTGACATGGTGAGCACGCTGTGTACAACCTTCCGTAGGGATTTTGTGTTCGTTTTTTTTTGTTTTTTTGGGTTGTGTCAAATTTTGTCCATAAAAATGTTATATTATGTCTCATTGTCTGTCAAAATATTATATCCTTGTGTGTTTGAAAACATCAATCCTTATGCAGTAAACTTGAACAGGCATTTGCATGCACACGCTCCAGTGTGTGCACAGGCACGCACTTGCATGCATGCATGCATGCACGCACACACACACACACAACACACACACACACACACACACACACACACACACACACACACACACACACACACACACACAGTACACACACAACACACACACACACACACACACACACACACACACACACACACACACACACACACACACATATGAAGGGCACATATCAGTAAAAGAAGTACAAGTGACACAAATGTCTGTTTGCATTCTTTTTTTTTTTTCCTCCTTTAAAACAATTTTCGAAGGGAGAGAAGGGATGGGTAGTTGTGTTTTAGTATTTCATTTCATTCTTTTTCTTTAAAAAAGGAAATTTTTTTCTTCTTTATTTTGGGGGGGTTTGGAGGTGAGGGTGGGTATTTTTGTTTGTTTTTCTTTTCTTCTTTTTCATGTTCTTTTTCTTTTTCAAGGGGAGGAGGGGGAGGGGGTTGGTCTGTAATGACAGGCTGAATGTTGAAGCTCGCACGATGTTTCAGATTGACGACAGGGGAGAGAACGCGGTGTGCCAGCAGTGCCAGAGTGTGTACAGGACGATGAACGACAAGTTCTCTGCCCTGCAGGCCAACAGCGGGGGACACATCTGCATGGACCTGGTGGACATGGTGGGTGTGGCAGTGGGGAGGGGGGGGGGGGGGGGAGATAGCTTGTGGTGGGTGTGGCATTGGGGATGGGGGGGGGATAGCTTGTGGTGGGTATAACATTGGAGATGGGGGGGTGGGGGATAGCTTGTGGTGGGTATAACATTGGAGATGGGGAGGATAGCTTGTGGTGGGTATAACATTGGGGGGGGATAGCTTGTGGTGGGTATAACATTGGAGATGGGGGGGAGGGATAGCTTGTGGTGGGTATAACATTGTAGATGGGGGGGATAGCTTGTGGTGGGTATAACATTGGAGATGGGGGGGTGGGGGATAGCTTGTGGTGGGTATAACATTGGAGATGGGGAGGATAGCTTGTGGTGGGTATGACATTGGAGATGGGGGTGGAGATAGCTTGTGGTGGGTATGACATTGGAGATGGGGGTGGAGATAGCTTGTGGTGGGTATAACATTGGAGATGGGGGGAGGGGGTGGAGATAGCTTGTGGTGGGTATGACATTGGAGATGGGGGGTGGAGATAGCTTGTGGTGGGTATAACATTGGAGATGGGGGTGGAGGAGTAGCTTGTGGTGGGTATGACATTGGAGATGGGGGTGGAGATAGCTTGTGGTGGGTATAACATTGGAGATGGGGGTGGAGATAGCTTGTGGTGGGTATAACATTGGAGATGGGGGGAGGGGGTGGAGATAGCTTGTGGTGGGTATGGACATTGGAGATGGGGGGGAGATAGCTTGTGGTGGGTATAACATTGAAGATGGGGGGGGGGGATAGCTTGTGGTGGGTATAACATTGAAGATGGGGGGGGGGGGGATAGCTTGTGGTGGGTATAACATTGGAGATGGGGGGAGGGGGTGGAGATAGCTTGTGGTGGGTATAACATTGTAGATGGGGAGGATAGCTTGTGGTGGGTATAACATTGTAGATGGGGGGGATAGCTTGTGGTGGGTATAACATTGGAGATGGGGGGGGGGGGGGGGGGATAGCTTGTGGTGGGTATAACATTGAGATGGGGGGGATAGCTTGTGGTGGGTATAACATTGGAGATGGGGGGGGGGATAGCTTGTGGTGGGTATAACATTGGAGATGGTGGTGGGGGGGATAGCTTGTGGTGGGTATAACATTGGAGATGGGGGGGGGGGGATAGCTTGTGGTGGGTATAACATTGGAGATGGGGGGGAGATAGCTTGTGGTGGGTATAACATTGGAGATGGGGGGGGGGGTGGAGATAGCTTGTGGTGGGTATAACATTGGAGATGGGGGGGAGATAGCTTGTGGTGGGTATAACATTGGAGATGGGGGGGGGGGGTGGAGATAGCTTGTGGTGGGTATAACATTGTAGATGGGGGGGGGGATAGCTTGTGGTGGGTATAACATTGGAGATGGGGGGGGGGGTGGAGATAGCTTGTGGTGGGTATGACATTGAGATGGGGGGGGATAGCTTGTGGTGGGTATGACATTGGAGAGTGGGGGGGGAGTAGCTTGTGGTGGGTATAACATTGAGATGGGGGGGGGGGGGGGGAAAGCTTGTGGTGGGTATGGATTGGGGGGGAGAGATAGCTTGTGGTGGGTATGGATATTGGAGATAGGGGGGGGGGGGGGGACAAGTTGTGGTGGGTATGGTATTGGGGGGAGAGATAGCTTGTGGTGGGTATGGTATTGGAGATAGGGGGGGGGGGGACAAGTTGTGGTGGGTATTGGTATTGGGGGGAGAGATAGCTTGTGGTGGGTATGGTATTGGAGATAGGGGGGGGGGGGACAAGTTGTGGTGGGTATTGGTATTGGGGGGAGAGATAGCTTGTGGTGGGTATAGGTAATTGGAGATAGGGGGGGGGGGGGAAAGTTGTGGTGGGTATGGTATTGGGGGGAGGAGATAGCTTGTGGTGGGTATGGTATTGGAGATAGGGGGGGGGGGGGGGGAAAGTTGTGGTGGGTATGGTATTTGGGGGAGAGATAGCTTGTGGTGGGTATGGTATTGGAGATAGGGGGGGGGGACAAGTTGTGGTGGGTATGGTATTGGGGGAGAGATAGCTTGTGGTGGGTATGGTATTGGAGATAGGGGGGGGGGGGGGGGACAAGTTGTGGTGGGTATTGGGCGGGGGGGGTAGTGACAGCTTATTATCAGTGTGACTGTGCTTGTCTGTTAGCATGAGTATGTGTACAAGGAGAGTAGGCTGTTTCATGTCAGTAGGAACAGATGACAAAATCTCAAGAATGCATACACAGGTGTCATGTTTAGACACTATCTCCCAAGTTGGAATGCAGCTACCTAAATGATGTAGGAGGAAAAATACAGTCGCATATGCAAAAAATCTCACTGTTAAATGGTGAACCTCAGACCTCTAGCCAAGGACCTAAAGAAAAACAACAACAACAAAAATAAAGCACCTGAGTGCTTATTTCATTATCCACGATATCCAAAAAAATGAAATAAATAAAATAAATGAAATTAAAAAAACAAAACCCCAGTGTTCAAGTCCTTTCTTTTTCCCCCAAGTGGATGCAGAGGTTGCCTCCCCTTGTGCTGCAGATGATTTGATTTGATTTGATTCTTTTATATCGAGGATAACGGAATAAGCACTCTTGTGCTTTTTTTTTACATCCAGTCCCCGTGTGTATGCAGTTTTGTAAATGTCATGTGTTTCCACCGGCACAGATGAACTACACGCGTCTGATGTGGTCCAGCAAGTTCCACTGCACCCGGCCTCTCCCCGATGCCTCCATCGTCATCGCCCTCAGCGTCATCATCTTTGTCATCACCATCCTCCTCTACCTCACCAGCAAGTTCATCGCCAAGATCCGCATGCCTCAGATCTTCAAAGGTGAGGGAGCGAGCCGTGGTGGTGTTGTACGTGTAAAGTCTGTTCACGTTTTTGTGATACTAGACTAGAGAGACTGGCAGAGAGAGGCAGAGAGGGACACAGGGAGACAGACAGACAGACAGACAGACAGACAGAAGACAGACAGAGAGGGATAAAAAATGGATTAAAGAAAAAAAAAGTGTCTGAGTTATTGTAAATCTCTGTTTTGATGACGCTTAATGTCTGTTTATATTCATTTTTATGTGTTGAGTTTTTTTCATGTCAAGTTATGATCATCTGTCATTGTTTTGTAGTGTATTTTCTGAGATATGCTCAAAGTTTGTTCTTGCTCTAATCATGTATGTTTGTAATATTTTCTGAAGTACCCTCTTAAAACAATGTGGGGAAAGGAAAGCCAGTGGATAGAGCATTGCACTCATGGTCTGACAGCCTGGGATTGAGCCACAACAGAGACCCCCATTGTAGGAAATTTGACCCAGGAGTTAACATCAGTACTGACTTTGCTGCCCCAAAAGCCATTCAGGTGAGACTATAAACCAAGGCCCCAGTGTAAACACACACTTAACATCTTACACCTTAAAAACCCATTCCACCTTTGGAAAAGTAGGCCATTTCATACCAGTATGAGCTGATGACAGATTTTAAAAAAATTGAATGCACACCAGTGTCGTCTTTAGACACCGTCCCTGAAATAGGAATGCAGCTACTTAATGAGGGGTAAAAGTGGTCGCATCCACAAAATTTTACCATCGGTGAACCTTGGAGCTCTAGCCAAGGAACAACAACAAAAAAAAGAATAAATAAATTTGTTCTTAAGCCAAATGTGATAGAGACTGTAATTCTTGGACAGATGATATTTTGTTTCTAGCTTGGCCTTCCCAGTCACCCTTAACATGATGCTCACATTACACCCTGTGGTTTTCAGCCAAGAGGATGGCCACGGCCTCGGGTCGCTATGGCTCCCTGTCGCGGGAGGAAGTGGAGACCAGTCTTCCCCGATTGGCGACCTCCCCCTCCTCCTCCCCTCCTACTCCACCTGTGCCGAGCGACGTCGTGTGGACAGCAACAGAGCGTTGATGGCAACGGCTTCCGTCGTCAGTCCTCCTAAAAAGGTGACCAGGCTTGGCATGTGTGTGCCTTTTAACTCTGCAAGTCATGTTTCACCTTTAGTAAGAGTTGGTCATTTCATGCTGTTAGTAATGAATGATAATTTTTTTTTGTAAATGCATGCATTGACGTGTTGTTTAGACACCCTCCCCGAAGTTGGAATGTGGCGACTGTATGATGGGTAAAAACGGCTGTATAGGCAAAATCAAGTCCATGCAATTCTGCTGATTGCTATCAGTTTAGTCATAGAAAATCAGTTGGTGCAAATGTCCATTATGAGTTTATTCCTTGAAAACCTGTTGATGCAAATGTCTGTTATAAGTTTTTTCACAGAAAACCCATTGATGCAAATGTCTGTTATAAGTTTTTTCACAGAAAACCCATTGATGCAAATGTCTGTTATAAGTTTATTCACAGAAAACCATTGATGCAAATGTCTGTTATAAGTTTTTTCACAGAAAATCCATTGATGCAAATGTCTGTTATAAGTTTATTACAGAAAACCCATTGATACAAATGTCTAAGTTTATTCACAGAAAACCCATTGATACAAATGTCTGTTATAAGTTTATTCACAGAAAACCCATCGATGCAAATGTCTGTTATAAGTTTATTCACAGAAAATATAGTTGTTGCAAATGTCTGCAACAATCTCCTTCATCATCATCATCATTGAACGCGTAGACATCAAGCATTGTTCTCTGTCACATGAGCTAGAGTATGTTGCGTTGCCGTTAAGCGCCTGACAGGTCAGGCCTAGCTCATCCAACTTAAGCATGGGAGAGGAAAGGAACAAGGCAGAAACAAAGAGAGAGAGAAAGAGAGAAAAGGTGGAATTCCTAGAATATATTTGCAGACAGTGCGGATGCTGTTTATACTGACAGGCCCCTGGCATCCCCATAGGGGGAAGACATTCTGCAGACCATATATTTTTAAAATTCTTTTATATCGTGGATAATGGAATAAGCACTCTTGTGCTTTTTATATCCAGTCCCCATGTGTATGCGGTTTTGTAAATGTCATTTGTTTCCACCGGCACATGATGGCCTACTCTTACAAAAACCAGAACAGGATTTAACTTGTGCGCAAGATGTTCTGCGTGCGTTCACACTCGAAGCCTCGGTTTAAAGTCTCATCCAAAGGACTTTTGGGGAGAGTGGAGTCAGCACTGATGTTAACTCCAGGAGAAAATTCTCCTCAAACGGGAATCAAACCCGGGTTGTCAAATTGCAGGCGCAATGTTCTGACCACTAGGCTATCCCGTCCCCCATTGACCATTGTGATTTGTGTGTGTTGCAGGAGGGGGTGTGGTGTTGTGAGGGATCAGGACAGGAGGAAAACTTTAACGGTGCTTTGATTGGAAGACAGGAGGGGACGAGAACATGTGAATCTCTTGTAGTACCACTGTTCTTTCTTTTTTATTATTATTTTCTTATATAACGCATGCATGTGTCCTGGCACATAGTTATGCTACAGCTGTATGCTTAACTTTCATATTATCCACTGTGTACTCTGTTTTTAATGTTGGCTTTGGGTGGTGACTTTTATTTTGGGCGCTAAAGTGCATATGTCATCAGAGTTTGTAATATGAGACAGATAAGTTCAGCGATTTGTATATTGATAGAAATGTGTGCTATATTTTTTACATAATCAAGAAGAATGTGAGCGTAGCAAAGATTGCTGTAACCGAGGGTCTTAAATTTTTCTTGCATCACTAAAAACAAACTTTCTTTTGGAATTTTCTCCCTTTACTAAGACTGGGGGGAGGAAGGGGGGGGGGCTTTTTTTCGTTTTGTTTTTCGGGGTTTTGTTAATGTTTCTTTGTGTACACAGAAAATCAAATGAAGAATTGACTGACCCTGTCCTGTAGTATAGGGTATATCAGAAACGCTTTTCCCTGGAAAGTGTGCGATCTTTGTCAGCAGCTGTCTGGGTTTTTTTGGGTTTTTTCAGCCAGTCTTCAGCCAGCCTGAGTCTTGAGTAGTAACCAGAAAATTACATCCCCCCTTTGGGACTGTTGGTCTGTTCTGTTCACCACTGAACTAACAGAAATTTGTATATAGAACTCATTGATTTTAGAACTATGCCGACTCTCTGATTGGGTTAACCTATGGAGGGTTTGGGTTTTGTTTTGTTTGTTTTGTTTGTTTTTTTGGGTTTTTTTGTGTGCATGCGCGCACACACACACACACATGTAAATACACCCCACACACACACACACACACACACACACACACACACACACACACACACACACACACACACACACCCTATATCTGAAAGGTGTATCTTCTGATGGAATGAACATGGTGTATCTTCAGAAAGCTGATGTAGTTTGGTTCTCGTTGACCTCAAAGAAATCCGTGACACATAAATAAGTAAATAGAGATAGGGGGGGGGGGAGGGGGGCCAACATGTTTGCTTTTTGTTTTGGAGTGGGTGAGTTTTTCGGTTTTGTTGTGTGTGTTTGTGAGGGGGAGGGGGGGGGGGGTAAGTTGGTTTAGGTTTGTTGGGTTTTTTTTTTAGGTGTGGGGGGGTATTTGTTTTTTGGGGGTTTGCTTTTCTTCTTAAACTCTTTTTTTTGGGGGGGATATACTGTTGTTACATGACAAAAGATTTTGTTTGCTGCCTAGCTGTTTTGTTTTATCTGTTTATTGTGTGTGTGGATGTTGTGATTGAGGGGGGGGGGGGTGGTGAAGAGGAGGTCATGTGTGTGTGTGTGTGTGTGTGTGCATTTCACTAAATTTGCATCATGTACAGCAAGACCATCTCTGATGTGGTTTATTTTTTCAGTTTACTTGAAATACAGCAAAAAAAATATTATTATGTTCCTTATTGGAGTATGATGGGTTCTCTTGTTTTGTTGATTGTTCTATATCAGTATTGCATTGTTTTGACTGAATTCAAAACTCATACTGTGGATGAAATAAATCATTTGATAAAAATCATTTTTGTTAAATCCACACTTAGCTTGCCTATCACTGATTGTCTTGATGTTTGTGATGTTACGTGGCATAGTCTGTAAGAAACTATGTATATTGCTTGCAAAGAATGTATGCCACAACTCCCTGTATGATTAGGCCAGGGAGACGTGTTTGGAAGACACTCCTACTGTAGTGTGATAACAATAAAATCATGACAACGAACACACATAGGGATTTTTGTGGGGGTTTTTTGTTCCTTGGCTAGAGCTCCAAGGTTTACCAGTGGTAAGATTTTTTGCATATGTGACAGGTTTTTTTTTATTGGCCCAGTGTTTGGATAGCTGTATTCCATCTTTGGGGATGGTATTTAAACACGATACCTGTGTTTTTGTACAAATTTTGTCATCTGTTCCTACCAGCATGCAATGGCCTACTCTTCGGAAAGGCGGAACAGTCTTTTAACATGTGTGCAAGATGTTCTGCAAGCATTTGTGTATGGGGGTTCGGTTTATAGTCTCATCCAAAAGACTTTGACATTCAGTTCAATTTTCTCATCAAAGTCTGTGAAACTTTGGATTTATGTGCCATGGCAATATAGTCCTGATCTGGACAGTGTTGTTCCTTTGTTTGGGTGCTTTGTTTCTTGATGTTGGTTCTGCCATAGTTAACAGCAAGTTTCATTTTGGCTATTGTACATTCCTCATCAGTTAGGGTTTATTTTTTCAGAAAATCACACACTATAATTTTTTGTTTTTCTCGCACTCTTTAGATATTTGTCATGAGTTCTGTTGATACAAGGAATGACAGGAGAGTTGGTTTTTAAAACCTGTTTTAATGTGTAAACAGTTGCACAGTTTTTAATCTGGGATTTTTTTTAAATGACAAGGTGACAGCCCCCGATATGGCCTCAACATAGAAAGACAGTATGACAAACAGTTCCCTTCATAGAGCAGTGTGTTTACTCCTTGGTACTTTTGGTGGTAGAGGTGGTGTTCTTGTTGTTGTCATTTCCAGTCTGTTTGCTGTTATTGATGGTTTTATATATTTATTTAAACCATTCCAGCCCCAAACTTTCAGATATTCCCAAAAATGTGTTGTCTACAAAGTGTGTTTGTCTAGATGAAAATGTTTTGTCTACATGAAAATGCATTTGTGCACCAAAATGTGATGTCACATGAAAATGTCAACAATGTATAATTAATAACTGCCTGTAGAAGATATATGATGTACCCTAAAGATAAGCTGTGTGCCCTGATGATAAATGCTGGTAGCTGTGTGCCCTGAAGATAAGCTGTGTGCCCTGAAGATAAGTGTGTGCCCTGAGATAAAGTGTGTGCCCTGAAGATAAGCTGTGTGCCCTGAAGATAAGCTGTGTGCCCTGAAGATAAAGTTTGCTAAGATAAGTGTGTGCCCTGAAGATAAAGTGTGTGCCCTGAAGATAAAGTGTGTGCCCTGAAGATAAGCTGTGTGCCCTGATGATAAGCTGTGTGCCCGAAGATAACTGTGTGCCCTGAAGATAAAGTGTGTGCCCTGAAGATAAAGTGTGTGCCCTGAAGATAAAGGTGTGCCCTGAAGATAAGCTGTGTGCCCTGAAGATATGGATAACATGAGTGTCGCCAGCTTGCTGTTTGCAACCAGGAGGAAAGGGGTGGGTTCCACCACATTCAACTAACTTGCCCCTGACACACTGCGGGAAGTTGCAGTGCAGTGTTCTCTGCTTGCCCCAAACACACTTCTTAGCAATGTGGTCAGTGCAGTGTTCTCTTACACTTGCCCCAAACACACTTCTAGGCAAGTTGTCAGTGCAGTGCTATGTACTTGTCCCAAACACACTTCTAGCAAGTGTCAGTGCAGTGTTCTCTCCTTGCCCCAAACACACTTCTAGCAAGTGTCAGTGCAAGTGCTAATTTTTACTTGTCCCAAACACACTTCTAGCAAGTGTCAGTGCAGTGCTATGTACTTGTCCCAAACACACGTCTAGCAAGTGTCAGTGCAGTGTTCTCTCCTTGCCCCAAACACACTTCTAGCAAGTGTCAGTCAAGTCCAGTTCACTTTGTTTCTATACCAGTTTGTGTATGATGAAGCACAACAGCCAACACCAGCCACCTTGTGTACCTGAAGTCTGGAGTGATTTATAATTATGTACAGCACAAACCAACTGGTGTTGTATGGTGTTGGTGTGGTGTGGTGTGGTGTGGATGTGGTGTGGTGTGGTGTGGTGTGTCTTGTCTTTTTAGGTTAAAATCGTCACCTGATTCAGGGATCTTCAAATGTACAAAAAAACATGCAATCAAAATCATACATCACACACACACACACACGCATGCATGCACGCGCGCGCACACACACACACACACACACACACACACACACACACACACACACAACACACACACACACCACTTTGAGCACAATCGTTATAAGCATTTAGCTTGTTTTTCTATTGTAAGTGTAAATATATGTGTATGATTTTTTATTAGAATGTTTAAACAAAATCACATTTTTTTCTTTAAAAAAAAGTACATTAAAAAAATAAAGTGAATTTTTTTGTGTGTGGTTTGTTGTTTTGGGGTTTTGGGGTGGGTTTTTTTTTGGGGGGGTTGTTATTGATGCATTCCTACATGTTTTGTGTTGCTTTGGAATGTGTGAGTCACCTGTGATGGTTACAGTGAGGATGTGGAGTCATGGTGAAGATGTCTGATTCAAGAAAAATGTCAGTGCTGGTCATAGTCGTCAGAATAGTCAGATTTGGATTTTGTACAGTTTGTTACAGCGTATTTTTCATTTCATTTTCTTTTTGCCATGATTTAACTGAACCTTGAATATTATTGTCTCCTCTGCAATTCTTGAGGGGTAAAGAAAAATAAGATGAATATTTTGTTGACGTTTTGGATTTTTTTGTAGGTATGCAGGATGTTCAATTAACCCTCTAGCGCCTGAATGTACTTCTAGGCTAATGAAAATTATTTCCTGTGAAAAATTAATGTTGAATACACCAAACTAGCACATTCCTGAAGTCAGTTTAAAAAAAATGAAAAAATGGTGAAGTTAGAAAATTTATCATATATGATAAGAGCGGCTTTTGAGGGTACATAGGACTGATTTTATCATATATGATAAATTGCATCTGAAAACAAACAGTTTATTGTGGATTTATTGAGATGACTATATACAAATGACTACTCTATAGCATTCACTTCTAGTCAAGGGGTTTCTTGTCACTTGGGGGGTTTAAAAGGCATGTCCATCCCACTGGGAGTCATGGTCAACGCTGAAGCAGGTTTCTTCACTTCATCTGGTGTGACATCAACAAGGTGTTGACCAAGGAGCTCAGCCAGCAGAATTCTTATCCCTGTATTGTCACCCACACTGTCTCTGGCTAGAAGTGGGCTAAAGGACTGTCATCTTCTGTAGTGTTGCTTGTTGAAGACTTGCCAGAGGGTGTCATCCTCCATGTCACTCATACTTTCACTTGTTTGATGGTGTATCTTGCTGCTTGTGCACCGACACTGCTTTTCTTTCTTCACCACTTTTGTTTGGCCTCTGATGAGCATTTCCTCATCCTTTCCTTCTTCAGTATCATCATCTGCTGGCTTCTATTCATTTCCACTGCTCCCAGAAAGATTAAAATCACTGTCATCACCAGTCACCAACCAGAAAACTTTGGTGACACGAATTTGTGCTGCCATGCTGGAAAACAGATAATAACATGCAGAATTAAGTTACTTTTCTTCATATACTACTCACATCCAGAATTAATAACAAGCATTTATTCACACACACACACACACACACACACACACACACACACACACACACACACACACACATTACACAAAACACACACACACACACACCACACACAACCACACACACACACACACACATACCAATCACAGCAGAAAACAATATTTTCCAACATTGGAAAAAAATGATGTAGAAACATTATACATTAAGTTTGATATCAAAATATTTCTTCAAAACAATCATCAAAAGCAGCTATTACAGTTTTTTGAAAAGAGCTTTTGCAACCACTAAGACCCTTTTTATCATATCTGGATAAATTTTTGGGGAAAAGTTATCTTTCCCCGAAGATTCCCCAAAAAAT
>CM060333.1:50670519-50714847 GCA_030674155.1 Stramonita haemastoma | reverse complement strand
ACTTAATTTAAAAGAAAACAACACATGATTTAAAAAAAAAAACATTCCAAATAAAAAAAAAAAAACCAGCAAATGCTTAAAATTTAAAAGAAAACATCTTTCGCCCCCAAAATCTAAAAAGAAAATTGGTCAAAATTAATAACCAATGCTTAAAAAGTGAACAATAATTTGGATTCAAAAAAAATAATCTTAAAAATTTTTAAAAAAAAAACCCAACCTCAAATTGGTTTTTAAAAAAAAAACAGCAATCTTAAAATTCAAAGAAAACAAAAAATTTAAAAAAAAAACACACTCTCAGAATTAAAAAACGACATCGCCAAATTAAAAAAAAAAAGAAAAAGCAAGTTATAATTTCAAAGAAAACAACAAGTTCATAACTAAAGTTCAAAAACAAAAATGCTTAGAATTTAAAAAAAAACATCTTTCCCCCATACTTTGAAATAACTGGAATTAAAAATGCTAAAAATTTAAAAGCAGATCAATACTTAAAATTTTTTAAAAAAAAAAAAATACATAGACATCAAAAAAAAAAAAAAACCTTTAAGAATTCAAACAGAAAAAAATACTTAAACTTCAAAAAGAAAAATCATACTCTCTAATTCAAAAAGAAAAAAAATTCTTAAGACTTCAAAAAAAAAAATAATGCTTAAAATTCAAAAAGAAAACAATATTTTAGAATTAAAAAATACAAAATACTTGCAACAAAAAAGAAAAAAAATATTTAAACTCAAAATCAAGCAACAATATTGGAATAAAAAGAAAGCATCAATTTTTTAGAATTAAAAAAAAAAAACAATACTTAAAAATTCATAAAAAACATCAAATACTTAAAATTCAAAAAAAAAACATCATACTTGGTACTTCAAAAAAAAAAAAATACTTAAAATTCAAAAAAAAACCCCAAACCCCTAAGAGCTTGAAAAAAAAACAATATTTAGAATTCAAAAAGAAAACAATAACTTAGAATTCAAAAAAAAATATAATACTAAAATTTTCGAAAAGATAAAATCAAATTTAGAATTCAAAAAAAAACAATACTTTAAAATTTTCGAAAAGAAAAAATACTTAGAATTCAAAAAGAAAATACAATACTAAGTTTCGAAAAGTAAAATCAATATTTAGAATTAAAAAAAGAAAACAATACATTAAATTCGAAAAGAAAGCATAAAAACTTAAGACTTAAAAAAAAACATCAAAAAACTTAAATTAAAAAAAAAACACCAATAGTTAAAATTAAAAAAAAAAAAATATTTTAAAAAATTCAAAATAAAACATACTTAAAATTAAAAAAAGAAAGACTTGGAATTTAAAAGAAAACAACAATACTCAGAATTAAAAGAAAATCATACTTGGATTTCATAAAAAAACAATACTTAGACTTAAAAAGCAATACGGAAAATTCAAAAAGAAAACACAATACTTGAGAGTTGGAAAAAGAAAGCAGCAATATTTAAAATTTAAAAAAACAAAACATCTATCCTAATTTAAAAAAAAAAAAACATCTAGCCAGAATTAAAAAAAAAACACTATTCCAAAATTCAAGAAGAAAACATCTATCCTAAATTCAAAAAAAACAACAATATTTCAGTTTAAAAAAAGAAATCAATCTGAAATTCAAAAAGAAAACAACAATACTTAGTTTAAAAAGAAAACAATATTTCAGACTTCAAAAAGAAAACACCAATACCAAATTTTCTGAAAGAAAACAACAATACTTAAATTCAAAAAGAAACAACAATTTTGGGAATTCAAAAAGAAAACAATACTTTAAGCTTCAAAAAAAAACCCCAAAATTTAGAGGAAAAAAAAAAAAAACAAACTTAAATTCAAAAAGAAAACAGTTTTGGGAAAATTCAAAAAGAAATTTCTTGGAATTCAAACTGAAAACGATGATGCTCAAATTTAGTGAAAACAAAATGAAAAATTTTTTAAATGAAAACAAAATTCCAAAATTTTAAAAAAAAATTTCAGAATTCAAAAAAAAACACTGGCTCATAATTTTTTTTTTTTAAAAAATGCTGAGTAGGAAAAAAAACGACAATATTGGGGGGGAGCTTAAACACACCGGGTCAGGGTCTTTTTTAATTTAAAAGGATATTTACATGAATCGAAATTACTTGCTATAAATTATGGAACCCCGAAATACCTCTCTCCCTTAAAGGAATGTTTGGTATTGCATAAAACCTGCATTTTTGCAACACAGACATATTTCCTTCCAAAGCAATTTTTGGTATTGCCATAAAGCAGCATTTCTCGCTTTGCTGCAACTGATGTTACCAGAAGTTTCCATCTTATTTTATTGCCTTAGGGGACATTGTGGCAAACTTTTGAATAAAAAAATTGGACAAAAAGTGCAATTCTAAACAGTCTAACCTGTTTGTTTTTGTGCTTCAAATTTCATGAATTTTTTCTTTATCCATTTAGGTAATACACTATTCTTGATAACAGTAAGAGGGCATTTTTATGATTTTTTTTTCACAATGGTTTTACATACATTGAAATTCAAAGAGCAATTATTTTTGGTAACTAAAAACTTTGACTTGAAAAAGCAAACACAAAAAGGAGCCAGTGAGGCACACAGTACAATCAAATGCTCAGAATTTGTGGGTTTTTTTTTTTTTTAAAAGAGTGTTAATAAAAACCAATGTTTGTCATTCCATAGATTTTTCTTAAGTACAATATTTGACCCCCCCCCCCCCCCCCCACACACACACACACCAGGGGTAAACCTTTTTCCTTCCTACTGACCTGAATATGTTTTTTCCCCTCCTTTAGAACACTTTTTTCCACATGTTTCCTTTATTCCTAATGATTTTAAACATTTTTTCAGTAACCAGCACCCCTACATTTGTTTTCAAATAAACTCTTTACCCAAAAAACAAAAACAAACAAACAAAATAAAACCTATATCTTTAAATTTAAGTACGGAAAATTGTCTACCTCCCCTTCCACTTAACCTTACAGCAAACCATAATCAAATTTATTGGAAAAACCAAAACATCCTCGCCCCCCCCCCCCCCCCCCCCCCCTCCCCCAAAATTTTATATCTTTTGCTGAAGTTCTCAACCCCAAAAACCAAGAAAAAAAAGTTTGCCAATTTGTCAGCATGTGCCATATTCTTATCTGCCTTTTTGTGTCCACTAAGGGCCAGGTTAGAATCTTTAAAAGAAATGTTAGCGTTAAAGTTAGTAATAACATTAGCAAAAGGGGAAGGGTTGTCGATCAGTCAGTCAGCTGGTCTGCTGCAAGTTGGGATGCATGTGGACACAAAAAGAGGTGGACACTATGGTCTGTAGCTTTTTTTATTAAACAAGGGTACAGATCTGTCTTGAATTGTACAATGTCATGGCATGCCAAGTCCTATCAACTACTCAGGTGCTTGCTGGACTTCTGCTTTCGAATTTTCAAGATTAAGTGTTTGGAATTTCTGGACTTTGGTGTTTCGGATTTCAATCACAAATTTTTAGTTCAACTATCTGGAATCCATTTCTTGCCTGAAAGCAATGAACAAGTCTCTGTACAAAATCTATCAGCCATCCCTCTTTTCCTATCATCCCTCACTGATCTCTGTCTTCCTACCCCTCTTTCCAACACTCCCTGTTTCCCTAGTTCCCTCTCCACCAAACTCCTCCTCCCCTCCTCAATACTGGTCTTTGCATGCACAACACACAAACACGCACACGCACGCACGCGCACACACACACACCTATCTTAGTTAAGACTACTCAAGGCTCCTGTTTGTAGAAACAATATGGAAGGAAAGTCCCCATTTATAGGTAAAAAGTATAGTCATTAAATCTGATTTGGGTATTTCTCTGCACCTCAGCCCAAATAAGAAATTACATACCAGTGGTAGATCAACCTGTATACTTTTGTTTCAACACTTCTGTGAAACTGTTTCTTTTATTTCATTCCATTTATTTCATACTGCTTTAAGTCGCATAGGACAACAACATACGTGCGCCAACACAATTCCAAATCATCTAAAACCTGCATCTATCATTTATTTAAATTCATTTTCCTTTAAAAATAGATACAAGCAATACTCCATCTACAAAAATTCAATGTCCCATGAATAAAGGGGCACATTAGGACGAATATTTCCCCAAACAACTATATATCTGAAATCATAAAGAAAATAAAACTATTTTTTAAAAGGCATTCCCAAATTATCAAAAATCTTTCCAGGAATGTTAAAACACAAGCTCTTTCTAGATATGTCAAAACAGATTTATCAGCAAAAAAAACATTGGGTGACAAAAAAGCATTTTAAAATCTTTTCCCTAATATACAAGCATCAATATGGCCTGTCAAGACAACGTCTTCAGCCAGCCATGAGACTAGATATTTTCAAAGCCACAAAAAGGTGTTAAATAAAACTCTATTTAAGTTTTGTCCAGCCGGGACTGATAAAAAAAGTATCAATAAGAATTGAAATCATTCCACGTTTAAAAACATACTAAAAAAAATACAGACCAGAGAGTCGCCTCAATCATTTGATGATAATTCATTTAAGGTTGGACATGGGATCGAAAACTGATGAATTTTGTTTACAAGCCCATGTTAAAAGTTATACTATATGTTGAAAGGCGATCACTTGTTAAAGCATAAAAATCAAAGAATTACTCAGTTTTCTGCACTGTTGCCATGGAAAAACATCCAATTATGGCCGCCAAAACTATTTCAAACTCTTTAGCCTTTTTATCTAAAAACAAGTATAAATAACCTGTTTCTACAGACATATTGCATGGTCTGAATTCTTTAAATTAAACACATAGAAATCTCAATAAATGTATCCGACATTTTTTTCATTCTAAAAAAAAAAAAATTGGGCCACTTTTTGACCTGTGTTCACCTTAAAGAAATGTTAAAGCCAAAAACATACAAAAATACTGCCAGTTTCAAACCATGTAAACACCTATTTTTTAACTTATTAAAGGCAGTTCATTTGGTGTGCTTTTTTTTATTATAATACTACAGACTACAAGTATTGATAGGACTTGTAGATATGGTTTTTCCTCAACCAAACTATTTGATAGGATTCATTTAAAAAACAAGAAAGTGATCACTAGTAGCAAAAAATGGATCTCACTCTATTGCCCGTCTTGAATGCAAGAAATACCAAATGGCAGGCTATGGGTATTTTATCAACTGGTCTTTTGATCCGATTCATTCGACACCACAACCACCACCACACATAATAAGAAAAATAACCTATTAATTGCAGGTATGCAAGCATGAAGGGGCATGAACACTGTCTGATATCTGATGATTGAAGTAGATTTTAGAATTCAAATCGCACACTAATACCACAGATTTTGCCAGCTCCACAAAAAGCACGATATATCGGACAGGAATATTTCCTGAAACATCGATTGATTTCATTCACTTGAAAAAAAGTAAACTAAAAAGTGATGGGAGATAAATACGTTTTCTGTTCATTTAATTTTCGTTGAAAATGTGTCTAAATCTAGAGTATGGCTGATTACTTCCAGCCTTACAAAAGCATCGTTATATCTGGACCTCATACTTCCTGAAACACTCGATTTCATTCACTTGAAAAAACAAATTACCGCAAAGAGACATAAACCGTTTGTCTGACCATTTGATTTTCGTTGCAATAGAAAAGTAACATTTTTTAAAGCTCAAAGTATTCAACATTCATGGCGGCCTTTACAAAAAGCATGGCAATCAGGACAGGGATATTTCCTGAAAAAGTCAGTTATTTCATTCACCTTGTAAAAAAAATATAAAATAATGAAAAAAAAACACCACCCATAAAGGGCATAAACGTGTTTGATTATTTGATCTTGTTAAAATAGAGAGGTAAATCTAGTTTTCAAGCGCTAATTATTGCAGAATATTAGCAGCATCACAAAAAACATGGTATATCAGGACAGTATTTCCTGAAAAGTCACTTGATTTCACTCATTTAAAAAAAACGTTTAAAATAATTTATTTAAAAAAATACTGTAATATCTTACTTTTTAAAGACATACAAGAAAAAATCACTAATCATTTATTATATCACATATCTCTAGCAAAACCCCTAACCAAATAAAATGCTTCGAAGTTAAAAACACAATGGAAAAAAATATACAAAACCTGGATTTACGGCAGATTGTCATCTTAATAATAAGTTATTATGATAGGTTATTGTATCTTTATATTGCAGATTGTAAAGCATGATTGTTTCTTGTTCAGTTATTTTTTTCACTAGTTTTTAATGGAAAAGGTTCCCGTTTATTTTTGTCTTTTTCATATCTTTTCTGTTTTTGTGAATTTTCTCCCCTTTTTCATTGTTTACCCGGAAACTTCAAACAAAATCAAACCACAACGAACTAAAACTAGTAAACAGTGTTTTCTAATCTAACATTAAAACCAACAACTGCCCCAGCATGTGATGATGCATGCCCTGTAAGAATGACGACAGTTGGCTACTTTTGTTTGGGTTTGTTGCTGTTCTTGTGTAGCTGATGCATGTAGTCATTGCAGAATAATTATTAGGAAATTAAACATCCTCTTGGTTTATCACTGCTCTTATATGTGTTACAGTGCTACATGCTGTCCAATATTTACAATGTATATATTCCAAACCTATTTGCGGAATATTGTCACCAAAAGATGCACGTTACATAAATTTGGCTTGTTCAAAGTCATAGCTTACAAAAGCAATTGAAATTAATTTTTTGTTGATTTGGCGAGAAATGTACTTCTTGCTGTGACATGTTCATTGTCTTTGCAACCACTCATAATTGATGTCTTCTCCGATAGTTAATTTCTTCTTCTCCAATGGTTGATGTCTTCCTCTTTAATGGTTGATTATTTCGCGATTGTTGTTGTATTCCTCGATGTTTGCTGATGTGATCCTTACTGTGGTTGATGTCCTTACTGGTTGTGGCTGGTTGTATGTGTTGTCTCTCTTGCGGTGAGTGTGGTTCCTGATGACTGATGTCTTGTTGGAGACCTGGGCTTGCCGATGTTCCCTTGAGATAGAATTCTGGAAACATAAAAAGTTTTCAGGGCTTTGGTATATCATATTATATTCTTTTCTTTTTCATCATTTCAACTCTGTCATTCGCTGGATTTAGCAAAAGAATAGAGACTTAATACTGTGTGTGTCGGAGGGCAGGGGGTGAGGGGAGTGATGGTGTGTGTGTGTGTTTTATTTATTATCTATTTATTCTTTTATTCATTTAATCTCTTGAATCGAGGATAACGTGTGTGTGGTGTGTGTGTGTGTGTGTGTGTGTGTGTGTGTGTGTGTGTGTGTGTGTGTGTCTGTGTGTGTGTGTGTTGTGTGTCTGTTCTGTGTGTGTCTGTGTCTGTGTCTGTGCGTGTGTCTGTGCGTGTGTCTGTGTGTGTGTCTGTGTGTGTGTCTGTGTGTGTATGTGCCTGCATCTAGTATGAAAATGCGAAAGTATGAAATAGTACGAAAGTACGGGAAAAAAGTACAATAGTATGAAATACCGAACATATCTTCAATCCTGCCTTCATTTTAAATTAAACTGAGCAGAAACAATGAACCCAGTGACTAACAAATGTCACAAACAACAACAACAACAACAACAACAACAACAACGACAGCAAAACATAAAACACCTTACCTCTGTCATACAGGAAAACCAGGCCATGATGGCAGCCAGCTTATGTCAGGTCTTGTCACTTGATTCCAGCACCACAGCCCCTGAGAACACTAAGTCATCAGCTATCAACAAAAAGTAACCCACCTTGTTGTTGACTTAAATATCAAGAATGATTTTATCTCGTCACTTTGATTTAATTCACAATTCTTTTTTAAAAAAATCCCTGGACACCATCAGTCAGTTAAATCCAGAAAATGGTGCCTGTGTTCTACATTCAAACACACAACTCTTGACTGTAAAGTTAATCTACTTAGATATGACAGTCAAACACAATTTTATTGGAAAATTTCCAAACGCTTTAAAAAAATCAAACAATCAGAATACTCTCTCCCTTTATAGGTATAGGACGCTGCCTTGTCATAATCATACAACTATCACAAGCTCTTTACAAGCAAAAAGTTCAGGGACTTGTATTTGAAAAATAGTTTTATTTCTATGCTAAACAGACTTACAGCTAAAATATAGTAATAATGATGATGATGATGATGATGATGATGATGATGATGATGATTAATAATAATGATGATAATGATAATAATAATAATAATAACAAAGGAACCAGTTACGATATATAGTTTTAACAATCATAACACAAAGTAACTACAGCTGCGCATCTGTTCCTGTACTTACACAAGCGAAGCATTGATGGAGATGACCACCCGCTCCCCTCACATGATCCACTTGACTCAGAGCCCATCAGAGAATTCATAGTCCACCCCAGATGATCCACACCATGACTCGACATGTTAGGACCCGTGTGGATTAGAGGATGGAAACAGCGACTGGAGATCTTACAGGGAAATGCGAGGGGGTGACGGAGTTACTCCCCCTCATGTTGGATTTGTGTGTGTGTGTGTGTGTGTGTGTGTGGTGTGTGTGTGTGTGTGTGTGTGTGTGTGTGTGTGTGTGTGTTGGGTGGGGGAAGTGAAGAAGTTACACCCCCTCATGACCGCCGTCTCTGTCGCTGTCTTTGTAGGCAGGTGTGGTGGTATGTTTGGAACCCAAGATCACTGTCACCCAGATTGCTCTCCGCTCAACCCGACAGATTTTTTTCCTCTTTGTTTATTTTTTATGGCTAATTTGTTTTAGTAGTTTAAAATCTAATTTAGTGTCTACGTTTATGATATTTTAGGTTTTAGTTCTAACTTTATTTTAATTTCTATTTTGATTGATATTCTATTTGATTTTTAAAAAAAAATTCTTTAGGTTTTTTATATTTTAATTGGTCTTATTTGAGACTTTTTGTTGCATTGTTTTATTTTAGCTTAGTCTTATTTATGTTTTAAATTTTACTTTATTTTACTTTAAATCTGCCTTGTTCCATTTGAGCCAGGAGCATTGATGCAATCTCGGTGCCCATTGATCATTCGGTCATCAGATGAACTTTCATGCAAACGCGTGTTCTGTGGAATATGGAAGTATGCACGAGTCTTCATGAAAACAAAAACGGAGAACATAATATCCCTTTCTGAAAAGTAGGATCTGATAAATTTTTATGTCAAAGATCCCAAGAAAGCAAAACTTTTCAGGGTATAACCAGTCGCCTCTATTCCACACCCTTAACCACACAGGCCTAACCAGTCTGTCATACATGTCACACAGCACCATCATGATCGTGGTGAGGTCAAAGACCACTGCCCAATACCTGATAAAGGTAAACATAAAAGTTTGATAGATATGATATTGACTAACTGAAGTTAAAGTATGTGTATATGCATTGTAGGGTTGGTCGTAGATAAGCATGTGCATACGCTTGCTTGTGCCGATGCGCGCGTTTCCGCGCACGTGTGTGTGTGTGTGTGTGTGTGTGTGTGTGTGTGTGTGTGTGTTGTGTGTGTGTGTGTGTGTGTGTGTGTGTGTGTTGTGTGTGTGTGTGTGTGTGTGTGTAGGCGTGCGTGTGTGTCTGTCTGTGTGCGTGCGTGCACCCGTGCGTGCGCGCGTTTGTGTATGTGTGTATGTGTGCGTGTGCGTGCGCGTGCGCGCGCGCGCGCGCGCGCGTGTGTATGTGTGTGTGTGTGTGTGTGTGTGTGTGTGTGTGTGTGTGTGTGTGTGTGTGTGTTCCCGCGCTTGTGGCAGCTCACTTGTTTAAACAATTCTATTCAAGAGAGGTCACACAAAATCAAGTAGAACCTTGACAGGACCACAGGTAGACATAATTGTCTGATAATTTACATACACATAACTACCGTGACCAATGGCTTCACAGTCGTTAACAAGAGTTGACATTCGTATACCGCTCTTAACTATTGCATATGTGTGTTACGCAGTTTACCAACTTTTAACAAAATAATAATTTCAAATCAGTTATTTCGAGGATAATGAATAAGCACTTTTGTCTTTTTTTACATTCAGTACCCATGTGCATGCGGTTTTGTTATTATTTGTTCCCAATGGCACACATTGGCCCTCTTTTGGAGGGCGAAGTATAATCAAACAACATTTGTCCCCAAGTCAGAATGCTGCTACCTAGAGGGTGGGCAAAAATGGTCCCATACACAGATCTCACCATTTGTGGTCCTCAGAGCTCTAGCCATGGAACGATCCTCCCCCCCCCCCCCCCCCCCCCCCCCCCCCCCCCCCACACACAACAACCTACCCAAAATCCACCCCCCAAGAAAAAAATAAATACAATAAACCAACGAAGAAACTATCACCAGCGTTCGCCGAAAAACATTAACTTACAAGTTGGCTATGCCTGCTTCAAACTAGAACATAAACGTAAAACCAACTATCTAAAAGTCTCTAAAATTAATTATCGAGGGTACTCACATTCAGATGATGGCTGAAGTATGTCACCACAGTGGCACTGACCTGCCTCCCACAAGCAGCAGAAAGAAGACGTTAACTTGTCAGCCTGAAGTTTGCACTGGTGCCGCGGTGCTCGTTTCATCTTCTGCCTTCGTCAATGCACAGTTGCATCTCCACCATGAAGACGGCAGAAAGCTGCAGGTCCTCCAAGTCACTGTAGAGTTTCTTGGCCACTGGGGGGTGCAGGGGGGAGGGGGGTGCAGGGGGGGTGGGGGGAGGTCTGGCCAGTTCTTTCCTAGTGTCACATGTAAACAAGAAGGGCAGCAATTCCGATTCTTCTATCTTGCAATGGCACAGCACCGTAGATACAGCCTTCTTTCGCTTCTCTTCCGCCTTCATCACTGAAGATTCTGTAGACTGGGAGTTTCAGGTATGGTAGTCATGTAGGTTGTTGCCGCCAGGTTTTGTCATGGAATCTTGGCTTTGGCTTCTGTTTCGGTGACCTTGCTCGTCGTCGTCTTTCGCTTCTCTGCCGCCTTCATCATTGTGAAGATTCTGTAGACTGTAAGGGGGGGGGGGGGGGGGGGGGGGGGGGGGGGGGGGGGGGGGGGGGTTAGGGGGGTTGCTCGAGTATGGAGTTGTCTGGTAGAATTTGAAGAGAGGGAGGGAGGGAGGGGGGAAGGGGTGACGCTCCTTGCCATGTCAGCCGTTTGTGAAATGTCACCCGAAGGAAGGTGGCGTTATCCTCAACAAGCAGGGCTTTTCCGTTGATACGTAGGGTGGCTCTTCTGATCGTTGGTTGAGAGGCGGCTGGAGATAGTTTTGTCATCTTTTTGGTGCCTTCCTGTAAACATCAAACTTTCAGTTAGTTTTTGATAAAGCTGCACTTCATTGATGTGCTTATAGCACAGTGGGTTTTTTCATGGTTTTATATTGCATCCCATTATACCTGTATTCAGAGTTTGGGGGGGGGGGGGGGGCGCATGAGCAAAGGTGAATTGCCCAGACAAAGTTTATTTTCACTACAATTAACTTGAAAATGTGTTGTTGTTTTTTGTTCCCTAGGCATGAGCTCCAAGGTTCATCAATGGTGACATTTTTGTGTATGTGACCGTTTAGGCCTACCCATCATGAAGGTAGCTGCATTTCGGTTTGGGGGTGTAATGTATAAAACAGATATCAATGAGCATGGGATTTTAAAAAAATCATTCCTGATTGCATGCAGTAGTCTATTCTTCCGAAATGTTGAACGTGTTTGCAAAATTTGGGTGTATTCTCACACAGCACCTGGGTTAATAGTCTCACCTGACAGACTTTTGGGGGAATCGTACTGATGTTAACTGCAAATTTCAGATCACAAACCCAACGCTCTAACCACTACGCTACACACCCTGCCCTCACTGAAAAGACAAGAGTTAAGTAAACATCACATCCAGAATGGTAAATGACTCTTTGGTTTCAGTTTCCTCATCAACAGATGGTATATTATCACATTCTCAATATACAGACCCTGGCCAGGTAAAAATAAAAACCCATAAAGGGCAGGTACGTAAAAAAAAGATCACCCAAATTCTGATAAAATCTTAAGGAATAATAATATGTAGCTGTTAAATCAGTCCAGTGTTCCCATGACTACTACATAAATCAATTCAGAAGTTCTTACACTAGAGGGAGCACACGGAAATCTTACCCAACAATGGTTCTAATCATTCTACACAGTGTTTTGAGACTTCAGAATACACAGTTGTTACTTTTCCCTTTTTTGTTTTGCATTTTAACATATTTCTATTTTAAATGTGTGAATAATCACAGATAACCAACTAAATTAATGAGAAGAAACAATAAACACAAATAAAAACAAAGTTACCTGTAGCTTCAGGTCAAAACTGGCGCCGACACACAGGTTTGATTTTCTGTATGGGGAGGACAGGAACTGTACCTGTGGTGGCCAAATGCGAAAGTGAAGTGTCCAACAAGGAACACAGTGCTCAGTCACACCTCTGTGCAAGGTGAACACACACAGTTGTTTTCTTCACGTGAATCATGAAACATATGCCTTGACAGAGTCCACTGCTCTCTCCTCTCTCTCTCTCTCTCCTCTCTCTCTCTCTCTCTCTCTCTCTCTCTCTCTCTCTCTCTCTCTCTCTCTCTCTCTCTCTCTCTCTCTCTCTCTCTCTCTCTCTCTCTCTCTCTCTTTTTTATGATAGATGGTGATGGATTGATGTTTTCAGTCATTTAACCTCATCATATTCTCACGTTTGCTCTTTAATTATTGCCCCTTTTTATGTTTTGTTTTGTTTTATTTATTTATTTATTTATTTATTTATTTTTTATTCAAATCAAAATCATCATTGATTCTTAGTTCTTATTTTCGTTTCTGAATGAGTGCCTTTTTATAACATTACTTTAATATTGTATCTCTGTCTTATTTCTTACCTGTTGTTTGATACTTGGTATGGTTTCTTGCTCTTGGTATTTGGATCATTATAATTGTTGTGTAGTTGAGGCTATCTTTTTATTTTGATGTTATCCCTGAAAAGGGTGGGGACTGGATGTAAAAAAGCACAAGAGTGCTTATCTATTATCCTCGAATGAAAGAATTTTGCCTAAAAGAATTTCGCCTTGTCTCTCTTCGGATGAGACTTTTCACAGAGATCCCCTTGTGAAAAACGCAAACAGAACATTTTGCACTCGCGTTAAAATCTGTTCTGCTTTTTGGAAGAGTAGGCCATTGTGTCCTCGTCTTCTTCTATCCCGTAGTCTATTTAGACCGTAGGGGCGCCACGGAAGACCTCGCAACTAGCTCTCTCCATTTCCCTCTGTCCTCGACCTTTCTCAGAGTGTCACTCAGTCTGAGGCCCGTCCACTCTCGGATGTTGTCCTCTCATCTCTTTCTCTGCCTGCCTCTCCTTCTCCCGCCTTGCACAGTTCCCTGCAGAATCGTCTTGGCAAGCCCTGTTGATCATGCGATGTGCCTATACCACTTCAGTTTGCGGTTTTTTTTTTACTGTGGTCAGGAGATCTTCAAAGGGCCCAATGGCTTGACATTCTGATTCTCACTTCCTGGTTATTAATGTGGTCTTTGTAAGAGATGCCAAGGAATCTGCGAAAGCATCTCATCTCTGCGGCCTGTATTCTCATCTCCAGATCCGCTTTGAGGGTCCATGACTCACAAGCATACAGGAATATTGAGATGACCAGATTGCGCATCAGCCTGATCTTTGAGCTGAGCGAGATGTTCCTGTTCTTCCAAATAGTTTTCAATTTTGTCAGTGCTGTAACCGTCTGTGCAATCCTTGCGAGTATTTCAGGCTTGGATCCCTTGTCTACTACACTTGCTCCCAGATACTTGAAGCTTTGTACCGTTTCCAAATTCTGACCACCGACCCTAATGTTGGTGTTGATGCGGTTGATGTTGTTGGTCATCAGCTTGGTCTTCTGCACACTGATCTCCATGCCATAGGCTGTTGAAGTCTTGTCGAGGCATTCCACTAACCGAACTAATAATTTATTCTTCTTCTTTCCCTGCCAGCTCATCGATGTCATCAGCAATACGCAAGTTGGTAACTGTTCTGCCTCCAATGCCGACTGTTCCTTCATGATCTTCCAGTGCATCAGTCATGATTCTCTCAAGGAAGACGTTAAAGAGAGTAGGTGAGAGCAAGCACACATCAAAAATGGCTGTAAAGATTGTATGCATAGAAAAGGGCACGGTCTTGGTGCCGTGGGTTCTGTAACTGTGGAAAGGTGCGGGTGTGATGAACCCGAAAACGGCGTTATCGTCACATCTTTTCCAATTGTGCCTTCTTCAGCTCATGCTTAAGGGGTTATGTATGCGTGCGCGCGTGCGCGCCCTCGCTGTTGTTTGCCTGTGCGTTTCTTTTTGTGTGCACCTGTGGCAAAGACCCTGCACTTTTCTGTGGTGCATCATATTGTATAAAATTATTGTTCGATGGTAGTTGTAGGGGTCATCATTGCTTACACGGTACCATACTTTCTTCCCAGAAACTTGGCCCCGTCACAGCGGGATTGCCATCTTCAGGGCAGCGGTATTGCCACAATTCCAGCGCCACACACATCCAAAATGGTTGGAAAGGTTGTATGCATAGAGTAGGGCACGGTCTTGGTGCCGTGGGCTCTGTAACTGTGCAAAAGTGCGGGTGTCAGGGGCCCGAAACCGGCGTTTTCGTCACATGTTTCCTCGCCTTCTTCAGTTTATGCATAGGGGGATGTGTATGCGTGCACGCGTACGCGCGCTAGCTGGTGTTTGTAGGTGCGTTCGTTAGTGTGCGCGCGTGTAGCGGAGACCCTGCACTTTGCTGCGGTGCATCACATTGTATAAAATCATTATTGGATGGCAGTTGTAGGGGTCATCATTGCCTACACGGTAGCATGCTTCCTTCCCAGAAACTTGGCCCCGTCACAGCGGGGTTGCCATCTTCGGGGCAGCGGTGTCGCCACAATTCCAGCGGCACACAAATCGAAACCGGTTTAACTTGCTAAAGTGCGGGTGTCAGGGGCCCGAAACCGGCGTTTTCGTCACATCTTTCCCCGCCTTCTTCAGCTTATGCATAGGGGGGTGGGTATGCGTGCGCGCGCTGGCTGGTGTTTGTAGGTGCGTTCGTTAGTGTGCGTGCGTGTAGCAGAGACCCTGCACTTTGCTGTGGTACATCATATTGTATAGAATTATTATTGGATGGCAGTTGTAGGGGTCATCATTGCCTACACGACACCATGCTTCCTTCCCAGAAACTTGGCCCCGTCACAGCGGGATTGCCATCTTCGGGGCAGCGGTGTCGCCACAATTCCAGCGCCACACACATCCAAAATGGTTGGAAAGGTTGTATGCATAGAGTAGGGCACGGTCTTTGTGCCCTGGGCTCTGTAACTGTGCAAAAGTGCGGGTGCCAGCGGCCCGAAACTGGCGTTTTCGTCACATCTTTCCCCGCCTTCTTCAGTTTATGCATAGGGGGGTGCGTGCGTGCGTGCGTGCGTGCGTGCGTACGTGTGTGTGTGTGTGTGTGTGTGTGTGGTGTTTGTGTGTGTGTGTGTGAGAGAGAGAGAGAGAGTTCTCTTTGTATGTATGTATGTATGTATGTATGTATGTATGTATGTATGTATGTATGTATGTATGTATGTATGTATGTATGTATGTATGTATGTATGTATGTATGTATGTATGTATGTATGTATGTATGTATGTATGTATGTATGTGTGCCAAAGTCAAACTTTTATTTCCAGATGGTACATTGAGTAAGCAGTGCAATTGCTTTTATTCATGTGTGTGTGTGTGTGTGTGTGTGTGTGTGTGTGTGTGTGTGTGTGTGTGTGTGTGTGTGTGTGTGTAAAAGAGAGAGAGAGAGAGAGAGAGAGAGAGAGAGAGAGAGAGAGAGAGAGAGAGAGAGAGAGAGAGAGAGAGAGAGAGAGAGAGAGAGAGAGAGAGAGAGAGAGAGAGAGACTGACACTGACACTGACACTGACACAGTTTTTATTGTCCATACAGCATTACAGCCCTGTAGACAAGGGGGAATAACAAGTTCAGATGAATTTGTGTAACATAATAACATTTTTCAAATTTTCCTCTCACTTCGCACTTACATTATGCTACTGCACATTCTAATTGCCACGCAGGTGACACACACACACACACACACACACACACACACACACACACACACACACACACACGCACACACACACACACACACACTCTCTCTCTCCCCCCCCCTCCCCCCCCCCCCCCCCCCCCCCCCCCCCACACACACACAGAGTCAATAAAGGACCATCTAAGGACTAGTTACTCAGTTCCGTTATCTTTTTCCTAATATTCATTGCTTCTCCAATGAATTTAGCTAGACTTTCTATTTTCTCTTCACTGCTGACAGATAGAATATTTGCAACAGAATTCATATCAGCAATGCCTTTAACCACACTTAGCGCCTCACAGTTTCTGCGTTTATCAGAATAGGCCATACAATCGAAAAGAAAGTGAAATTCGTCTTCTGTGGCATTTCGGCATGAAGGGCATATATTATCGTTAGAGTTATCTTCACTTGAAAACCAATACTTACAATTTTTAAGGCCACTGACTCTTAGCCGAAATCTACTGAGACTGATCTTGTACCATTTGTTGGTTATAAAAGACAGATATCTTTCTGTTTGAAAGACACTTTTGAAGGAACTATACCACATATATTTGTCATTATTTTCTAAATCTGAATGCCAGTTCTGTTTGTAGCATGAAATAAGTCTATCTTTAAATTCATTAATGAAACTATATTCACATCCTACGTCTCTACTCAGCCACACAATACCAAATCCATTCACACATAAAGTTTTCTGTACATTTGACACCCAATTAAGTCGACCAGATTCATGTTGTAAGATTAGCATTTCATAAGCCTGTCTACATATTCTAGAAGCTGGTTGTTTAAGAACTTTTAACCAGTATTTAATGCTTTTTATATATGCCCTTATGTATAACGGATATCTACCACTTTCCCCGTAAACTAGATGGTTTGATGCATGTAAAGGAACAGATAGAAATCTCTTTATAGCAAATGTGTGAACTTTTTCAATTCGCTTGCCTTCTTCATACAATCTCCAAACCTCAGATGCATACGTTAATATTGGTTCTATCTGAGTATCAAACATCTTCCAAAACAGTTTTTAGATCTGTGGTATTCAGTTTTTTCATAGATTTCTGTATTTCCATAACTCCTCTTTTTCCTCTGTTACAAACATCTACCAAGGCACTATTAATGCTCAGCTTTGTTGTGAAACCCATCCCCAAATATTTATATGAATTGGTAACCTTAATTTCTTCATTCCCATACATCCACTTTTCCCTAGAACCTAAGTACCCTCCCTTTCTAAACACCATTACATTAGTCTTTTCAAGATTGACAACCAAGCATAATCTATCTGCTTCTCTCTTAAGTCTGTTCAACTGATTTTGGAGACCAATAGCAGATTCAGATAATAAGATAACATCATCAGCAAACAATAATAGAAATATTTCAACAGTATCAGTCATTAGTTGAATGCCATGCTTTCCTGCTCTGGATACTTCAAGAGCCAATTCATTTATAAATAGAGAGAACAATAGGGGACTGAGTAAACAACCTTGTTTTACTCCTTTTGGACAAGCAAAATAATCTGAATAATAACTCTTATCACGCACACATGCCAAAACAGAGTTATAAACACTTCGTACCGCCTTATTCATTTTTCCACATACACCACATTTCCTCAATACTTCCCACAAATTGTTTCTATTGACCGAGTCGAACGCCTTTCTAAAATCTACAAAAGCAACATAAAGTTTAGTGTGTTGTTGCAAGAATTTTTTAACAATGGCAAAAAGCGTAAAAATATGGTCAACTGTAGAATAGCCTGCTCTAAAGCCTGCTTGCTGTTCAATTATTTTATCTTCTTCCATAGCCCATCTAGAAAGCCTTTTGGTTAAAATATCTGTATATATCTTGCTAACCACACTAGTTAAAGCTATTCCACGATAATTACCTGGTTGGTCTATATCCCCTTTCTTATAGATGGGTACAATCATAGATTTTGACCATTCCACAGGAAAAAGGCCAAAATCAAGAGAGAGAGAGGAGAGAGAGAGAGAGAGAGAGAGAGAGAGAGAGAGAGAGAGAGAGAGAGAGAGAGAGAGAGAGAGAGAGTTGTGTGTGTGTGTGTGTGTGTGTGTGTGTGTGTGTCTTCAATTTTACGTCTGTTCACTTAATGTGATATTAGACCGGGTGAAGGGGGGAGGGGAGGGGGGTTGATGAGACGAGAGATGAGGGATACAAAGTAAAGTACTTGGGGAAAAAAGTAGCAAGGTACGGATGTAAAAAAAAAAAAAAAGGCAAAGAAACCCAAAAAGAACAAACCTCAAAACAACAACAAAAACTATGCGAAAGGCAAAACCTGAACCTGAACATTTGCGAATCATTCTGATTTCAAAACTGTAATAGTCGCATTGTCATATTTTACAAAAATGAAGCTACTGGGGATCGCATCAGAGATAACGCTATCTCACACAATAGCCTTGGATTCGTAAGAACCTCGTGTAGGGACTTATTTTGAAATGATGGTAGGAACTTTTTAAAACCTGGACAGTGATACAAAACATGAATATTTAATTTTTTTTCACCGCATATACATTGTATATTTTTACCAAATTTTGCTCGAAAAGCATTTAGTTTCAATCTGTAGATTAGTGTAACCATTTTTTTGGTGTGTGTGTGTGTGTGTCAAGTCAAGTCAAACTTTTATTTCCAGATGGTACATTGAGTAAGCAGTGCAAATGCTTTTTTTCATCAAGCCATCCATCTAAGAAAAAAAGAAGAGAATAATCACATATATATATATATATATATATATATATATATATGCATATTTGAAAAAGGTGTGTGTGTATGTATGTATGTGTATGTATAGCCTACATGTATATGTGTGTGTGTGTGTGTGTGTGTGTGTGTGTGTGTGAGGCAGCTTAGGTCTAGGGTTAGGGTTGCTCCACTTTTCCCATTGGTGAGGAAATCTGCCCCAAACTGTCGGGGTGAGGAGCAGACCAAGTATGACACCGTCTACTCTCTGCCGTGGTGACAACATGGCTGTTCTCTTAGGCTGCGGCCATAGTAAACCCGGCATTTCTCCGCTTTCAATTTTGCCAGCCTGGGTGAAAAATGCTGCCCGGCTGAATCACTCTGCGGTGTGACTGATGACGGCTGTGCTGGCCATAGTAAAGCCAGCCCGGTCCGGTATTTTTAACCCCTCGTTTTGACTTTCGAGCAAACCGTCCGTTTGCCAGGTTGATAGAAAGTAAAAAATCAAGAAAAAATTATTTATGGTGCTTCAAAAATTCTGACTACACAAACTAGTAAATTGACCCGTCCCAATTACATTCCAGTGGTTTTGATACAAGTTTTGTGGGGGGGATTTTACGTAAAAACACTTTTTGTGTCAAACTATTTTCTGTTGATTTCCCGTGGGGCAGAGTCTCAGTTGCCGCGGCAGCCTCGTTTTTTGCGTCCCTGGCAGTCTCAGGGTGACCGCATTGTCAGAAAGAGATGGCCGTCAAACTCCAGAAAGCCTGGTTGACTATGTCCGCTGTGATGGATCCGTTCTACCAATAAAGAGACGGTCTGTCAAAACTCCGGACGACCGGGTTTACTATGGCCGTAGCCTTAGCCTGTCTCAGCTGTCCTTTTTCATATGAAGGCTTGATATACTGGGAAAAAGCAGCTGCATAACCAACAGTAAGCTAGCGCACCAGGAGGTCTATTATCTTACACTGTATCTCTTTGCCAAATATCATGAGAAAATAATGTGACAGTCCCTTGAAATAATTGGGATTTGTGCATAGAGGTTTCCCATTCACACCCAGAGAGAGAGAGAGAGAGAGAGAGAGAGAGAGAGAGAGAGAGAGAGAGAGAGAGAGAGAGAGAGAGAGAGACAGACAGACAGACAGACAGACAGACAGACAGAAACTGTTGGCAACAATAAAACCCAAACAAGCATCACAAACAAACAAAATCACACTGCACTTCAGACATACAGATCACTGCTCAAAGACAACAAGAACAAAGAAACCCAAACAAAATAAGTCAGGAAACTCAAGTTGTGAACAGAACAACGATCAGTTTATTACAGATAATGGTAAAAAAATTTCCATAACAATTTTCAAGTAAAACAGTCATTCTGAAGAGAATGAATGAATGAATGAATAATCTTTGTTTTTCAAGGGTTACAGAGTAGGTATTACATGCTTTCTTTCATCCGGCCCTTGCCCTGTTTAGGGAATATAACTATAAAAAAAAATTAAACTAAATAAAGACGGTAATAGCAACCCCCTACCTCATAAACCACTATCACCAACAACAATAGTTCAACCTATATTTAAAAAAACAGATGGGATACATTCAACAAAACGCATAATCTCCGACTGGATATATTGACAGATATTTAGACAAAAGAGACAGATATGTACTGCCAACACATAGTCCACAGCTGACCCGAACATTAATGTCAAGACAGATGCACTGAGTATAATCATGTAAATCAACTAGATTAAAATCAGAGGGACGAAAACAGACGAAAAGAAAAAAAAACCATAAAGCAAAAAAAAAAAAAATTATAAGAAGAACAAAAAATCAAAGAAAAAAACTTAGAGAGGAGACAGCAGAGATGAGAGCAGCTCCCCCTCCCCCCTATAAAAAAAAAAAAAGAGATATTATATACAGATCACTAATTTTTAAGTTACAAAATCTGTCTTTCTTTAAAACATAAAAAACACCAAGAAAATCAACATCAACCAAATACTCAGAAAAAAATCGACAATAAGATCAAACGCCCCATAAAATACTCAGTATAACTACTTTTCAAGAATATCGATAAGTAAGTCCAAAACATACATACATTATATATGTGTGTATACTACATACACGTGTGTATGCAGTTTTTGTGAATATTGTCATCTGTTCCCACCGGAACATGATGGCCTACTCTTATGAAAAGCGGAACAGGATTTAATGTGTGTGTATGATGTTCTGCGTGTGTTCATACATGGGGCCTCAGTTTATAGTCTCATCCAAAGGACTTTTGGGGGAGAGTAGAGTCAGCACCGATGTTAACGCCAGGAGAAAAATTTCCTCGAACGGGAATCGAACCCAGATCGTCAAATTCCAAGCTCAATGCTCTGACCACTAGGCTATCCTCCCCCCCCCCCCAGTGTGCGTGCGTGCGTGCGTGGTGCTGTGTGTGTGTGTTGTGGCGTGAGAGGGGGAAAACAAAGAACACACACATAAAAAAACCAATGAAGACCCTTTCAAACACAAAAAAACACATAAAAAACACATCTCTGTATTTAAACAGTAATAGTAACATTTTCAATTCAACATGAGAATCCAAACATTCCTATCCAATGATAAGTCCAAGACATTATCATATGAAAGTGGAAGATAGAAAGGAAAGCAGAGAGAGAGGGGAGAGAGAGAGAGAGAGAGAGAGAGAGAGAGAGAGAGAGAGAGAGAGAGAGAGAGAGAGAGAGAGAGAGAGAAGGGCAAGGCAATGCAAGTTCTTTTATTTCAAGGATAATAAAATAAGCACTCGTGTGCTTTTTTTACATCCAGTCCCCGCCCTTATCAGGGATGAGATCAAGATAAAAAAACCCTCCTCTAACTAAACAACAACAACAATAATAATCCAAATACCAAGTGCAAGAAACCATACCAAGTAGCAAACAATAGACAAGAAAGAATGACAGAAATACAATAATAATGTAACAAAATATGCACTAATTCAGAAATGAAAATAAGAAATAAGAATCAAATGATGGTTTCGATTTAGAAAAAAAGTGCTAAAAATAAAAGAGCAAATAAGAGAATATAATGAGGTAAACAACTGAAAACATCAATTCACCACCATCTAACAACAAAGAAAGTCATATAAATCATAACATTTTGATAAAAGGGGAGAAAAAAAATTAGGTAACCAACTACACACACACACTCGACTTCTGTGACATCCCCGTACTGCTCTTCCCACACCGCTCATTTCAATCTCCCCGCCACAGCCATACCCAGATTCGTTGGTCTCATCCTCGGGATTGGTAGTCCACAGGGAGCCCATCAATATTAAGCCGTCGTGGGGCCACCAGCCAGAGGGGCCCTGCACTTCTGCTGAGTCACTTTGGTGTTGTTCAGTGGTGCCTGTTCTGATCTAACATACGCAGGACACCACCTACTAAGTCCCCTACTAATGACATATTAGCTCAGTCATGGAGCCAGACTGAGTGAATCATCCACCTGAGGTGGCGACCACCACAACGTCCCTCCAACGACCGCCTCCCCGCGAACCTCTAACCCCAAAGGCTTTGACACAAACTCACCACAGGCACAGAAGCGTATGGGGAAACCAAATCTGAGGTCACCATGAGACCAGAGCAAAGGGAGCCACCAAATCAGAGGTAATTTTTATTATTGCATGATGATCAATGTGATGAGGATGATGAAATGATCCTGCTGTGGAGGTGCATCCGCTTTGAGACTACTTGACAGGGTTGTACTCTACGCTTAGTGTTACTGTCATAATATATCCCGGCGTTAACCAGGCCCGAGAGATACAGACACCTGCAGTGTTGGTTAGGTATTTTGAGCAACACTCTCAAATTTGCGTCCATAAAGTGGATGAAGCTCGACCGTGAGGTCCCAATCTCCCCATTGAGCCCACAGCACACTCACTGTAGGTAGGAGCCGGCCGGAGTCTGAAAAATCCCTATGACTCTTATGGGACTCGAACCTGCGACCTTCCAGTCTGAAATCCAAGGCGCTAACCACTGCGCCAAGGGGCTGGTTGTGTTGGTCTCAGTTGTCGTCTGAAACAAAAATATAGAATTGATGAACTCGGTAAAAATTTAGAAAAGTACTGGAAGTTTGTTGTTGTTGATATATTATTATCATCATTATTAGTATCATTATTGTTATTATCATCATCATCATATCATCATTACCATAATTATTATCATTACTATTATTATTGTTTGACAGATGCCATAGCTGAGAGGTTAAGACCCCTCAATTTCAATCTCATGGATCCAGGAAGTCGGGGTTTGAATCCCAGCCGGGTCTGCTGAATGGGGGGGGGGGGGGGGAGGGGGGGTTGAACCACCTTCCAGGTCAATTTCAAGTGTACGCCTGCCAGTGCCTTCATTCCCTGTGTGTATACACTCATGCAGAGGATCAAATATGCACGTTAAATATCCCGTCTTTCATGTCAGCGTTTGGAGGGTTAGGAAACACGAACATACCCAGCATTACATCCCCAAAGTCGGAATGCGGCTACCTTCATGATGGGCAAGAACGGTGGATGCTAAAGATGTTACCGTGAAGTGTTACACTGTAATCATGAATCTTTCAGAAATCTTTTCCATCATGAGGAGTAATCCGCTGTTGTGGGACTACATTCTCTGGGTTTTCACCCTTGATTAACTGTTCGAAAATGACAACTATGATTACATATGTTTTTCACAAACATGCATGCACACACACACACACACACACATGGCGCACACACACAACACACACACGGAGAAGCACACACACACAACACACACACGAGAAGCACACACACACACACACACACACACACACACACATACACACACACGAGAAGCACACACACACACACACACACACACTCATGCATGTTGGAAACATTTTAAAAAGAAACAAAGTATTGGTTCTCACCAGAATGATGATGTAACCCATTTATTATCTTTTGATAAGATCAAATGCCGTAACTCTCATGAATATAGAAATGTTGTATCTCTTATTTACAGATTCAAGCTAAATTCTTTTAGATCGAAATTTTCAAAAAAAGCAACATGTATCTGTGGCGAAAATATTACAATAAGTCACATTCTTTTAGAATGCAGAGATTTGAAAAACTTTTTACCTGTTTTCACATACGTTGGATAGAGCAAATTCTAAAAGACATTTCCCTAATGAAAGAAATTGTATTGTCATTAAGTCATAGTTCTATTATCAGGTTTTTATAGTTTAATGGGTTTTCTTTCTTTTTTTAATTTTTTTTAACTAGTTATATGAATTGCAAAGTTATTGTTTAAGATGTTATTTCTTTCTTTTTATTATTCTTGTTCTATGGTTTTAATTTTTGGTTCTTATAGTTGTTTAATGCAGAAATTTAGCTATGTGTTCATCCCAACCCCCCCCCCTCCCACCCCCTCCATACACACACTCACTCACTCATATACACTTTCCCGTCTGATATTAGTGGAAGGACGTTAAACTGAAGAACTAACTAACTAACTAACACACACACACACACGCCAATTAATAAAAGGAAAGCAATATAACTATTGCTTTCTTTTTTTAACAGCCCACTTACCGTCATTTTTTGCCTCCTCAAAAAATTCTATCTCTTTTGTAGAAATTTTAGTTCATTGATAGCTGCAACACACACACACAAAATTAACAATGATGACAAAAGACATAATATGACTATTCTACAGTGTGTGTGTGTGTGTGTGTGTGTGTGTGTGTGTGGTGTGTGTGTGTGTGTATGTGTGTGCGCGCGTGCGTGCGGTGTGTGTGTGTGCGTGCTGTGGTGGTGTGTGTGTGTGTGTGGTGTGTGTGTTCAGATTTATTTAACCTTTTCACAAATTGTGCTATTAGATATGTGGGTGTGGGTGTGGGGGTGGTGGGTGAGTGAGTGAGTGTGAGTGAGTGAGTGAGTGAGTGAGTGAGTGAGTGAGTGAGTGCGTGCGTGCGTGCGTGCGTGCGTGGTGTCTGTGTCTGTGTGTAAGCTTAAATCATTTAGTAACACTCCACATCAATAACGGCATGTGTTTGCATGATTTAGTTAGTAAAAGGCAAAGACTTTGATTTGTTTCAAATTTCTAAACTTCAAACTTCAAAAACACTTTATTATCTCAGAGACAGAGAAATTCAAGCGGGTACAAGCGATACATTAGAACGGTAAACATAAAAAAGGGTCCTATAAGACAGTAGCCAAATATCAGAACGCAACCCTCACAATAAAAGCACAGGATACAACGCTATATATATAATATATATATATATATATATATATATATATATATATATATATTATACACACACACATTCAATAATACAGTTTCATTACTACATTCCTCGTAACACAGCGTTCCAAACCCAGATTCTCAATACTATAATTTTATTAAACACAGCATTCCAAACCCAGATTCTCAATACTGTAATTTTATTAAACAGCGTTCCAAACCCAGATTCTCAATACTATAATTTTATTAAACACAGCATTCCAAACCCAGATTCTCAATACTGTAATTTTATTAAACAGCATTCCAAACCCAGATTCTCAATACTATAATTTTATTAAACACAGTATTCCAAACCCAGATTCTCAACACTATAATTATATTTACCTCTTTGGACAACGTCCAGCTTTGTGGTGTTGTCTCCACCACCAACTGTCGCCTTCAATTCCATGAGGGCAGCCTGAAAGACAAACAGCACGATGGAAATAGTTCAGTTCTGGTTTTATGCTTGTTGGCTGCATCTGTTTTGGCTTTTTGTTATGTTTCTGTGTTTGTTCCTTGTTTCTGGTGTGGCTTTTTTGTTGTGCTTTTGCTTACACATTGACACACACAACACAACACAACACAAAACACACACACACACAAAAACAACACACACACACACACACACACAAACAACAACAACACACACACCACACAAACACAACACACACACACACACACACAGACACAGACACACACAGGACACACACACACACACACACACACACACACACACACACACACACACACAACACACACCACACACACACACACACACACAGACACACACACACAGACACACAGGGACACACAACACACACACAACACACACACGACATTCACACCTCTGGAGTTAACATCAGTGCTGACTCCATCCCCCCCAAAAGTCCTTGGATGAGAATATAAACTGACACCCTATGTGCGAACGCACCCAGAACATCTTGTGCACATGTTAAATCCTGTTCCACTTTTCGTAAGAGCAGGCCATCATGTGCCGATGGGAACAGATGACGAGATTTACACAGCTGCATACACACCGGGACTGGATGTGAAAAGGCACAAGAGTGTGTATTCCATTATCCTCAATATAACAAAAAAATGAAATAAACACACACAAGACACACACACAAGACACACACACACAAACACACACATAGTTTGCAATTGTTCATCTTAACAGTTTTAGATTTTAAAGTTCTCTACTGTTCGATGTCTTTGATGTTTTTGTTATTATTTGTTTCTTATGCCATGTTTTGCAACATTCTGGTTATATAGTCTGTAATCAGTCTTCTTATGCACATAATTACCAACACACATTTTCTTTGTCTTTAAACCCTCATCTCATTATTGCACCCCCTCTCCTCCTTCCTTCGTCTAATATCACTTTAAGTGATCGGACGTAAAATCAAAGTCACAAACACTCACACATATGCACGCATGCATGCACACACACATACACATGCCACACACATGCACGCACACACACGTCTTATATCACTAAAAGCGAACAGACGTAAAATTGAATTGAATGACACACACATGCGCGCATAGAAAAAGAAAGATATAAAAACAAATTTAAAACGTCTTTTGTACACACACTACTGCAAGAATTAGGCTTAGCTAGTGCAGTACTGGTGTTGCATGTAGCGTTTTCTCTTTTCATCATGGAATGATGGCTTTCATTTCCATCTTTTAACTATACAGATCTATAAAAAAAAATGGTGAGGATAAAGTTCAATGACATGAAAAATGGACTTTGTTGTCAGAACTGCCAAATCAAAATACAGGAAAAAGAACCTCTTTCTGATTTAGAAAAAGCTGAAATTAATTCAAACATGTTTCCTGACTCCATAAGTTCTTACAACCTTTCAAATTGATCTAAAACTTTTAGAGAAAATGACGTCCAGAAAGATGATTATAAAGATCCAGTATGTGATAATACCCACTATGTGAATGCTTGAATGCCCCTATTACGCTGCAAGAACTAAAAGATGTAATCTGCTCCATCAGTGGGAAAAGATGCAATTTCTAATGAACTACTCAGACATCTACCTAACACCTGGCTGATGTTGCTGTAACATCTTTTTGCAGCAGTGGTGGATTCATGGAGTTTTACCTCCATCTTGGAAACATTCTATTTTAATACCTGTATTTAAAGAAGGAAAGTCTAAGAGCGATAAGAATAACTATAGTCCAATTGCACTAACTTCACATACAGGAAAGTTGATGGAAAAAATAATCTTAAACAGACATAGTTAACATATTTATTATTGTGATAAAAATAGAATTATACCTGTAAATCATGACAGGATTTTGTAGGGGTAGATCTACAGTTGATATTTAGTGAAACTAACTACTTATGTTAAACATCAGTTTGCTCGCAGGAGGAATGTACTTGCTACAGTTTTTGATGTACGTAAGGCATATGACCATGTTTGACATGAGAGATTGGTTTATAAGCTGAACTTTGTTGGCCTTTCTGGCTGCATATATTTTTTATATCAAAAGTTTTCTTTCAGAAAGAACTGTTCAAGCTAAAGTTGGGAAACATTATTCTGCCCAAAGATCACCAGACATGGGCATTCCGCAGGGTTCAGAAATATCACCATATATATATTCAACATTTTATCATCCATTCTTCCTAGTATTTTGTCAAGTAGTGTTGTTCTTGTGCAATATGCTGATGACATAATTACGCATGTGAATGGATGTTATAATGAAAACCAAACGCCCCAAAGGCAGTTAAACATCTATCCCAAACTATACCAAACAGAACTTACAAACTGAGTGGTTATCTTTTAGAGAATGGCCTTTCACTTCTCCCTGAGAAACCCAATCTTGTACCTTTTTAGTTTTAATAATGGTGTTGGCGCACAAGCCTTACCTCATTTTCAAATAAATGGAAAAGATCTCAAATATAAACAAGCAGTGACATTTTTGGGTAGAGACATCACTTCTAAATTAGCGTGGAATCAGCACATTGAATATTTGGCAACTAAAGCAAAGAAAATTCCAAATTTCTAAAAAGTTGTCAGTAAACAACCATGGGGGCAAGATATTACCCTGTTAAAACACCTGTCCTTGGCCCTTGTGGGCTGGAGACTGTCTTATGGACAAGAAACTGCATTTTTCAGTGCTCCAAATTACTTACTTAAGAAAATCCAAAGTCCTGATTGTAAAGCCTTCTGGCTTGCTTTATGTGTGCCATTTCATGCCTCAACTCTAGGCACATATAAAGAATTAGGTGCTTCTACCTTTAAATGAATATCGGCAAATTGCGTGAGCAAATTAAGTTCTAGGAAGTGCAATAAATGAAAGTAACATTGAAAATGAAATCAGTTAAAGTCTGATATTCATTTTTTTAGAAGAATAGGAGCTATCAGCTCAATTACACAATTAGCACTGATACCTCTCCACTTTTTAAACATTCCAAACTTAATCCTAATGAAGTAGCTAAATTAGAAGTACAGTCAGCTCCGTGTCCACTTTGGGAACTGCTTAAAGCTCATTTTGATTATTGATTATTCTTCTGTAAGAAAAACTGACAATGCTAATATTTTTGTGACATTTGTAAAAGAGCATATTCAAACTACATATATATCCTGGTCATCTCAACATATACACTGATGGTTCCATTCTTAAAACTAATCAGGCAGGTGCAGCTTTCATTATTCCATTTTTGAAAGTAGAACTTTCAACATGGAAAAAAATTAATCTATATTTACAGCTGAGCTTAGGTTATTATTATTTGCCCTGTACAATGTACTTGACTTTCCCAAAGATATTTTCAACATACCTGTGTGTGCTGATTCTAAATCGGCTTTGCATGCTTTAAACATTTCTAAAGTGAGAAAAGACCTCATGGAAATCAGGCATTTGGTGCATTTTGTTATTTTAAGAGGTAGTGCTGTTACTTTTATGTTGGGTTCGCTCATACAGTGGAATCTATTTTATCAAAAAAAATAATATTCTTGCAAAATATGGGGTGAGGTATAGAATGACTCTTGTGAAATAAATGTTGCGTTGTCTTTGCATGAGGGATACAGTTTGCTGCAAAATGCTGGTTGGAAGCATTTCAGAAAGAAGATAAGCGATTCTGGCTATCGTCTTTATGATACTTTATTGATAGCAGAACAAGCATTATGATAAATGTTCAAAATACCTTGATTCTCACAAAATCTGTGGTTGGTACAATCGCAGAAGTGTGTTATCCTTCATGTACAGATTTAAAGTAATTACTTTCCAGACAAAATACTCAAAACATGTAAACTGTATACATGTATATATATATATATATATATATATATATATATATATATATATATATATATATATACACATACATATAATGATATATATATATATGGTAATGAGATAACGAATAGTCATGTTCTTCATTGTGGATATAATCTCTAAAACATCTAAAACCATTTTTACCTTCTGTGCCTAATCTATCACGGGACCAGTTTTTGTCTGAACAATCGCAATTGTGGACATTGTATTAGCGCCAATAAGAAGTCCAATAATTCAATATTTGTAGTTTGTTAAATTTAGTTTTAATGTTTCAGCTTTGTTATCTGGCATTGGTTTCAGCTTTTATTCCATTTTTCGTGTTCAGGTGGGATTTTATTTATTTATTGGTCTAAAATCATTTGATATGAATAAACATTAAACTGTGGATATCACACACACACACACACACACAAACGCGTGCATGCGCACAATTTGACGACCCCGGTTCAATTCCTGGTGGAGGAGATTTTTCTCCTGGAGTTAAAATAAGTGCCGACTCCACTCTCCCAAAGTCCTTCAGATGAGACTATAAACCAAGGCCCCGTATGCGGAAGCATGCAGAACATCTTGTTAAATCCTGTTCCGCCTTTCATAAGAGTAGGCCATTGTGCGCCGGTGGGAACAGATGACATTTACAAAACTGCATACACACGGGGACTGGATGTAAAAAAGCACATGGGTGCTTATTCCCTTACCTCGATATAAATGAATAAAATAAATAAATAAAAAATAAAATAAGCACAACCACTCACTCAACTAGAATACACACACACACACACACAAAAAAAAATCACTGAATACACACGGGGACTGGATGAAAAAAGCACAAGAGAGCTTATTCCATTATCCTTGATATAAAAGAATAAATCAAAATCAAATCAAAATCAAACACACACACACACACACTCACTCACCAGAATACACACGCGCACACGCGTGGGCATGCACGCACACGCACACACACTCACACAACTTTCACATGATGGAACCTTGTCACTTACCATTATCACTCCTCTATTTTCCCTCACACTCATCAGAATACACACACACGCACGCACACATGCACGCATACACGCACGCACGCGCACACACACACACACACACACACACACACACACATCACACTCCTTTCACATGATGGAACCTTGTCACTTACCGCCATCGCTACTCTGTTTTCCTTTTCTTGCTCAGCGTGCTTTTTTTTTTGCTCCGCTGTCTGCAAGTGCATACGTACACACACACAAAAACATCAATGTTCTTATGTTCAGTCTAGATGGCAACATGTGCATGTATTACTGATTGTCTACGTAGCAACATGTACATCACTGATTGACTACATGGCAACATGTACATCACTCATTGTCTACGTGGCAACATGTACATCAGTGATTGTCTAGGTGGCAACATGTACATCCTGATTGACTACATGGCAACATGTACATCACTATTGTCTACGTGGCAACATGTACATCAGTGATTGTCTAGGTGGCAACATGTATATCAGTGATTGTCTAGGTGGCAACATGTACATCAGTGATTGTCTAGGTGGCAACATGTACATCACTGATTGACTACATGGCAACATGTACATCACTCATTGTCTAGGTGGCACATGAATCGTGTCTAGGTGGCAACATGTACATCATGATTGTCTAGGTGGCAACATGTGCATCAGTGATTCAGTGATTGTCTAGGTGGCAACATGCACATCACTGATTCAGTGATTGTCTAGGTGGCAACATGTACATCAGTGATTGTCTAGGTGGCAACATGCACATCACTGATTCAGTGATTGTCTAGGTGGCAACATGTACATCACTGATTGTCTAGGTGGAAACAATTCAAACATGAATCAATGATTGTCTAGATGGTAACATGTACATCACTGATTTTACTTCTTATATTACGTAATGGGATGATTTTTGGGTGTTGGAAAACAATGTAGACTTTGGTGAGAGTAAAACAAGCTTTGGCTTGAGAGTAAAGATACCAATCAACTTTGCGAGTGTGCAGACCTTCTGATGCATGAACTCAGAAAAAAAAAAAAAATTCCCGTGAACAAACCCTAATTATGTTGAAACGAGAGGAAAATCTGACATAACCTGAGGACAAGAGAAGGTGGGAAAATAGACACTATTACCTTAGAACAAGGGAAGGTGAGAAATAAAACATTTTCTTGAAAAGAAAGGGAAGGTAATAATGGACATTACATTACAACAAGGGAAACTGAAAAAAACGACATTACATTACAACAAGGGAAAGGGAAAATGGACATTACATTACAAGGGAAAGGGAAAAATGGACATTATATTACATTACAAGGGAAAGGGAAAAATGGACATTACATTACATTACAAGGGAAAGGGAAAAATGGACATTATATTACATTACAAGGGAAAGGGAAAAAATGGACATTACATTACATTACAAGGGAAAGGGAAAAATGGACATTACATTACAACAAGGGAAAGGGAAAGATGGACATTACATTACATTACAAGGGAAAGGGAAAAATGGACATTACATTACAACAAGGGAAAGGGAAAAATGGACATTACATTACATTACAAGGGAAAGGGAAAAATGGACATTACATTACAACAAGGGAAAGGGAAAGATGGACATTACATTACATTACAAGGGAAAGGGAAAAATGGACATTACATTACAACAAGGGAAAGGGAAAAATGGACATTACATTACAACAAGGGAAAGGGAAAAATGGACATTACATTACAACAAGGGAAAGATGGACATTATATTACAACAAGGGAAAGGGAAAAATGGACATTACATTACAACAAGGGAAAGGGAAAATGGACATTACATTACAAGGGAAAGGGAAAAATGGACATTACATTACAACAAGGGAAAGGGAAAAAGGACATTACATTACAACAAGGGAAAGGGAAAAATGGACATTACATTACAACAAGGGAAAGGGAAAAATGGACATTACATTACAACAAGGGAAAGGGAAAATGGACATTACATTGCAAGGGAAAGGGAAAAATGGACATTACATTACAACAAGGGAAAGGGAAAATGGACATTACATTGCAAGGGAAAGGGAAAAATGGACATTACATTACAACAAGGGAAAGGGAAAATGGACATTACATTACAAGGGAAAGGGAAAAAAGGACATTACATTACAAGGGAAAGGGAAAAATGGACATTACATTACAACAAGGGAAAGGGAAAAAAAAGGACATTACATTACAAGGGAAAGGGAAAATGGACATTACATTAAAACAAGGGAACGGGAAAAATGGACATTACATTGCAAGGGAAAGGGAAAAATGGACATTACATTGCAAGGGAAAGGGAAAAATGGACATTATATTACAACAAGGGAAAGGGAAAAATGGACATTATATTACAACAAGGGAAAGGGAAAAATGGACATTACATTGCAAGGGAAAGGGAAAAATGGACATTACATTGCAAGGGAAAGGGAAAAATATGACATTACAACAAGGGAAAGGGAAAAAATGGATATATTACGTTTCAACAAGGGGAAAAGAAAAAGGAAACAACATTACGTTACAAAGGAAAGGGGAAAATACTAATTGACAACATTACGTTACAAGGAAAAGGGAGAAATGGTCAACGTTATGTTTCTACAATTATGTGGACAAGCAAAAAATGGACAACATTAAAGGAAAGCAAAAAATGAACAACATTACTCTACTACAATACACTATGCTATGCAAAGGTGCAAATAAACATTATGTCATAAGAAGCTGAAATGGACATTACTTCTATTATAAGAGGGTGAAAAATAGACTATGCTATAAAAAGTATAAGAAGGTAAAATTTGACAACATTATGCTACGGCAAGAGAAGATGAAAAATAGATAACACTGAATAGTTAAGGGAAGGCAGAAATTATACACAGAGAAAGACACAGAGAGAGAGAGAGAGAGAGAGAGAGAGAGAGAGAGAGAGGGGACAGAGAGAGGAGAGAGAGAGAGAGAGAGAGAGAGAGAGAGAGAGAGACAGAGAGAGAGAGAGAGAGAGAGAGACAGAGACACAGAGACACAGAGGGAGAGAGAGAGAGAGAGAGGAGAGAGAGAGAGAGAGAGAGAGAGAGAGAGAGAGAGAGATGAGAGAGAGAGAGAGAGAGAGAGAGATAGAGAGAGAATACCACACACACACACTCACACTCACACCATGTCACTTACCCTTGTTAGCGTTTCATATTGCTGTTTTTTTTCTTGTTTTGTCATCTGCAATAACATGATAAACATTTCAACATTGATGATTTATGTTTTGTCTAGATGGCAACATGCACGACACATTATGCTCATTTATGTTATGCAACGGGATGATTTTTATTGTTTGTTATTGAAAAAGAAGATACTGAAAAGCTTTGCTTGAGAGTAAAGAGGAAGCTGAACCACTCAAAGACTGGGCAGAGCTTTTGATGTTTGCATCAACTTGGTCAAAAATAAACAACGATACATTATGTTAAAACAAAAGAAACTAAAAACTGATCAACATTACGTTATGCCAAAAGAAAGTGAAAAATGGACAACATTACATTACACGCACTAAGCAAATGACGGACATTACATTATGCTAAGCAAAGGTGGGACAACATTACGTTACAACAAGCAAAGTGAAAAATGGACATTTTGTTACACCAAGCGAAGGAGGGACAACATTACGTTGCACCAAGCGAAGGAGGGACAACATTACGCTAAGTGAAGGAGGGACAACATTACGTTGCACCAAGCGAAGGAGGGACAACATTACGCTAAGTGAAGGAGGGACAACATTACATTTCACCAAGCGAAGGAGGGACAACAGTACGCTACACCAAGCGAAGGAGGGACAACGTTACATTACGCTTAGTGAAGGAGGGACAACATTACGCTACACCAAGCGAAGGAGGGACAACGTTACATTACGCTTAGTGAAGGAGGGACAACATTACGCTACACCAAGCGAAGGAGGGACATTACATTACATTTCACCAAGCGAAGGAGGGACAACATTACGTTTCACCAAGCGAAGGAGGGACAACATTACATTACGCTAAGCAAAGGTGAAAATGGACATTATGTTACACCAAGTGAAGGAGGGACAACATTACATTTCACCAAGCGAAGGAGGGACAACATTACGTTACGCTAAGCAAAGGTGAAAAATGGACATTATGTTTCACCAAGTGAAGGAGGGACAACATTACGTTTCACCAAGTGAAGAGAGGGACAACATTACGTTACGCTAAGCAAAGGTGAAAAATGGACATTATGTATTACCAAGCAAAGGTTAAAAATGGACGACTGTATTGAAAAGACAAGCAAAGGTGAATTATGAATACCACTGACAATGTGTTCACAAACAGATCATTGACTGTTTAACATTGCTTTCATCGTTGATGGTGTTAAGGGTACAGACTTCCATAGATAAGGATTTGTTAGAGAGGGACACACACACACACACACACACACACACACACACACACACACACACACACACACACACACACACACAACACACACAGAGGTTTTCTTAATGATGGGATTATTGGCACAGATATAATTGTTATTGTATTGGTTTAATAGTCTAGCTGACTGAATTTAAATTTTAAAAAGTATTATTGGGTGGGGGTTCTTGATTGTGTAGAAATTGTTGTCATTGTCTTTGTTTGGTCGATTGTGTTCCTTCATTCCTCCTCGATGCACCCTTTCCCCAGTTCTTTTCAATTGGTTTTATTTTAAATTTTATTTTATTTCATTTGTTTTTTGGTTGTTGTTGTGTTGTTGCTTTAGGTGGTGATGGGTGATTATCATGTTGTTGTAAAATTGTATCGGTCATTATGGGTGAGTTGTTGGTTAGAAGTTTTTGGTTGGTTTGAGTGTTACGGATTGGGTATCGTTTTGTTTAAGTGGTCTTTTAAAGTTTTTTGTTGTTGTTGTTTGTTTGTTTTTTGTTGTTGTCTTTTTGCTAGATAGATGGCTTGATAAAAAAAAGCAAATTTATTGCCTACTCAATGTACCATCTGGAAATAAAATTTTGACTTGACACCACACAGCATTTCTACATGGCTGAACCATACAACATACACCGACTGATCCACTACAGCTGGATAAGAACACAGATCTGTAGGGAACAACAAAACTGACATAATATATTTTATATTAATATATTTAGCTTGCACCCACACCAGCTTAACCCTTGTCTTCAACTGTACACTCCTCCTTGATCCCTCCGTTCTGCTGCAGATACTATGTGCTTAAAAATACCAAGGTTCAAATAGTCCAGTGTCCGCCATCCTTTATTTCTGTGTCCATCTATCTGGAATGACCTACCTCTATCCCTTCACCAAATCCCTTTGTTTGACACTTTCAAATCCAATCTAAAGACATACTTATTTTCCACCTAGGATCTTCCTCCATCATCACACCTCACATAATCATGTCCCTATTTTCATTCAGTCTCCTCCATCTCCATTACTATGCATTAAGTGTGTGTGTGTGTGTGTGTGTGTGTGTGTGTGTGTGTGTGTGTGTGTGTGTGTGTGTGTGTGTGTGGTGTGTTGTTCTTCAGTTTAATGTCTGTTCACATAAGTGATAATAAAATTTATTAGACAAAAAACAAAAAAACAAAAAAACCAGCAAACAAATAATGTTACGTGTAGAACTTTTAACCAATGGTAGAAACAAAAAGTAAGTAAAAACACCAAAAGTGATCATTTAACCCTAAACAATCAATCAGAACTTTTTAGAAAATTAACAAAAGAGCACAAGATCAATGTGTCTCGTAAACAAGCTACTGACATGTTCATAAGCACTATAGTAAACTGTCAATAGGACTTTTCTTCAGCGATAAGGCGAGTTCACACAGCAACACACAGTTGCTTAAAATGTTGTCCAGAGAGTTCTCACGTGTGATGGGAAGACACTGTTTTAAAACGGGACTGTCAAAAAGAATATGACTGACTGAAATCGTGCCATCACTTATGCAACGCACATTTTTAGCATACTTCGTTTGGAAGGCATTTAAGTCTATTTATGAGACAAATGTCCGATCTAAAACGCAATTTATCCAGCCAAAAAACGTACACAGAGAATATGATTAAGGTAAGAAAAGAAAACATGATAATGAGAAAATCCAGCGTCTTCTTGTTTTTTTTTCTAACATGTTTCCAGCATGCATGTGTGTGTGTGTGTGTGTGTGTGTGTGTGTGTGTGTGTGTGTGTGTGTATGTTGTGTGTGTGTATGTGTTGTGTGTGTGTGTGTGTGTGTGTGTGTGTGTGTGTGTGTGGTGTGTGTGTGTGTGTGTGTGTGTGTGTGTGTTGTGTGGGGTGTGTGTGTGTTGTGTGTGTGTGTGTGTGTGTGTGTGTGTGTGTGTGTGTGTGTTGTTGTGTGTGTGTGGTGGTTGTGTGTGGAAGTTGTGTGAGTGGTGTGTGGAGGCAGATGAAAGAATTTTTGTGAGAGAAAGGTCTAGTATGAATGAAGATGAAAGGGCCTTTGTGAGAGAAAGGCCTAGTTATGAATGAAGATGAAAGGACCTTTGTGAGAGAAAGGCCTAGTATGAATGAGAGAAAGGATTGAAAAGGACTTATGTGAGAAGGACAAAGGTCTAGTATGAATGAAGATGAAAGGACCTTTGTGAGAGAAAGGTCTAGTATGAATGAAGATGAAAGGACCTTTGTGAGAGAAAGGTCTATATGAATGATAGATGAAAGGACCTTTGTGAGAGAAAGGTCTAGTATTCATGAATGAAGATGAAAGGACCTTTGTGAGAGAAAGGTCTAGTATGAATGAAGATGAAAGGACCTTTGTGAGAGAAAGGTCTAGTATGAATGAAGATGAAAGGATCTTTGTGAGAGAAAGGCCTAGTATGAATGAAGATGAAAGGACCTTTGTGAGAGAAAGGTCTAGTATGAATGAAGATGAAAGGACCTTTGTGAGAGAAAGGTCTAGTATATGAATGAAGATGAAAGGACCTTTGTGAGAGAAAGGTCTAGTATGAATGTAGATGAAAGGACCTTTGTGAGAGAAAGGTCTAGTATTCATGAATGAGATGAAAGGACCTTTGACGCTTTGTGAGAGAAAGGTCTAGTATGAATGTAGATGAAAGGACCTTTGTGAGAGAAAGGTCTAGTATTCATGAATGAAGATGAAAGGACCTTTGACGGCTTTGTGAGAGAAAGGTCTAGTATGAATGAAGATGAAAGGACCTTTGTGAGTGAAAGGTCTAGTATGAATGAAGATGAAAGGACCTTTGTGAGAGAAAGGTCTAGTATGAATGAAGATGAAAGGACCTTTGTGAGAGAAAGGTCTAGTATGAGAGAAAGGTTTAGTATGAATGAGGATGAAACTTTTTGAGAGAAAGGTCTACTAGTATGAATGAAATGAAAGGATTTTGTTAGAGAAAGGTCTAGTAGTATGAGAGAAAGGTCTAGTATGAATGAAGAGGAAATGATTTTTGTGAGAGAAAGGTCTAGTATGAGAGAAAGGTCTATTATAGATGAATATGAAAGGATTTTTGTGAGAGAAAGTTTTAGTATGAATGAAGATGAAAGGATCTTTGTGAGAGAAAGGTTTAGTATGAGGGAAAGGTCTGGTATGAATGAATATGAAAGTATTTTTGTGAGAGAAAGGTCTAGTATGACTGAAAATGAAAGTTATCTATCTCTCTCTCTCTCCATTTTACGTCCCCTTTTATTTTCTATTTCCTTTCCCCCCCTCCCCCTTATATATATATATATATATATATATATATATATATATATATATATATATAGCCTAGTATATACTTTTTATTTACTTTGTATTTTATCTAGTCACCACCACCCCTTTTTATCTTATTTTATTAAATATTCTATGTTTATTTTTGTAAATTCCACTATGAATGAAGATGTTAACCTCCCCCCCCCTTCTCTCCCCCTCCCTTTTACTTTCAGTTATGTGCTTCATTTCCTCCTCCCCTTTAAAATTTTTTTTATTTTTTTACTATTTTATTTATTTATTTATTTTATTATTAGTTTATTTTAATTTTTATTTTATTCTTTTATTTTATTTTCTATTTATCTTTTATTTACTTATTTTTATCATTATTACTATTATCATTATTATTATTATTATTTTATTCTACTTTTTATCTATTTATTTTTGTTTAAAAAAAAAAAATTGCTTTTGATTTTATCTACTTACCCCCTTTTATAATATATTTACTGGATAAATCTGGTCACACTTTTACCTAGGAAATCAGTAAAGTTCATAAATGTTTTAAATAATTCCAATGACATTCTGTTCACTGCTATGTGGTCAATGTTTTAATGCATCATCATTCTAGTAAAGACCCCTTGGGGAAGAGGTTGCTGACTCAAAAATTAGGGGAAAAGATTACCAAGCATTTGCTTCTGGTTTGTTTTTCTTTTATATATATATATGTGTGTGTGTGTGTGTGTGTGTGTGTGTTTGCGTTTAAGTAACATATAATTTGTTAATTAATTTGTGAATGGTTGCATGCGTGCGACTGATTTAAATGCAAGCACTTCAATTTTTTTACTTTACAAGATTTAGCCCTAAATAAATTCCATATATTACTATTATTATCATTATTATTATTATCATTATTGTTATTATCATTAATATTATCATCATCATCATCATTATTATTATTATTATTATTATTGTTATCATTATTATTATTATATTGCCATGAGGACGTAAAACTCACCCTTTTCCCACAACCCTTGGGTTGCTGCATTATTATTATTATTATTATTATTATTTATTATTATCATTATAATTATATTGCCATGAGGACGTAAAACTCACCCTTTTCCCACAACCCTTGGGTTGCTGCTCCATTTTGCAGGTACTAGGTGTGGTCAGTTTCTGATGTATTAGGCACCGGCTGGGCTGGTTGCTGAGAGGAGCTGACAGTGGGGGAAACTGATGGCTGTGGTCTGCAATCACACAAACATTGCAACATGGATGATCTTGTGATCCATCTAGGTGGCAACATGGACAACTCTGATTACACTTCTTCTGATTCTATTTCTTCTGATTACATTTCTGATTCTATTTCTTCTGATTCTATTTTCTTCTGATTTTCTTCTGATTGTATTTTCTTCTGATTTTATTTTCTTCTGATTTTATTTCTTTTGATTATATTTCTTCTGATTACATTTCTTCTGATTAAACTTCCTCTGGTTGTACTTCTTATGATTATAAGTACTTCTTTTATTATAGTTCTTATAACTATACTGCTTTGATTATATTTCTTATGATCATACTTATGATAATACTTATTTAATTATATTTGTTATGATCATACCTCTTATGATTACACTTCTTTGATTATATTTTTTGTGATTATACTTCTCTGATTATATTCCTTATGATTATACTTCTTTGTTTATGTTACTTATGATTATACTTTTTATGATTATACTTAAGATATAGCATGGGAGGTTTGTGTTAAAAAAAAATAAAAAAAATTCCTCCATGGGGATGCCGGAGACATGACAGTATAAGTAGCATCCCCACTTTCTGAAAATCATGTGCTAGCAATTCCCTCTTTTCTATCTTTCTCTGTTTCTGCCTTGTTTCTTTTCTTTTGCTGTCACCTTATTTGTTTTCTGCCCTCTTGGTCCCGTCTCCTGCCTTTCTTTCCAAAAAGATTTAAAAGTAAACAACTCTCTCCCATGCTGAAGTCGGATGCGCTGGGCCTGACTTGTCAGGAGCTTAGCAGCAGCGCAACGCCGTTTCGCTCATATGACAGACAACAGTCAACAGTAGTTGCTGTCTACGCGTATGACATAGAAAAATAAGAAGCAGAAGCAAAAGAAGAAGAAGACCAACAACAACAACAAAAACAACAATGAGGAGAAGAAGTGAGAGAAACAGATGGAGATAAAGAAGAAGAAGGGGTAGGAGAAGAAGAAGTAGAAGAAGGAGGAGAGGAAGGAGATAAAGAAGAAGACGAATTAAGAAGAAGAATTGTGTATGTATTCGAATTTGCTAAAACTATAAATCATTATTGATTGCTTACAGTGTATTGTATAGGTTGAATGCAAGCGCTTTTGATTTGTTTACATTACAAGATATAGGGCATATATAAATTCCATGTATTATCATTATCATTAAGAAGAAGAAGGTTGAGGAGGAGGAGGAGGAGGAGGAGGAGGAAGAAGAAGAAGAAGAAGAAGAAGAAAGAAAGAAGAAGAAGAAGAAGAAAAAGAAGAAGAAGAAGAAGAAAAGAAGAAGAATTGGAAGAAGAAGAAGAAATTGAGAAGAAGAAAGAATGAAGAAGAATTGCAAAGAAGAAGAAGAAGAATTGTGAAAAGAAGAAGAGAAGAAGAAGAAGAAGAAGAAGAAGAAGAAGAAGAAGAATTGAGAAGAAAAAGAAAGAATTGAAAAGAAGAAGAAGAAGAATTGAGAAGAAGAAGAAGAAGTGGACCAAAAACACATGTTTCAGTGTGCGTGTGAAGCTGACGGCATAGTTTTCTGTGACAGTGATGTCCCCTGTCTCACTAACATGGCGGTAGCCATCTTGTCTCTCAAATTTTTCAATGCTTTGGTATTCACCGCATTTCATAAACAGGAAGCCCCCCACCCCCCCCCCCCCCCCCCCCAGACATAATGAATAAGTAATTATCTAAAAGACAAATAATTTTTTGTTTAAAAACAATGAGCTCCATATTCACTAGCATAGACCAACCCATAGACTGGATAGACTGATCGACGAAGCAGACTACATCCAGACCAGATAAAAAGTTTAGAATAGTCAGGGAACAAGAAGAAGAAGAAGAAGAACAACAACAACAACAACAGATGTTCAACAACAGGACTACTTATTTTCTTTGATGTTCTAAAGAACCACTGTGAAAAGGAAAATATCCAGAGTATTGAAAAAACAACTCACAAGTAGGCTATCCTCTCTCTCTGTGGATGTGGTCCTGTCTCAGGTCAGTATTAGCCTATAGGCCTAGCCTATTAGGCCTATACAACCACAATCCCAGAATTCCACTGCAGTGATCTGATTGGTCATATTTGTCACATGACTATGCGGTCACTCGTGATTTGAACCGAGTGTAATGTAAATTCAAAGCCATTGATAGAACAGATTGTATGATAATGTATCCCATATCAGTAACCAGCCTGATGTTAATCAAAAGTCAATATTGATATTCCACACACACACACACACACACACACACACACACACATTCTCACAGAGAGACAGACACACATACACACACACACACACACTGACACACACTACACACACACACACACACAGAAACCACACACACACACACACACACACACATTCTCACAGAGTGAGAGACAAACAGACACACACACACACACACACACACACACACACACACACACACATGCATCCAGACAGACCAATCATTTTAAGCTTATGCAGTAATCGTAAGTGCCATACTTGATCATATGCTTTCCTGATATCAAAGAAAGTAGCAAGTACATTTTTTCGTCTGGCAAATTGATGCTTTATTTGAGTAGTAAGTTTAATAAGATGATCTATTGTTGATCGATTTTTCCTAAAACCTACTTGACATACAGGAATAATATTCTTTTTCTCACAGTAATGAACAAGTCTATTCAATATTATTCTTTCCATTAACTTTCCTACATGAGAGGTCAGTGAGATAGGTCTATAACTACTTAAATCGGATTTTTGTTTACCTTGTTTATGAATAGGTACAACTACAGATTGCTTCCATAATGATGGCATACTTCCTTCTGACCCACATTTTTGGAAAAATTTATGAAGAAATATAGTACAATTTTTAGGCAAGTGTTTTATCATTTCATTAGAAATAGCATCAATACCCACCGAAGAACTCTTGGAGCTAAGGGAAGAAATGGCATCCTTTAATTCTTGGAAAGTAATGGGGGCATTTGTATAATGGTCTTTATCTTCTTTCGGATCTGTATATTTTCCTAGGCATGCTTCCTTTGCTCTATAAATTCTGTCTTTTTCAGCTAACCCCTCTGAACAACTTGTCTCAGAAAAAATGTCTACAAAAGCTTCAGCCTTTTCAAAGGGGGTTGGGAATTCCTTTTTGTCTAATTTTATGGGATAATCTGGTAAATGTATACCGTTTTTCATCTCTTTCAGTTTTTTCCATAACTTTTGTTGATCTTTTGAGCCTAATATGTCATTTTTGCAAAAGGTTGACCAGTGCTGAAGCTTAGCTTGTGCTATTACTTTATTGCAATAATTTTTTGCCTTTTTCATTTCTAAAATTTTACTTACATTAGTCCTGTCTTTAAGATAGATATTAAATGTTTTCTTTTTGTATTGCCTTGCTATTTCACACGACTCATTCCACCAAACATTGCCAAAGCATTTATTTGACTTTACTAAGCTACATTTCGAAATGGATTTATTTGCTGCATTTATAACAGCTTCAACAAATTGAGCATATGCTTCATCTATATTACTAGCTATAAATTCATCAGTATTACATTGAGAGAGAATACTGTGAAAAGCATTCCAATTAGCATTATGATAATTGAATTTGGGTATTTTATCCTCAGAAACATTGCTAGAGACCTGTCTGTTGTTTATAGTAATTATAATAGGTAAGTGATCGCTGCCTAAAGTATCTTTAATGGTTTTCCATTCACAGTTAGGAGCAATTACAGGAGATACTAAAGAGAGGTCAATAGCAGATGCTCTGTGGTTTGCAGAATCAGGGATTCATGTTACACTCCCATCGTTTAATAAACATAAAGTTGAATCCACAATGTTTTCAACGAAATGGTTATTTATATTCACTGTACAATCCCTGTCCCAGAATGGTGAGTGGGCATTAAAGTCGCCACCCACTAACCATTTTTCATTTTGGTCTTGTAACAAAGGTAGCCACTCCATGTTTTCATTATCAGGACCTTTTGGCAGGTATACGGACATTACATTTATTATAAGTGATTCATCAAACTTAACTCTCGCTGCACATGCATTGATATTCCTTGCCGTTTTGTAACGTGGAGGAATGTGATTATAATCTAAGTTTTCCTGGATATAGATAGCAGTGTTAAATTTTAATATGTATAATTATTTTAAAACGTTTTTGAGTAATAGATCTATTCAAACAAAAATTGGACACACTTACTCAAGTCCAAGGTTTATAGATATGGGGATCCCCCAAGGATCAGTAGTGGCACCAATGCTTTTCAATATTTTAACATACGATCTTCCCAATGCAGTGTCCAAAAATATTGAACTGGTTCAGTATGCAGATGACTTAAGCGTATGGATGAAAGTTACCATGAAAAGACACACTCAATTACGATCTCTTAACTACATTAAAAAGGCTTATCAACATGAGTTAAGTAAAATACATACATTTATGAAAGAAAATGGATCAATGCTATCCCCTGAAAAATCACATATGATGCTTTTCAATACAGGCTACGATCCACAGGTACTACCTTCCTTTCAAATTGGAGATTCTATATTAGAATACAGACAAACTGCAAAATTTTTAGGGGTATTTCTCACTTCAAAACTAACATGGAATAACCACATAGAGCATGTCCTGACTAAAGCCAGAAAAAGTCTAAATGTCCTAAAAATTGTTAGCAAACAACAATGGGGCCAAGATACTTCATCTCTTATTCATTTAGCAACAGCTCTTGTTCGTTCGAAGTTAACTTATGCACAGGAAATTTTCTTCTCTGCTCCTAAATATTTATTGAGAAAAATGCAGAGTGTAGATAGCAAGTCTTTCAAATTGGCAATTGGCGTTCCTGTACATGCATCAACTTAAAGAATGTACGCTGAAATAGGTATCTTACCTTTTGAAGAGCAAATTCACCTTGCTTCAGCAAAGTACATTTTAAGAGGTTCTACGATTCCGAATTCTAATTTAAAAGAACTTACGTTAAAATCTGATGTCAGTTTTCCCAAGAGAGCCAAATCCATACAATCACTGACAACAATCAGCTCATACACTTCTGATATGTTCATTTCTTCAGGAATGAACATCAGAAATGTAGCTCCACGACCAGATTTTTCT
>CM060333.1:50660519-50663019 GCA_030674155.1 Stramonita haemastoma | reverse complement strand
GAGCAAAGAAACAAACAAACAAACAAACAAAAAGACAAACAACCTCAGTCAGTGTTATGAGTTTAGAACTCAGATAGCTACTGGCACAAAGGAATTCCTTTTTCTGTTTGTTTTGCTGTTGTGGCATTGAAAACGACGTCCTGAAGGCAACAATTCAAATTCTGAAAACAGAGCGTGGGAGGAATCGGCCAAAATGGCTGTTGCTTTGCGTACAAGCTGCTGATTACAAAACGACTTGAGATCTCTTTGTTCTTCTCCGATAATTTTAGAGCAGATTCTCACAATTCTCTGAAGACCATTCTTGTTCTTAATGCTAAGGTTATTGTACCAGCAAATGAAAGCAAAACTTAAGACGCTCTCTATGTAAGACTTGTAGAACAAAAAAAGAATCTTTTTGTCGACAAAAAATGAGTTAAGCTTCCTCAGAAAATACACTCGTTGTTGCCCCTTTTTGACAATGGCGTCAGTGTTAGCATCCCAATTTAGCTTGTGGTCAAAAACAGTTCCCAGATATCTGTATTTCAAAACGTTTTCAACTTCTTCATTATGGATGATGGTATTCCCAGAAGTGTGCTCCGATCTTCTGAAATCAATAGGAAGATCTTTAGTTTTAGAAACATTTAGCTCCAGAGAGGCCTCATCACACCAATGTACGAACTCGGCAAGGGCTGGACCATGGTCTAGGACTGATCCAGATAAGAGAGACAGAAGAGCACTGTCGTCCGCAAATTTTACCAGAAATGAGTTTTCATGGCTGCTTCTACATCTGTGTATAGAATGTAAAGAAGTGGCGAGAGGACGCAGCCCTGTGGGGAACCAGTGTAGGTATGTCTAACCGATGAAGGTATTTCGTTGGCAAAAACACGCTGTGGCCTGTCAGTTAAAAATTCAATCAGCCAACGGACAAGTTCATTATCTATATATAGATCTGCACCTGCTTCTGTTTCACTGTCACAGTGTCAGATTCACCACTGCTACAGTAACAACTCTCACCCCTGCTACTGCTTTCTTCTGAAGAATCTTCAGGCAAATCAATCAAATTGAAAATGTTCCTTTCGCTTCGAGTGGGCGTGGCACTTTGGGCTGATCCTGAAATGGACGTTTGTCCGTTTTTCCTCTCTTTGACATTCAGTTCATTTACCACACTTTCAACATCAAAACGAGGTCGCTTCGTGGATTGATTACCTCGAAACTGTCTCTTGCCGGGTGGCTGTCCTCTCCTCTTCTTGTCAGAAGGCATGACTTGGCTTGTAACTCACTAAACACGTTAGAAAATACACAAAAATCCAATAAAGACCACCACATGCACAACTTTTGTTTTAGTCGAATTATAGTCCTTTCCAGATTTCTCTGATATCAGGACTGTGGTCAGAAGCCAGAAAGTCAGAGGCCCCACGCTTCGGTGAGTTCTCCCACTTCAGCACCTCGGGCCACCCCAAACATGTCACAATTCTTAAAGCAATTTCATGATGATCATTATAAACATAAGACATAATGCACTTTGTAACAAAGGGCGCAGTCATTTGTATACAAGGAAATAACTCCGGGAGGACTCATTGTGGTGTTTTGGCAAGGGAGCGGTTCGTTCTTTTATAAAACGGGCTTGAAACGAAAACAAATAAAACTGGTCTGGAAATAAGTAGTTTTTACTTCACACTCACCCACTTTGAACCTAAATATCTTCACTATGGGTTGGAATTGGTTCAAAACTCAAATTGTGCATGAAAATAGAGAGTTTTATTTTGCTGTTTAATGACGTCAGGTTTTAGTAGGTTTTCATAAAAACGATTTTTTGTATTAAAAAAAAAAAAAAAAAAAAAAAAAAAAAAAAAAAAATATAATATATATATATATATATATATATATATATATATATATATATATATATATATATATATATATATATATATATATATATATATATATATAACTGTCTTCGAGAATCTAGGTCAAGAAAGTGTTTAACTTAAGAGAGCTTAAGGGCTCAGTCATATAATAATATATATATATATATATATATATATATATATATATATATATAATATATATATATATAATATATATAATATATATATATATATATATATATATATATAATATATAATATGTGTGTGTGTGTGTGTGTGTGTGTGTGTGTGTGTGTGTGTGTGTGTGTGTGTGTGTGTGTAGGACTGAGCCCTTAAGCTCTCTTAAGTTAAACACTTTCTTGACCTAGATTCTCGTAGACAGTTTTATTATACTTATATTCAATCGTTTATTGATTAGGCCTCAACATTGTATGATGGATGTAGTGCAATAGTTTAAAACTCCTTTTAAGAAATAAAGGGAAAGTCAAAGTCAAAATTTTATTTCAAGATGGCACATTGAGTAAGCAATAAATTTGCTTTTTTCATCAAGCCATCTATCTAGCAAGAAAAAAAACACCAACAACCCCCCCCCCCCCCCCCCCCAAGCAAACAAACAACAAAAAAACAACAACACTTAAACAAAAAAAGAGACA
>CM060333.1:50605519-50655519 GCA_030674155.1 Stramonita haemastoma | reverse complement strand
GACAGACAGACAGACAGACAGACAGACAGACAGACAGACAGAGAGAGAGAGAGAGAGAGAGAGAGAGGGGAGAGAGAGAGAGAGAGAGAGAGAGAGAGAGAGACAGACAGACAGACAGACAGACAGACAGACAGACAGACAGACAGACAGACAGACAGACAGACAGACAGACAGAGACAGAGACAGAGAGAGACAGAGACAGAGACAGAGAGAGACAGACAGACAGACAGACAGACAGACAGACAGACAGACAGACAGACAGACAGACAGACAGACAGAGAGAGAGAGAGAGAGAGAGAGAGAGAGAGAGAGAGAGAGAGAGAGAGAGAGAGAGAGAGAGAGAGAGAGAGAGAGAGAGAGAGAGAGAGAGAGAAGGCAAGGCAAATTCTTTTATTCGAGGATATTAGATAAACATTCATGTGCTTTTTACATCCAGTCCCCGCCCTTTTCAGGAATAACATCAAGATAAAAAGATACTAAACAATAAAACTATATGCAGTACCAAACAACATACAAGAAATAAGTACACTACATATAATCAGGTAAGAGAAATGCGACAGTACATTACATATAATAAGGTAAGAGAAATTCACTCATTCAGAAGACGAAAATCAGAAGTCATAATAAGATAATTTTGATTATTAAAGAAGAAGAAGAAGAAGAAGAAGAAAGAAGAAGAAGAAGAAGAAGAAGAAGAAGAAGAAGAAGAAGAAGAAGAAGAAGAAGAAGAAGAAGAAGAAGAAGAAAAATAAAATAAAGAATAAAACGCTAATAGATAAAGAGCAAACAGGAGAACATAATGAATAAACAACTGAAAACATCAATCTACCACCATCTGTCAAAAGCTATACAAGTCATATAAATCATACATTTGGATAAAAGGGGAAAAAATAAATGATATCCTTATTGGAGGAGGGCAGGGGAGAAATACTATCAATAAAAACAATACATAAAACATCCCAGATGTTTAAAGAAGTAGCAAAACATTTTTATAAATTGGATAATGATTTACACACACTCACATACACTCACACACAGACACATAGGCCTACACCCACACAGACACACAGAAAACAATTACACACACACAACCACACCCACACCCATACACACACAGTGGTAGAAAGGGCGGAGTGTGGTTTGTTGTTTTTAATGCATCAAGTGGTTTAGAAGGTGATTTTTGAAGGTTGTTAACGATTGGTGCTGTTTAATTGAACCAGGAAGGGAGTTCCACAGCGTAGCGCCTGAGTATAGTAAACCAGATTTGAACAAGTCTATTCTGGGGATTGGGACACTTAGCTTTTCCATACTTCTGGAATGATTTATTGGGTATTTATCTTTTAAGGGTGTGGGGACATTTGCCGTCATTATCTTAAACATCATGATACCTTTGTTATATTTTAGTCGTCGGTGTAGGGGAAGAATATTTAACCGAGTACAGTCCACTTCTAGCAAGGTTGTTTTCTTCAAAAGGACCAGTTTAAGACCACGTTTATACAGACTAAGTAACGGTTTTCATGGTATTTGCACTGGCAGAATCCCACAGGGTTGCTGCATAGTCTATTGAGGATTGTATATAAGCTTGAAAGAACAGTTTCCTTGAATGGAAGTCAAGAAAGTGTTTGATTTTAGTCAACTGGTAAACTTTTTGGGACAAGTATTTGCATAGATGAGATATGTAATTTTTTAACACAACAATGAACAATGCACTTCTACATCTTTACTTCATACCACACAACAATGAACAATGCACTTCTACATCTTTACTTCATACCACACAACAATGAACAATGCATTTCTACATCTTTACTTCATACCACACAACAATGAACAATGCATTTCTATATCTTTACTTCATACCACGCAACAATGAACAATGCACTTATACATCTTTAATTCATACCACGCAACGATGAACAATGCATTTCTACATCTTTACTTCATACCACACAACAATGAACAATGCATTTTTACATCTTTACTTCATACCACGCAACAATGAACAATGCACTTCTATATCTTTACTTCATACTACGCAACAATGAACAATGCACTTCTACATCTTTAATTCATACCACGCAACGATGAACAATGCACTTCTACATCTTTAATTCATACCACGCAACGATGAACAACGCACTTCTACATCTTTACTCCATACCACGCAACAATGAACAATGCACTTCTACATCTTTAATTCATACCACGCAACGATGAACAATGCACTTCTACATCTTTAATTCATACCACCCAACGATGAACAATGCAGTTCTACATCTTTACTTCATACTACGCAACAATGAACAATGCACTTCTACATCTTTAATTCATACCACGCAACGATGAACAATGCACTTCTACATCTTTAATTCATACCACGCAACGATGAACAATGCACTTCTACATCTTTAATTCATACCACGCAACGATGAACAACGCACTTCTACATCTTTAATTCATACCACGCAACAATGAACAATGCAGTTCTACATCTTTAATTCATACCACCCAACGATGAACAATGCACTTCTACATCTTTACTTCATACCAGAGAGAGAGAGAGAGAGAGAGAGAGAGAGAGAGAGAGAGAGAGAAGAGAGAGAGAGAGAGAGAGAAGAGAGAGAGAGAGAGAGAGAGAGAGAGAGAGAGAGAGAGAGAGAGAGAGAGAGAGAGAGAGAAAACTTTGAAAACTTTGAAAACTTTCTTTATTCAAAGAGGGTAATAGAATAAGCAAAGATTGCTTTTTTACATCCAGCCCTCGGAAAAGACTCCCCCCACCTCCCCCCCCCAACACACCCAAAACAAAAGATAAACAAGCAACAAAACCCCAACAATATACATGAAAAGTTGCAAATGTACACGATATGAAAATAGAAAATGAAAATACTTTCGAACGAACAAGCAAATACTAAATACAAAGGGTACAGAAAAATCAATTTCAAGATTCATGAGAGAGAGAGAGAGAGAGAGAGAGAGAGAGAGAGAGAGAGAGAGAGAGAGAGAGAGAGAGAGAGAGAGAGAGGAGAGAGAGAGAGAGAGAGAGAGAGAGAGAGAGAGAGAGAGAGAGAGAGAGAGAGAGAGAGAGAGAGAGAGGAGAGAGAGAGAGAGAGAGAGAGAGAGAGAGAGAGAGAGAGAGAGAGAGAGAAATGAACGAATGAACGAATGAATGAATGAGTATTTAAAGAGGGTAATGGCATAAGAAAACGTGCCTTTTTATAACCACCCTTCTGGGTGAAAAAGGAAGAAAATAAAAGGCATAGCAATAACAAACAAACTGCACATCTACATTGTATGAGTGAAGAAAAAAGAAAAAAAAATCCATAACATCATCCAAATACAAGAAACATTTTCTACGCTTATGCTTTATCTTTTACAAAATGAGAGAACAAAATCACAAAATCAGATTAGAAAATAAGAAATATGATTGACTAGAGAGTAGAGTAGAGTAGAGTAGAGTAGAGTAGAGTAGAGTAGAGTAGAGTAGAGTAGAGTAGAGTAGAGTAGAGTAGAGTAGAGTAGAGTAGAGTAGAGTACTGTAGAGCAGAGCAGAGTAGAGTAGAGACTGACAGAGAAGGGATAGACAGGCAGATGAGAGATAGAATACAGACAGACGGACAGACTAAAGACACTCAGTTTCACAGGCAGGCAGACAGACAGACATACAGACAGACAGACAGACAGACAGAGAATGACAGACAGCTGATAAAAAGACATATGTAAAACATGATTAAATGAAGTCATGGCAAACCATGACTGACATTTTGTCCGATAACAAGAAAACAATATGCTTTTTTTTTTTTATAAGACAAGATCAACAGCCAGTCTCTGTCAGCCTTTCATTCATAAGAAAATGTTTCAATGATTTTTTAAAGTTTAGCATAGAAGTTACACTTTTTAAGGATGCTGGCAGGTTATTCCAGTAAGTGCCACCGCTATATACAAGACTACTTTTAAACAGATCTATTCTTGGTTTTGGCACAGTAAGTTTATGTGAATGATGATATGTATTTATTTGAAAATGTTTTGCCAGAGTGGGCGGTGCATTTCCATACACTATTCTGTGCATCATTAAAGCTTTGTGGTATTCCAACTGCAATTTAAATGGCAAAATACCAACTGATTTATAGTCCACGGAAGTTAATGAGCTTGATTTCAATAGAATAAGTTTAATGGCACGCTTGTATAATCTAATCAGAGGTTTTAATGTATTTGCACTTGCAGAATCCCACAAGGTTGATGCATATTCTATAACAGAACTTATGTGTGCATGGAAAAACTGTTTTCTAGTGCTAAGATTAAGGAAATGTTTTATTTTGGATAACTGAAACACCTTTTGAGATACAACTTTACTTAGATTGGCGATGTGGTCTTGCCATGAAAGATTATGATCAATAATGATTCCTAGCACCTTGTGGAAATTTACTTCTTCAATTTTTTCACCTGAAACATTTATAGGGAACATAGAAGAGATCTGATTCTGTCGCTTTTGTCTGGTTGTTATACACATACATTTAGTCTTTATTGGATTAAGGGACATGTGATTTAGTTCTGCCCATCTGGTAAGCTGATATATATTGTCTTGGAGATTAGATGACAAAATTTGTAAGGAATGATTTTCAGCATAAATTGAATTGTCATCTGCAAATAATTCACAGCAAGCATTCATGTACAATGGTAAATCATTAATATATATAGAGAAAAGTATAGGACCCAGAACTGAACCTTGGGGAACACCATTTGTCACTGTGAGAAAATCAGACTGAGACTTTCCAACAAAGACTGACTGTTGTCTATTTGATAAAAGTGATTAAAAAAATTGAAAGGTATTGTTTGATATTGTATATAGGTGTAGTTTCTTTAACAGAAGTGTGTGGTTTATCACATCGAAAGCCTTTGCAAAATCGGCGAAGACAACTCCGGTAAACATATTGTTATTAATATTCAGAAGCCATTTGTCTACCATATTTATCAGAGCCGTGTGACATGAATGTTTTTTCCTGAAACCTGATTGACTTGGATTGATTAGGTCATATTTTTCTAAATGTAAAAGTAAAGATTTTTTTAACATGCTTTTGTAAAGGCTTTGATAAGATAGACAAAATTGATATCGGCCTGTAATTCGATGGGTAATCTGATGCGCCAGATTTAAAGAGAGGAATTACTTTAGCCTTTTTAAAATGAGAAGGAAAATAAGCTTTGTCAATACAAAGATTATAAATATAGGTAAGGGTGTCTGCTATTACAGGCGCAGCAAGAGAGAGAGAGAGAGAGAGAGAGAGAGAGAGAGAGAGAGAGAGAGAGAGAGAGAGAGAGAGAGAGGAGAGAGAGAGAGAGAGAGAGAGAGAGAGAGAGAGAGAGAGAGAGAGAGAGAGAGAGAGATTATTATTATTATTATTTATTATTTATTCTTTTATGTCGAGGATAACAGAATAAGCAATCATGTGTTTTTTTTCATCCGGTCCCCGTGTGTATGCAGTTTTGTAAATATTGTGATCTGTTCCCACCGGCACACGATTGCCTACTCTTACGAAAAGCGGAACAGGATTTAACGTGTGCGCAAGATGTTCTGCGTGCGTTGGCACACGGGGCCTCGGTTTAAAGTCTCATCCGAAGGACTTTGGGGAGAGTGGAGTCAGCACTGATGTTAACTCCAGGAGAAAAATGTCCTCGATCGGACTCGAACCCGGGTCGTCAAATTGCCAGCGCAATGTTCTGACCACTAGGCTATCCGTCAGAGAGAGAGAGAGAGAGAGGAGAGAGAGAGAGAGAGGAGAGAGAGAGAGGAGAGAGAGAGAGAGAGAGAGAGAGAGAGAGAGAGAGAGGAGAGAGAGAGAGAGAGAGAGAGAGAGAGAGAGAGAGAGAGGAGAGAGAGAGAGAGAGAGAGAGAGAGAGAGAGAGAGAGAGAGAGAGAGAGAGAGAGAGAGAGAGAGAGAGAGAGAGAGAGAGAGAGAGAGAGAGAGAGAGAGAGAGAGAGAGAGAGAGAGAGAGAGAGAGAGAGAGAGAGAGGAGAGAGAAGAGAGAGAGAGAGAGAGAGAGAGAGCTTATAATCGTAGTTGTATTGTCATTGTGGAAACAGTTAACCAAGGGAAAAAACCCAAGAGAATGTAGTCCCATAGATTACTCCTCATGATGGAAAAGATTTCTGAAAGATTCATGATTACAGTGTTAACACTTCACGGTAACATCTTTAGCATCCACCGTTCTTGCCCATCATGAAGGTAGCCGCATTCTTACTTCGGGGATGTTATGCTAAGTAAAAGGTAGGCTAAAGGTAAAGGTGTCCCATAACCTATGTAGGGGAGCGAGGCATCAGAGACCTCAGCTTCTCTAGGGGCCAGCATGTTGAGGGTGGCGCCCATCTCTTCTCCCTGGTTACTTTATCTTCCCTGACTCTAAAGAGGGCAGGTACCCATTGACAGCTGGGTGAACTGGGGGAACTGTACTGAAGCCAAGGCGTTCAAACGGTCACCCATCCACTTGGTAACCACGCTCCAGGCTACTTAGCCTTGGTTGGGGTATCTTGTTGTCTCCGTAACCCACCGAACTCTGACATGAAAGACAGGGATATTTAACGTGCATATTTGATCTTCTGCATGTGTGTAGGCTATACACACAGGGAATGAAGGCACTGGCAGGTCTACACTTGAAGTTGACCTGGAAGGTGGTTAAATCTCCACCCTTAATTCAGCAGACATTGCCGGGATTTGAACCCACGACTTCCTGGATCCATGAGATTGAAGTCGAAGGGTCTTAACCACTCAGCTATGGCATCTGTCAAATAATGAAAATAATAATAGTGATGATAATAATTATAGTGGTGATGATGATAATGATAACAACAACAACAACAACAACAACAACAACAACAAACAACAACAAACATCCGCACTTTTCTGGATGTTTACCGTGTCCATCAATTTTATGTTTTTTGTTTCAGATGACTGAGACTGTCTTTACTTGAAGAGAGGACTAGTTATCCCTTTTAACTACTATATTTCAAATTCTACTTAAGATATTGCCATGAAACTTGGCACAGTGGTAGAAAGTATCATTTTAAGCTATAAAATATAATATACAATTTTAAAGTTTAAAATCATGTAGAAAAATTTAATATTTAACCCCCCCCCCCCAAAAAAAAAAAAAAATTAATAATAAAAAACTGCAGTAAAAAACGGATGTCTTAGCCCCCTCTACAGTTTGAAAAGATGTGAAGTTCTGAAGTCATAAATGCAACGGGCATGAGCAGAAGGGGGCAATAAACACCTAATAATTTATTTCTATGTATAAATTTGCAGCGCTGCTGACAACACCAGACGAAATTTAGCTTAAAACTGACAAATGTAAATAATCAAATTTAATCTTACCAAGACCAAAACCTTGAGAGATGAGACATTTTCGAATAGTTTAAATGCACTTAAAATCCATTTTTACATCTATGTGCAAAATGTTATGGCAATAAATGCTAGAGAACTTGCACAGTAGAGGGACCAGATATGAAAAAAGGCCTTTTGAGAAAAATGACTTCAATGTTTTAATTAACATGAGGCACAAAACCCATATTTTTCTTCCTTTTGTCAACCTCGGGCTGTGAACACACATGATTCTTACTTACATTGTACTTTCTTCAGCTACAGCTTTGTACAATACTGACAGACATATTAATGAGTTTTATGGGTACAAAACATACATAGTATAAATGTACTCACTGCTGCAACACACACACACACACACACCACACACACACACACACACACACACACACACACACACACACACACACACACACACACACACAATGCTGAACAGACACACAATCTCAAACACACACAACAGAGAAAAAGTGTGAGCTGATCTTAATGGTTCTAGAAATAAGCCTCTACTTACAAGAGTTTATAAGCTATTATGTAATGTGCTGCAAACTATTTTTGTATACTATTATCCTGTTACCAATTTATGATATTAAAGAATATATTTTCTATTTGCCTCGTGAGAGTGACTATTTTACTTGGACTTTTCTTTTATTGATGAATATTTTTCATTATCTGTAATAAACTTATTGCTGTTCTGTTCACTGCTTGAGTTTCCTGACTTATTTCGTTTAGGTTTCATTGTTCTTGTGGCCTTTGAGCAGTGAACTGCATGTCTGAAGTGTAGTTTGATTTTGTTCTCTCTCTCTCTCTCTCTCTCTCTCTCTCTCTCTCTCTCTCTCTCTCTCTCTCTCCTCTCTCTCTCTCTCTCTCTCTCTCTCTCTCTCTCTTATGACGGGGACTGCACGTTAAAAAAGCACAAGAGTGCTTATTTCATTATCCTCGATATAAAAGAATAAATCCAATCCAATCCAATCCAATCTCTCTCTCTGTTGCATCTAGATAACTCAGGAAAACAGTGCTGGGTTTCGAAAATAAGAGAAATCTTATGCTTTACTGGATTTAACATTGTTTGGTTACAACAGGGTGTTGGAGATGTCAAAAGGTTCCTAAGCATTTTTAAACAGAGGCTCGTGGATTTGTTTATTCAAGAATGGTCAGGAACAAAAAAGAGATCGTGATAGATATCAATCACAATAGATCATTTAAGACTATTTTCGAAAAGAAAGTTATGTACTAGATGTTGAAAATTGTTGTCTTCGTGTTGCCATTACGCAATTAAGGTTTAATGTACTCCCACTTAATAACAATGTACATCGCTATAGTGAATCTGTTCATGATGAATTCTGTCCATTTTGTAAGAACCAGATCGAAAATGAAAACCATTTTGTGTTTATTTGTGCCACGTACGAAGATTTAAGGATACAATTTCTAAAAGAATCAAAAGAACTCTCTCTGCACTTGTTACCCAGAGCCTCTGATCATGACCACAGATATAATTTGTCTAAATTTGTGTTTCATGCAATCAATAGGCGGAAAAAGTACTCTAAGTCTATTAGGTAATCCTGTGATGTACATCTGTCTAAACATGTTCACCTTTATCTATATCGCGTATTATCAAGAATGTGTGCTAGAACATGATTGTTTTTCCTTTTTTCCTTATCTGTCCCTCTTATACTAATGTCTCTGATTCTGATCATTACAGTAAAAGTTAAATGTAAAATGTGGTTAGACAACTGTCCTGAAGACTTGAACTGTAGTAGGTATGAAATGTACATAAGCTTAAGATATCCAGTGATTGTAGAATACAGATAGGTGCTATTATGTCAGATATTTTTCCTATTTTCTTTTCTATATTGTATTGTGGCCCAAGGCCGATATGCAATTAAATAATTTCAGTGTTCAGTGTCAGTGATCAGTGTTCTCTCTCTCTCTCTCTCTCTCTCTCTCTCTCTCTCTCTCTCTCTCTCTCTCTCTCTCTCTCTCTCTCTCTCTCTCTCTCTCTCTTCTCTCTATCTATCTATCTATCTATCTATCTATCTATCTATCTATCTCTGGGCCTGACTGGGAAGCCTATGCGTTCAAGTCGCATTCGTAGACATCCTGCTGTTTTTGTTTATTTTAGTGGAATATCACATTATTTTCTCAAAATATTTGGAGACTAAAAACATGCTGGTTCCTGAACAAGCAAGCTTTTGGCAATTCTGGAGCACTGAGGATCAAGCCACATACCTATTACAAAAGATAGAAGATACCTTTCAGGAGCAGAAGCGTGTCTTTGAAGCCTGGGTAGACTTGAAGAAGGCTTTCGACCAAGTATAGACAGACAGTCTACTGGTGAAGACACAAAGAAATGGAATTGAAGGCAACATGCTCTGTGTCAAGTCTTTCCTACACAACCAAAGAGCAAGGGTGACTCTCAACAACGACTAGAGCAAAAAAAAAAAAAGCTTATCAGACACAAGAGTTCCAAAGTGAGGCATGGTCTCCCCAACTCTTTTCTGGATTTTCATCAGTAATCTGCTGCCTGAACTGCCAAGAGTCGTCAAAGCTGCCCTTATGCTGATGACCTTGTGATGTGATGCACTGAAGAAGTAATTGTTATGCTACCACAGCAGCATATCAACTACAGATGGCACTTGACAAGCTTGCAGCCTGGGCTGAGGATTGATGTGTGAAGATCAATAAAGATAGATCATCCACAACCCTATTCACCCTCTTAGCAAAACAGAAACGACAATCCATCAAACTAGGGAATATAAGGCTCAACAATGAAGCAACCTACCTTGGTGTCACATTTGACAAAGGCCTGACATGGAGACATCCCATCAGGAAAACTGATGAAAAGGCAAGACAGAAATTGACGATTCTGTGAAAGCAAGCGGGAACCAACCAGGGTGCCAATGAAAGGGTTCTAAAGACAGTATATACAGGAGCTGTGGGGCCCCACTTGGAATATGCTGCTCCAGCTTGGGCAACGGCAGAAGAATCCCACCAAAAAGTCCTGGATAAAGTCCAGAACAAAGCTCTGCAACTCATCTTGGGTGCTATGAAATCTACCCCATCAAAATTGTGGAAGAGCTGACTGGCATCTGACTGCTCAATACTCTGTGTGACACCAAGACTCTTGTGCAGGCAGAGAAATACAAGTGTCTTATGGAACATTTGATGCATCATAGAATGGAGGAACCAACAAGAAACAGGATAAAACACAGCATATTCATCCACCATAGCCATGTTGCTCAGATGACAGCAACTGAGCAGTCTACCTGCCCATTCTGTTTCATGGGACCCGGCTACTCTACCAAGACCGTGGGAAGACAACCACAGGGAGCCTGAGATCCACACCAGTGTCCAGCATGTGGCTTCAAAAGGAACTCAGAGCAACACCAGTAAGAAGGCACTCATCCTGGCCATGATAGAAGACTTCTATCCAGAACAGGCCTGGATCCATGTCTACACAGATGGATCAGCTACAGATGCTGTCTCCAATGGAGTAGCAGGGGTACTGATTAAATATCCATCTGGAGAAGTAGAAATAGTAAACATCCTAACTGGGACACACTGCACCAACTACCATGCAGAAACCAAAAGCCCGGAAACAAACTGCTACCATGGTCAAACACTCCAATCATGAATTTCAGCAAGTGGTTGTTTTTTCACTCGTGCCCTGTCTGTATGCAGACAAAATGAGAAAACTTCAACAAGAACTAGAGCTCCCTACACAAAACAAACATGTAAAATCTGCAATAGGTCTCTGCCCACTGTGGCATACCTGGAAACGAATAGGATGATGAGCTTGCAAAACAAGGGGCACAGAAAGAACAGTGTAAAAGCAGCCTCACCTTCCATGAAAAAAGACAATCATCAAATCTATGGCCTAACCTAGAGTAGAAAAGGGTGACTACCACCATCTCAAAAGAGAAGAAGTCATAATTCTAAGACTCCACACTAGGCACAAAAGACTAAATCACATATGTCCACAAAACTGAAACTTGCTCTTTTTTCCCTGTGTGCCTGTGATAAGGAGAACCAGACAGGCGAGCACATCCTTCATAGGTGTTTGCTATTTAGCAACCTGAGGAAGAAAGTACGCCTGATGGAGATAAATAACCTTACAGACCAAGCTGTACAGCCTATGAGAGGAGCTGGAAGGGACATGCCATTATTTTTCCCCGTCACATCTGACAGTGTAAAGTGAATGACCAGGAATGTTGAAATTGATGTGTGCACTACCTGAGCGCCAAGCCTCACTCCCTGGTCATTGCTGGCTGCTGCTTTTACAAAGATAAAGTAGCAATCTTAAAGACAAAAAAAGAAATTGCAAAACAGCAACGTGTTCATTGGAGAGAATTTCTACAGTTAGGTCAGGGAAATAAGGCACAGGCTGTCACCTCTCCTGAAAAGTGGCAGACAGAATGGACAAAGGGCCACATTAGTCTTAAACCATCTTTTCGTTCATGGGAAGAAAATGTTTCTCAAAGACTTCCGTTTGTCTGCACTAAACAAACTGGGAAGAGGCCGTCCACTGCTGGAAATACTTGTTCCCATGTAAAAGACTTTACTGGGAATCAAACTGAGGTAGCACCGTCTTCTTGTTGTCAACTAGTACTGTCAAGGAAGACAGACATCCAGAGCATGATAGTGAAACTGACCCTCATCTGACAGCTTACATGTGCCAAATGACACTGGGTCAGAGGTAAGGCAGCCATTTTTTTAAATTCCTGTCTGGGAATGTGAATGGTTTAATGCCAAAACTTGCAGATCAAGATTTTATTTTATATGTTTCTTGTTTTGACATTTTTGGATGAGTATGAACAAAGTGCTTTTAACAGGAAACAATGCCATCCTCCAACACTGGACAGAATACTGTGAGGGATTGTATAACTACCCACTACGCCCAGATACCAACATAGTTTCTGACAAACCCCCTGAACACCAAGATAAAGACCCACCAATACTAAGGTGTGAAGTAGACACAGCTATTAGACAATTGAAGAAGGGGAAGTCCCCTGGAATCGATAACATCCCAACCGAACTCATAAATAATGGAGGGAATGAAACAGCAAGGCGATTCACAGAACTTTGTCAGAAGATTCACGACATCAAAGAATGGCCAAAAGATTGGACACAGTCTCTTGTAATACCCCTGCCAAAGAAAGGAAACCTCAAGAAATGCCAGAACTACAGAACCATCAGTCTCATAAGCCATCCTAGCAAGATCATGCTGCAGGTAGTCCTCAACAGACTGAAAAATCAAGCAGAAAAACTCCTGGCAGAAGAACAAGCGGGCTTTAGACCAAAACGCAGCATAATGGAACAAATTTTCAATCTGAGAATTCTGATAGAGAAGCATCTCCAACACCAAAAAGAATTGTACCACAATTTCACAGACTTCAAAAAGGCCTTTGACAGGGTATGGCATGACGGCCTCTGGCCAGTACTCAGGCACTTCAACATTGCCAACTGCCTCATTGAAGTCATCAAGGTACTGTACGGTTGGGGTCCGCCAGGGCTGCCTTCTCTCACCTGTACTCTTCAACATCTTCCTTGAAAACATCATGACAGAGACACTGCAAAACCACCACACTTCCATCTCCATTGGTGGAAGACCCCTTTGCAACCTCAGATTTGCAGATGACATTGACCTCATGGGCAGCAGCAAACAAGAACTGCAAATCCTCACAGACAGTCTAACAGATTAAGCGAGCGCATACGGCATGGAGGTCAGTACAGAGAAATCAAAGATCATGGTCAACAGCGCAAGTAATGACATCACGGAAATAAAGATGAATGGAGAAACACTAGAAGAGGTGAGCCAATTCAAATACTTAGGCTCCATCCTAACAAAAGATGGCACATCAAACAATGAAGTGAAAGCTCGCATTGCAACAGCAACATCTGCTCTAGTCAGACTCCAGAGGATCATCAGAAGCAACAACATCAGCTTCTGCACCAAATACCACCTTTACAAATCCCTCGTGATATCTATCCTCCTATATGGCTGTGAATCATGGACTCTGACAGCAGAGTTAGAGAGGAGAATCCAAGCATTCGAGAACAAGTGCCACAGAAGACTCCTCAAAATATCATACAAAGAACACAAGACCAATAACTATGTGAAAGAAGAAATCAAAAAGCGTGTGGGCCCCCAAGAGCCTTTGCTCTCCACCATAAAGAGGAGAAAGCTGATGTGGTTTGGTCACACCACAAGACACAACACCTTAGCAAAAACCATCTTGCAAGGAACAGTCGAGGGCAAGAGAAGAAGAGGCCGCCAAAAGAAATCATGGGTTGACAACATCAAAGACTGGACCGCCCAACCCCTGCAACACCTCCTACTAGCCACACAGGATCGCCAAGCATGGGAAAAGATCTCTGTAGCATCTTCTCTCATGTCCCCCCTACGTCCTTTGGGACATGGTACTGAGTGAGTGAGTGAGTGAACAAAGTCTCTTTCCCAGCTTTAATATATTTTATAAATGTGCTCTTAAATTGTCATGGGGTGACGATGGGGGAGCATTATTTCTTTGATTGAAAGTGAATTTACATCCTTTTTGAAAAATATTTCTGGCCAAACAATCAAAAAGAGGGAATTTTTCTATTATTTCGGGATGTTTTGGGCTAAAAGTTTATTTCTGAACAACAGAAACAACATTTTTTTTTATTCTCTCTATATCAACTGAAGTATTGGGTACATTTTAAGTAGACCCATGCGAGATAAACCTTTTACATAGCAATCAGATCAACATGAGACTCCATCCATTTCAGAAGTTTGGCTTCTCTGGACATTTTGCGCTTTTCTGCCAGTGTGTTGAGTGTATAGACAAAAGGGTTGATGGCCGAATTCAGAGGTAACACAAAAATAGCCAGACCTCCGTTCACTTCTCCAGGGATGGCAGTACCAGCCAGAGCCAACAGTCCACACACTCCAATGGGAAACCAGCACATGAAGTCTGTGACTGCAACAGTGATCAGTCGTCGAGCTATGGTGATATCCTTTGATGCTTTGGTGGTGTTGGTTTTCATGGTACTGCTTTGTATGGACCAGTAGATCAGGATCTGTCCGATGGAAATAAAGAGAAACAACACAAAATTAAGAACAATTAGTATGGCGAAGGAATACCACCTTCCTCTGAAATTCTGTCTTGTCACTGGCAGTGGTATACAGATTCCTGTCTGACCATAGAAATCCCAGTGGGATGTCACTGGAAGCAGAGGAACCAAGGCCAGGAGCCAGCCCACCAGCCAGATCAACACACAAGCCACTGTTGCCGACACTCTGTCAAATCGTAATGTGCTGAATGGAAAGTGAAGAACTACAAAACGGTCCAGTGTGATGATCCAGATGATCAGAGCTGACACCTCACTGGACAACAGAGACAGAACACCAGCCAGCTTACATGCAGTGCTGCTTTTCCACGTGTCATCATGATGGAGATAAACGCCACGATACTGCTCATCTGTGCTTCCTATAATCACGATGTACACACCCATCAATAAATCAGCCATGGTAAGATTCATGACAAACACAGCAAAACCACTGGAAGAACTTCTGGTGTTTGCAAAGAACCGTGCACAGAAACAGAAGGCATTGCCAGTCACTGACAGACAGGCTATCAGCCACAGAAAGCCACGGTAGGTCCAGGACTGCAACAAGTCCTCGCAAGAAGAGATTTCACTTTTTGGAGCCTGACAAAACGAAGGGTCAAAATTAGATGGAAGTATTTCCCCACAGCACAGTTTATAATTGTCTGTGACTATAAAGCGAAGGTGATGAAGATCTCTGAATAGGTCAGGGGGGAAGGATTTGAGAGGACTGCCATCCATGTGTAGTTCTCTCAGTTGTTGCATGAGCTGGAACCCACCAGGACTAATGGTGTGAATGGAAGTCCAACTTAAATTCAGTGTCTGCAGTCTAGGAAAAGCTGAAAAGACTCTGGCTTCATACACAGTCAGTGGTGTCAGTGACAGATCTAGGATGTGAAGTGTCCCTTGTTGCAAGCCAGATGAATTGTCAAAGTGAATTGATGTCAATGGGTTTTTGGACAGGGACAGCATATGCAGATTTTCTATACCAATAAGGGAAGTCACGTCAAAATGCTGAAGGTCATTGTCACTGAGGTCCAGAATCCTCAAATTGGACAACAGTAGAGGAGGCCAGAGAGTCAATGAGCACCTGGCCAGTATTAAGTGAAAAAGGTGGCCATGATTGTTGACGTCAGACAGTGTCATGCCAGAACCTGTGGCATCCAGGTAACGGAGCTGAGGGAAGAGCATGGCAGAGAAAGGCTGAACACAGAGAAATTTGTGACCTTGACAGGCACAGCCTATTGGACAGGTGACGTCACACAGTAATTCATCATCTCTCATGGGGCAGTGAGGCCAGCCATCACACATCTGGTCATTGTGAACACAGATCGTGGACTTTCTGCACTTGAAGAACCCTGGACACACTATGTTCTCACATCCTTCTTCATCCTGGTGGTCCAGACAGTCATACATTCCATTGCACCGTGTGAAGACAGGCAGACAGTCATTGAAGTCACCAGGACAACGATAATGGCTGTCAGGACAAGTCTCATTGGGTTCAAGAGCAACTGATGTAAACTTTCCCACCGATTCAAAATTGATGAGCGATGGAAAAGGTGTGTATGGAGGGCTTACCAATTGATAAACAAATCTAATGCATTTATTTTCATCAGTGTTATCATAGCAATGGGAAATTTGGTCACAGACTTGGTCATAAGAAAGACACTGACCATTTCCACAGGTAAATGCTTTAAGGCACCCAGGATAATTACAGGCCTGTTCATCACTGCTGTCCTGACAGTCATCCGTGAAGTCACAAACCATAGTATAGGACACTGTCAAACCATTGCTGCAGGCAAATGTAGGAAAGAAGGTCTGACGATGTTCTGAAGACAGTGCCTCATAAAGTTCAGTTTTTTCAGAAACATCACATGTTAACGCTTTCTCCTGATCACAAACTGTGTACTGGTTAGAACCACACAATAAGAATGAATGCGTGACATGACCTTCAGCACACACTGTCATAGAATGGTCTGAGGACAGTGGAAAGTGTCTGCTGGTGAAAGACACTGTCAGGGGTTGGAGTAACTGTTCTGCAGTCTTGTTTCTATCATACTCACAAGCGAACTGTTGCAGTTTCTCAACAGGAGGAGGACAGGCGTAAGCAGTCAATTCTCCATGCCCCACTATGAAGCATTCTTGCCATCCTGGATAAATCCCCCCATAAACAAAAGAATGGTATATGACAGTGTTAGCATACAAGAGGACAAATCTATACATAGAAGGCGATGACATATCATTGGCAATAAATCCAGACCAAACCTGGCGAATCCTTTGTGATGGTATCTTAACATTCAAAGATTTGTCATACCAGTCATAGGAGCACTTTGGAAAGGTAAGTACTGCACCCAAATAATGGCAGTAGAAACCGGCCAACCCCAAAGCATTGTCACTTTGCCTTAAAGGTCGACCAAGTACAGATGTAAAGGAGACAAACTTATAGCAACGGTTGCAGACTGCTATCATTCCTGGACATTCAGGGCTGGTGAGGGAGAAGTCATCTGTTTCGTCAGAATCATCTACAACTGGGACAAAGGATCCATTTCTTGAAGACTACTAAGTCAACAACCATCTGCTTTTGTTAACCTGCCTTTTTATATCAGCATAAAACGAAGATATTGAAATAGAAATGATGAGACATAGTCACTCACTCATATTTCATTAAAGCAAAAATTACAAATAATGTTTTAGAAGGATTTTATCACTAATGTTTTGTCCATCTTTAGCTCTGTTTACACTTCTGTTTTAAAAAAATCTTTAATAAGTAGAATTTGCAAACTGGTGTGCTTTACTCAACTTTTGATGGCAACTTTATTTGCAGACTTTTTCTATGGATTAGAATGATTGTTGCAAATGTGCAGTTTGATGAGCATGCCATAAAAAAACGTAGACGTGTTTTTATACACTGTCTTTGTTTAATAAAAACCAATGCTTTACATAATATTCAGTTCTTGTGATGCTTTCATTTATTAATTAACTCTGCCTTGTTTTGTTAAGATGGTTATGAATCTGGTGTGTTGACCTCACATGACTCTACTTTTCAAGTCTTTACTTTCTTCTCCATTTTCAAGCTGCCTGTCTAGGATTTGATTCATTGTAGTGAGAGTTTGCCCTCCTTTGTCATGTAGGCTTTCATTTGGAAATACTTGGTTACCTCCTTTTGCTTTTTAAATTTTCCAGGTTTGCCTTTTTCTGGGCATTTGCAATTTTTGTTGTAGAGCATTCATTTCCTGGCCATTAGGTTTCATCTCTTCTGATTATTGTTCTTACCTCTGTTTTAAGGGTTTTTTTTAATCATCTTTTATTTTTTCTTCTCTGGCTTTCCTTTTTTTTCTCTTACTGATTTAAGAACTTCATCACTAATGATAAGAATCACCAAGCAGTTTTAGACCATGATCCCAAAAGGATATTGAAAGACAAAATAATATTTTCGTAGTTCTTTTTGTGATTCTTTCCCAGCAAAACAGGCAGCAAATTTGATCCATGGCTTGTACGTGAGGAAGAAGGAAAAGTACTGAGAAACATCTCCAACTAAATAAACAGGTGGCTCAAGAAAAATATTTTATAGGTTTTTTTCAAAACTTGTGATGATGCTATTGGTAACATTGACTACAAACACATTTCTGTTATTGACATCAAACAAGCAATAACACCAAATGTCACTACATTATTGTAACTAGATATTCATGTTGGTATTCTTGCTCCTGACTGACGGCAGTGCAGGAACACTCTCACCCATGACAGTGGACTGCTGGATGCTGATCGTCGTCAGTGTTAACCCCTTGCAGGCGTGGGCAGACCGGCTGAGCAGCTGTTGTAGCTCTTCCTCAGTGTCAGAGGTCATCTGCAAACAGCATCCCTCTGGCAGAAACTGAGCAAACTTTGGTCCTGGCTTTGAGGTAAGCCAGGTTACACAACTCCCCATCACTCTCAGTGTATGGATGGACTCCTTGTGTGGAGTTTTTAAAGGCAAAGCTCAGCAGCATGGAGAAGAAAATACCGAACAGGTTAGGACTAGCATCCTTGATTCACATCACTTCTGATTCTAGAGGTTGGGGATCTTTGCGCCTGGTGGCAGCATGATCTGTGGCTCTGTAGGTCAAATGCAAGCGCTTTGATTTGTCTTTACAAGAGATAGCGCTATACAAATTCCATGTATTAATTAATTAATTCTACAGGTCATCATTTTCATCCTCACAGCTCGTAATGCTCTTGGTGTCCTCGTGAAAGGAGGCTGTGATGCCGAGCACCCTGAACACCACACTACAGGTGTATGTACCCAGCCTGTGATCTCAGCACTCTGCTTTCTGCCAGTGACACCTGCACCACATACGCCAGACAAGACAGCCACCTGCACAGTTTCCATCATCCCTGTCTGTGTCCATTCCTGGGCATTACCTAGGAGGACAGAGTCACCGACACACCTGATCTTGAACAGGTAGACTCTCTTAGCATACACCTTTTGCTGTACTACAGGTAAAATAAATACGGTGAATGTCAGTGCATGAACATCACCTGACTACAGGTGGAATACCTACAATGAACAAGGTGATCCATGAACATCACCTGACTACAGGTAAAATATAATTGTTCAGCCAACAAGTGCAATGCATACACTCCCCACAACCAGCTGTTATTGGAGGTTTCCCAGTTTAACACATTAGGGTTGGGGAATAGGGGGGAGGGGAGGGAGGAATCACCAAGAATATGGTGATCCTATTGAGATTATAGGTACACACTGGATGAGATGTTTGTCTACATAACTATCAACTATCTTGCCATTTATGCAGCCAAACTCTGACTCAGGAGATTCATTCTCTATTGGAGAGGGCAGGTTGTTCAACTAAGAGCTTGCCATGGCTGAAGCCTCTCTGCACATAACATATGATAACTAAAGGACTTAACACTGTAGGCCTTAGCCGGTCTCCACATAACATGTGATAACCAAACGACTTAACACTGTAGGCTTTAGCCAGTCTCCACATAACATGTGATAACCAAACGACTTAACACTGTAGGCCTTAGCCAGTCTCCACATAACATGTGATAACCAAACGACTTAACACTGTAGGCTTTAGCCTGTCTCCACATAACATCTGATAACCAAAAGACTTAACACTGTAGGCCTTAGCACTTCACTGATATCAGTGACTGACAAAGCCCTTGGCAGGAGCTATGACACCAAGTGACACACGTGTCACAGACCAGACTGATGCCAGAGCACAAGTGACTCACATTTCAGGATCAATAGGGTTGTAGGGAGCCAACAGCAGCTCACCTTCTCACAAATCATGGTCTGTGTCAAGTGTGGCAGGCAGTCAGTAAAGACACTGTTCTCTCTAGCTAACCTTTGACAGGCTGCACAGACAGACAAATCATACAATTCATTGTAGACTTGCTGCCATCACTAAATCATGCTTGTATGGGAAAGTATTATGAGGAAGTATATGTAGTATGTATGTATGTATGTATGTATGTATGTATGTATGTATGTATGTATGTATGTATGTATGTATGTATGTATGTATGTATGATGTATGTATGAATATGTATGTATGTATGTATGTATGTATGTATGTATGTATGTATGTATGTCGTCGTGTCCGTCGTCCGTCCGTCTGTCCGTCCGTCCGTCCGTCCGTCCGTCCGTCTGTCTATCTATCTATGTATGTCAGTCAGTAAGTCAGTCAGTCAGTCAGTCAGTCAGTCAGTCAGTCAGTCAGTCAGTCAGTCAGTCTACAAATGTATGATGTATGTATGTATGTATGTATGTATGTATGTATGTATGTATGTATGTATGTATGTATGTATGTATGTATGTATGTATGTATGTATGTATGTATGTATGCATGTATGATGCATGTATGTATGTATGATGTATGTATGATGTAGTATGTATGTATGTATGTATGTTGTGTTGTGTATGTATGTATGTATGTTTGTATGTATGTATGTATGTATGTATGTATGTATGTATGTATGTATGTATGTATGTATGTATGTATGTATGTATGTATGTATGTATGTATGTATGCACGTGTAAATCTGTGCATATATGTATGTATGTATGTATGTATGTATGTATGTCTGTCTGTCTGTCTGTCTGTCTGTCTGTCTGTGTGCATGTGTGCATGTGTGCATGTGTGCATGTGTGCATGTATGTATGTATGTATGTATGTATGTATGTATGTATGTATGTATGTATGTAGGTAGGTAGTAGTAGTAGGTAGGTAGGTAGGTAGGTAGGTAGGTAGGTATGTAGGTCTGTCTGTCTGTCTGTCTGTCTGTTGTCTGTCTGTCTGTCTGTCTGTCTGCATGCATGCATGCATGCATGCATTGCATGCATGCATGTATGTACGTATGTACGTATGTATGCATGCATGCTTGCATGCATGTATATCTAACAGCTGAGAAGCAAGTTTATAAAGGCAGGGCAGGGACAGAGAAGAACAATGCACAGCAACCAGGCCACAGAAGACTCTGGAGAAGACAGCAGCTGGTTGTCGTCTGTCTTTATTCAGCTGTCAGCATGACACTGGGAGTGCAGGGGATGGACAGTACTGACCAACCATCCTGACCGTCCTTTTAGAGATGTACACACCGGGCTGACCACAAAGAGAGCACTGTGAAGCTTCGGCTGATTTGGCTCACTGAGGCTCCTATGGGGTGAATTTTGTGTTTCCTTATGCTGCTTCAACGTCAGTTATCTTGCCACCTGTGCATCAGAGCTAAACACATTGCATATCAACATAAACTAGAAATCACAAGCATCAGGATGCACTCTTGCATTTGTAATAACAATGTTGTGGCTGCAAACAAAAAGGGATTAAAGCCTTCGAAAAAACACTTTAAACAGCCTCAAGACTGGAAATACACTTCTAATCACTTGAAAAATTAATTCATTGACATTTTTTAAAACTCAACAATTAAGAAATCCTAGGATTCAAATTCAAAACACTGAAAAAAGATCTTTTAGACAGAGAAATTCAAGAGGATTTGAATGTGGGGTTAGTTTGTCATGAACAACTATTGCATAGAATTAAATACTTTGGTATTGATGGCGTGTTACATGAATATCTTAATTCTATTCTTGCACACGATCTCCCACGTTCTTTGTCAAATATTATTCAAGTTGTTCAGTATGCTGATTATACTGCTATGTGGATAAATGCTTCAGCTGAGAAAACACCAAAGGATTATTCAACAATCATGTTGAAAAACATATATCGACATGAACTAGATACATTTTATTGCTGTATGAAACAATATGAATTAGAATTATATGCACAATAAAACATGTCCTGTGCTTTAAATAATGGCGAAAACCGTTAAAAAATGTTCGCCCTTTACCTATCTCATACTTGAGTAGACCGTTATGGCACCGGTGCAGATTTTGCAAGAAGCTTCATCCAGTCCTCACCGCTTTCAGCTTTCCCTATGTTTGTTATTTAATCGAAGGCCAGTTTATTCTCTGATTTGACTTCCCACTGTTTCCTCTCTCTACCTCTTTGTCTCCCTCTTTTTACTTTTCCCTGTGGGATAGTCTTGGCCAATTCAGATGATCATGTGAGGTGCTACCACTTCAGTTTGTGTTTTTTCACTTAAGTCAGGAGCTTTTCATATGGCTGGATAGCATTTTGTGATCAACTGGGTTTTGGGCTGCACTGATGTGCATGCAATGTGCCAAAGAGGCTTTATCAAGGTGATTTATCAAGTTGACTTGCTGTTCTCCAGTTAGAACCTGGATATAATTGGCTAAACATAAGTTTGTACTTGTTCTGCCTCCAATGCTGACTATTCCCTCATTGTTTTCAAATGCCCCAGCCTTATTCTCTCTAAGAAGATGTTAAAGATGGTGGAAGAGAGCAGACATCTTTGGTGTGCTCGAACTGTGGTTTGGGGCCATTCTGCTATGTTATTTTCACAGTAGTCTGGCTGGTTGCCTCGTCACTGAGGCATTCTATGGTTCTGATCAGGTTGGCATTGATGTTACACAGCCTCATGGTTGCCCCAAAATCTGTATGTCAAACTCTGTCCAAGTCCTCCTGAAATTCCATAAAGACGTGGCGCAGATCTTGCTAGTGCTGCAGATACAGAGTATTCTAGAGGTTGAAAAATTGCTCCACTGTGGTTTGTCCTGCTCTGAAACTTGCTTGTTGTTCTATTCAGGAGGATTCTTAGTCATGACTGTGCTTGGTACTTTTTGCTTTGTTGTAAGTTGCTTTTCTTCAAACAAGTGATAATCAGGGACTGTGTCCAAAGTGTTGGTCACTTGCTGTCCACCATAGATTATTGGGAATGTTGAGCAAGACATCTATCTTGGCCTCTCCTTCTGAGTTCTGATGGAATGCTTTTCCCTTCTGATAATTTCCCGCTTTCTTCAGTGATTTTTCTCTACTCTCAACTTCTTCCTGCAGGATGGGGTAGCTGTCGCTTTGTTGGTAAAGTGGACATCTAACACACTGGATCTTCTGTTGCTATATGTGTGTACAATTCAGAGCAGCACTCTATCCACTTCTTTGTGATGTCTTGTTTTTTGGATGACATTTTCATGATTTGTCTTACATTGTAGAAATTCTCACTTGTTTTGGGCTTGTTGGGTCTTTTACCAGCTGGTAATCTTTCTTCTTGTTGTTTTTCTGCAGGTTTTCTTTGACACTATTGCATTGTTCTCCAATCCATGTACGTTTCCTTTGCTTGACTTATACCTTTTTTAAACTTGCTGATATCCTTCTCTGAATAGTTCTGCACCTCCAACTTAATTCTTCTTCGGATTCTCTGTGTTTGTTGCACATCTTAAGAATTTCTTTCTTGACCCAGCGCTTTGGCTGTTTCAATCTCAAGAGTGTTGAAGGTATTGATCAAGGTATTTACTTTGGTGTCCTGGTTGTCAAGAAATAGGATTGGGAAAATTTGTCTTTTATCGTTGCTTGAAAGTTTTCTGCTGTGCTTTGACCCTTGAGTTTCTCAATATTAAACTTGATCCTTATGTTGCCCTGTTTCTTAATCCTCTTGAGGTAGAGTCTTAAAGCCATCATATTAAGCTCAGGGCTGCTTCTTGTGACAACTCCTAAAAGGATCCTGATCTTTGCAATGTTGATGCTTGATTAGAAGCAACGCGTGACCATGACGTAGTCAACTTGATTGTGGTGATCTCCTTCTGGGCTGTGCCACGTCCAGTGTCTAGAAAGTTTGTGTGAACCAAAATGTAATGTGTACACAACCTTAAGGTTGTTGTAATTGGCAAATTCTAAGAGCCTCAACCTTTTCTTTATTGTTCTTAGGGTAATAAGCCTCTTGTTATCCTCTGCTCCTATCTTTGCCCTCCTGTCATCATGTACTACAATGATGTCTTTGTTCATGTTTGGTTCGTGATCTCCTGCAGTTGGTCATAAAAATCTTCAACTCCCTGTCATCATAGTGGGTTGTTGGGCATTCAAATTTACCAATCCTGAAATAGAAGGAACAGTGCTTTGATACAAACCAGGTCGTTTTGTTTAATTCTTTTCTGTACATACTTTTTGAAAGAATAGTTTAAATACATTGCTAGAAGTGTCTGTAGCCTTACCATTTAGCACAGATAATGAATACCCACAGGAGCCAAAAAACATATGGTAACATATAAAGAAAGGGTTTGGAAGATGTCAAATTGGGATCAATAGCAGAAGTTGTGTGTACATTGCTGTAATCTAGTGTTGCTATTGTTATTGCTAGCATTATTGCTATCTTCATTATTGTTGTTTGGGTTGTAATGGTGATGGTGATCACCATAATGAAAGTTTTGATGATATATGACACAGTGAATACTTTCTTTTATAAATCATGAAAAAACAACAATATCTTCTATGAACTGTCAGGGGCTAGGAGTCATTCAGAAATGTAGAGATGTGCTCCATATATAAAGAAAAAATTCTTTACTGTATACTGTCTGCAAGATACTCATTTCAATGCAAAACATGACGAATATGTCACTTCAGAATGGTTACACCTGAGTTATTGAATCATACAGGTCAAATGTGGGAGGAGTGGCAAATTCGTGGAACAACAATTTCGAATCAAAAGTTTAAAAAAGTAGAACATGATATAAAACGGAAACTGTATCACAATTCTGTTAACATTCATGGGAGAAAAATACAAAAAGTTAATACACATGGGCAAAAAAGATGAACCTCAACGTTTATAGGGCAGGCAGTATGAAAAACAGTGACTGGTGATGATAGGTGGCTGGAACCAAGTGCTTGATCCATGTCTTAATTATGAAAACTATAAGAATATACAAAATTGCAGTGCAACACAGACCATTGAAAATATGACTAAGACATGATTTTGGGGTTTCACAAACATGTAGAGAGAGAATAATTATCAGATTAGACACTTTATATCAAGAAAAACTTCTCCCATACAGCAAAGTGATTAGATTTTTATGCTCAATGGAAATTTTATTCCATTAGCATGACTGTGACATGATTCCCAGTTACTGTTCAAATCATTCAATGGTAACCCTAAAGCTTGGAAAATATGTACGCCATAGCACAAATAGGAAGTTTAACTTCTCCTTATGAAAAGAAGTAGTATGTAAATCAAATGAATTAGAAACTAGAAAATGTTATACTAAAATATTGGGCCACTGTTTTGGATAGTCTATGCTTCATAATACTTTGCTGATGATATTGACCCTTTTCAGATAGATTTTTTTTCATAGACTTTGTACGTATGAAATTAAAGTCAAAGACAATAAGATATGGAGCAGAACAGAAAAAGAAAGCTGTAAGACATAGGAAGTATTGATCAAGGACACTGAAGTATTGGAAAGGGAAGGGAAAAGACTTATAATGGGCACTAAAAGAAATGAATGGATTGAAAAGCTAATAGGCTTAAGGAAACAAATATTGGAAGGAATTTCGCACAAATTTATGAAATGCAAAACCTGGTGAATGCTTGTCCAAAGTTATCAAATGAAAAAGAACAATATCAAGAAAGGAAAATCGGTTTAGAGAAGGCTGAATTAATTCTTTACTCTGAAAAATGGCAAGATCCCAGAAACAATTGCATTTGGAATCGAATTTTACTCTTTTTTTTTGGAGGGGGTGGGGGTGTCCCACTTATTGTCCGAGCTTTAAATCAACCAATCCGAGATGGCGCATTGTCATCAACTCAAAAAGAAGGTATGATCACCTTTTGCCCAAACCTGGAAAAACAAAAAGTACATTAAGAACTCGTTACCTTACTCACAGTTGTCTACAAGCTGGTGCTACATAATCAAGAAAATACTTCCAAATGAAATTAGTGATGACCTGACAGGAATAATTTCAAATAAGTATATGGGAAACAATATAAGAATAACTTATGACCTTAAAAACCACATGAGCCATATCATGTCAGGCATTTTATCAGGGGTTGAGAAGCATTCAACTCACTGGACTGGTTCGTTCTGTTCAAAGCACTGCTAGCATAGTGTGTGTGTGTGTGTGTGTGTGTGTGTGTGTGTGTGTGTGTGTGTGTGTGTGTGTGTGTGTGTTGTTGTGTGTGGTGTATGTGTGTGTGTGTGTGTGTGTGTGTGTGTGTGTGGAGGTGTACTAGTTGTGTTCCTATAAAATCATAATCACAGTTATTCTAGAATGTTTTGAATTCGAAATTGTACACATGAATCTAAAACACTACTTTGCTTGTAAAGAAAACAGAGATTAGTTGAATCAACAGACATTAAGCAATTAAAAAAATGGGGCTTGTTTCAAAATCAGTGTCTCTGTCATACTAGAACAAACCGTCACCACTAGTCAATACCAAATGAGCAGAAACACATCTGGTAACCCAAACCTTAACTATGCATGCCCAGGAATTGAATATCTTTTGACACTAAACAAGACAAAGATCGCGGTCCTACAAGTTAGTGTGTCCAAATGTGATGATATACAAACATTACCTGACTATACAGCCCAGCAGGGAGTGGTGTATGGTGTGTGCAATGATTCCACCAGCTTTTGTAAAATGGTGTTGGGGGTAACGCCTGGTAGGTATGCACGTATTACAGCTGAACGCTTGTCCAACTGGTTTGTTTCTGATCACTGGCAGACATATGTTGCAGCCTCTCCTGCTGATTTTTCCGATTTTAAACGTGACCATCTTTCCTTGAAATGGTTCAGACACTGGTCTGTCTTACGTTTAGCCTCACACACCAATCAGGGATATATACTGCATGTCAACAACCCTTCAGTTAAGCTGCATGTAGAGGAAGTGGAGGACTATAAATCAGTGGTGAAATATTACTCTCAACAAGTTATATTTGTAGCAATATCAGAAGTTCAGATAATGACATATTTTAGGGTAGACATAAAAGTATCTGATGAACATATTATGCTGGTTAGTGTACAACAATCCTATCAAGTTTACTCTTGCAAGTTCAGCAATTGTCAATACCTAGTTAATTATATAAGACTTTTGTACAGAAAGTCAAATTCCTCCTACCACAGTATTGCATGTGTATGCATAAGCAGCAGTGCACCAGCTTCTGCTGTAGACACTTCCCATCTTCATGTTGAGTTTCAGTACTTTTATGATTTTCATCGAAATCTCAACATTTCTTTTGCTGGTGTGTCAGTGAATGACCGGCCACATAAACTGTCCAGTGGTCTATTCAACTGCTCAGTCAAGTCTTACGCACAGTTTGGCCGTCACCTGGACTGCAATATGAAAGTAGAGTGTGAGGACGGACGTGACGAGTCAGAGCACTGTTCCTTCAGCAGTCCTGGTTGTCAGGGGTGGGTGGCCTCAAGGAACAAGTGTTTTAAGGCAATAGTTCCACAGATAGATAAATATCCTGTACAGCTGTTTTCTATCAAGTGTCGAGCAGCAGGGGGCAGGCTAGCTTCTTTGAAAACACAGAGGGAAGTTGAGGACTCCCTCACTATTTTTAAAACATTTGTGGATGCAGACATAGTCATTGGTTACACATCAGGCTGGGAAAACACACCCTTCATGTACAGCAGATTTCGTCACTGGTCTGATAACACTATGATATATTACTTGACCCATGCTAAACAATCTGAAGAGCCGTATCCTCTGCGGAGTGTTATTTCGGCAGCTTTTATTCCACCCTATATGTTTGAGGGCATTTCGTTGAAAATCTCTACTCTTTCTGACATTGCATTGTGTGAGAAAGAGACAACTACACTGAGTTATGTTTCTTTGCACATAAAGGTAAACCAGTCATACATATCACAGAATGCTTCCATAGACACGCAGCAGAGTTTTCTTCTGTGTACAACCCATCACTACATACACTCATTTCTGATTTGTGATTCAGGAATTCAGTGCAACAGTGGAAAACATTCAATTTTTTGTCCATTTACGAACTTGAAGCCTGCACAAAACAGCTCTTTAGAGAAAGCAAAGATAGAACTTAAAGAGAAGTTGGAGTTCACGTATGCAACGTTCAGATGTAGTGATGAAGGAGGCACAGTGCAGTACACACTTGTGTGTGATTTCTGGCAGAACTGTCTTGACAACAGTGATGAATCCTTCTGTGAACATCCTCACTACACAGATTTCCTGTGCTCTAATGGACAGTATGTCCTGCATGGCCAGCGATGCAATGAATACTCAGACTGTGCAGATGATTCTGATGAGAAAGGATGTTATGGAAGTTCGAGAGAGCTGTGTTCTCATTGTGTTCCTTACATTGATAGACTGAATTCATTAAAGTTACCACCCCTCTACATCAGCCTAGATGGCAGTGGCTACTTCACACATCATGCCATGGCAGCTGGCGATTCATGTCCTGTCAGTCATTACCTGTGTACATCTGAACCAGTCCACTGTCTCCCTCTGTACACTCGGTGCAATGGATTTTCTGACTGCACCTATGGGGAAGATGAACAGGACTGTGACAGTGTGACATGTCCTGGACTGTACATGTGTCGAGCCTCACAGTCTGTCTGCATGGAGATCATCTGTGTGATGGCTGGGGTCAGTGTCCACAGCGGGATGATGAACTGATGTGTGACATGATGACCTGTCCTGAAGGTTGCCTCTGTGAAGGTCACACTTTTCTGTGTGGTCATCCTTTCCATGCTGAAGCCTTCCCTTCACTGCGATACTTGGATGCCACAGGTTCCAGAATGTCACTGGGTGATGTTGCTAGAAATGCATACCTCATCTATCTCAGTTTGTCTTACTGTTCTGTTTCTAATGTTTCCTCAGTCAACTTGCTTAACTTGCAGTACATTGATGTTGCCAACAATTACATTATGTCAATAAATATGACCGTTTTTCTTCATCTCCCAAAATTAGAAATTCTACATATAAAAAACAACCCACTTATTCAAATGACCAGCAACCTGAAGCGGGTACACTATGCCCTGATAAAAGTGGATATGTCAAAAACCCATCTTAAAGCACTAAGTGATGAGCTATCAATGTACTTGCCTTACGTGCAGTACCTAGATTTCTCTTTCTCTTCAGTTGAAACTATTGGTATCTGGGGTTTTAAAATGGTTCCTCACCTAATAGGACTAAATTTACAAAGAACACCACTGATCAACTTTCCTTTTAATTCATTACAGGGGTTAGATCACTTAAAACAAGTTTTTGTTTCAAACTATAGAATGTGTTGTCAGAGTATAATTGGAAAACAGTCAGATACTGTAAAATGTATAACGCCTGATTTTGTGTTTCCTTCTTGTTCTAGGCTGATGCCAAGTGATTTGCACAGGAGTTTCTTTTGGCTTCTCAGCCTGTTTGCCTGTTTGGGGAATCTAGTCTGCTTCATAACTATGTTTTACATCAACAACATGTTTGATCAGAAGCGTCTAATGTCTGTTGCTCATTTACATTTTGCCAATCTGTGCATGGGATGTCATGTCAGCATTGCTGCTGTTGCAGACCACCTGTTTGAAGGACAATACCTGCAACATGAAAAGACATGGACCAGCAGCATCACCTGCAAGATATCGGGCTTTCTGTTTCTTCTGTCCAATGAAGTATCAGTTCTGATGATCTGGGTGATGGTGTTGGACCACGTTCTTCTCTTCTCATTCTGGGATAAGTCATGGATGTTGAACAAGCCTTCAACCACTGCAGTGACTACAGTGATCTGGTTTACTGGGTTCTGTTATCACTGGTTCCATTTCTTCCTGGGCTGTCACACTGGGGCCTCTATGGCCAGTCAGGTCTGTGCCGTCTGGCTTTATTCCATCACCACATTTACACCCCACAGCTCAGGTGGTTCACTGTCACTGTTGTTGTCAACTTCAGTTTGTCTGTGATGATAATAGCTGGCTGGTGTGCTATCTACAGACTGATGCCTAGGCACAGAATCGTTCTAGAGCTCTCAAAGAGAGTGTATTACTCTTCAGCCCACCTTATAGGGAAAGTGGCAGTCACAGATGCTTTTTGCTGGTTTCTTCTTGGACTGGTTGCAATGATTGCCTCACAAGGGGTACATGCCTTCACTGATGTTCAGAATGCATTAGTCGTTTACATGTTACCTGTCAACTCTGCTCTGAGCCCAGTTCTCACTCTCTGGTGTCTCATCAAACTGCAGCAACAACAGACACAGGAGCAACGGTTAATCACGGCACTAAAACTACGCCTTTCCCAGCAAGGGCAAACGTGTCCTGTGAAAAAACAAAATGCATGATCAGCCATTGAGTTCAACCCATCAGCCAACTGAATACTCAATCAACCCATCACTCAACTGAATCAGTTAATCAATTATCATTTATTTATCTATTTGTTTTTTCATTCAATTCTTTTTATATCTAAGATGATGGAATAAGCACTCATGTACTCTTTTACATCCTGTTCCTGTATGTATGCAGTTTTGCAAATTTTGTCATCTGTTCCCACTGGCACATAATGGCCTACTCTTCTAGAAAGCAGAAGAGGATTTTAATGTGTGGACATGATGTTTTGCGTGGGTTTGCACACAGGGCTTCGATTAATAGTCTCATCTGAAGGACTTTTGGGGACAGTGGAGTCTGTGCTGATGTTAGCTACAGAGAAAAATCCCCTTGAATGGGTTTTGGACCTGGGTCGTCAGATTGCGTGCACATGTTCTATCCACTAGGCTATCCCATCCCCTAATCAATGAGTAAATAACATTTCTTGTCAGGGAACGACAGGAGATTCACAAGTATCCAGTGCCCCCACAAGCACAGATACAGGCAGTCACCCTATCCTCTGAGAAGATGTGCAAACAGCAGTCAGATCGCTGAAAAAGGGGAAGTCAGCAGGAGCTGACAACATTCCTGCTGAGTTGGTTCAAGTTGGAGGGGAAGCCATGATCAATGTAACGCTCCTCTAAAAATCTGCAAGGAAAATAGACAACACCATGGATATAGTCACTCATCATCATCTTTCCCAAGAAATGAAATCTACAACAGTGCTAGGGATCTTAACTGGATAAAGGTTTTTGACAAGGTGCATAAGATAAAAGAAATTAAAATGAAATGGTTCCAGATACGACTGATCCACAAAATTCTAGCTACAAATAATATTCTTGAAAAAATGAAAATTGTTGAAAATGATAAATGCACATTCTGTACTTCTGAGAAAGAAACTGTTGACCATCTATTCTATGCTTGCAGCAAAACTACTTATTTTTGGACAGAATTGCAAAACTTTCTTCATAAAAATTGTGCCAATACACATGGTCTAGTGCTGTCAAAAGAACAGATTTTATTTGGATTTGATTCTCGATCAAAAGGAGATGAAATACTAGACGAAATACTAATCACTGCAAAATTTTTTATATACAAATGTAGAGTACAAAAAGCGGCACCTATGTTTTCGGTTTTTAGAAAGTATATGACAAAACAATATCAAATTAAAGAATATATTGCCAAAACAAACATGACTTATAGTGTATTTACAGCTAAATGGCAACATTACAAACAACTAGTTGATGATGGGTAGATACATTTTGAAGAAACTGGTTTTTTGTTTGTTTGTTTGTTTTTTTGTGTTTTCTGCATTGTTTTTTTGATGTAATACGTAGCATCGCTACATTGCTTATTTTGTAAAACAACTGAAAATTCACTTGGGGTATTCTCGAATGTAATCTGTGTACTCTCTCTTATTTTCTTCTTTTTTTTTCCCGACTGTTTGTTTGGTTGTGTCTGTTATATCCATACTCTGAATATATTGCAAATTGTTACTCTATGTCATGCAAACAAATAGTAAAAATTGAAGAAAAAAAAAAAAAAAAAAAAAAAAAAAAAAAAAAATCTACAACAGTGCCAGAATTATTGCACAATCAAGCTTGTATGCGACCCAAGCAAGGTCATGTTGAAGATTATATTGAAAAGACAGAAGCCACAAGCAGAGACCATCATTGCTGAGAAACAAGCAGGCTTCAGAGCAGGTGTAGCACAACTGAAGAGATCTTCAACCTCAGAATACTCTGTGAGCCGTACCTCCAACACCAGCGAGACCTCTACCACGTATTTATTGATTTTAAGAAGGCATTCGACAGGTTGTGGCATGCAGCTTTTTGGGCAACCATGAATTCGTACAGCATCAATGCAAACCTGATCAGAGTCATCAAACAACTGTGCAACAAGGCCTCCAGTGCAGTGTACTACAATAGCAGCATTGGAGAGTGGTCTTGAACAATAGTTGAAGTAAGGCATGGCTGTCTACTCTCACCCTCTCTTTTCAATATCTTTTTCAAAGAATCATAGCTGATGCACTTGAACATCATGAACATCTTGCACACATGTTAAATTATGTTCCGCTTTTCGTAAGAGTAGGCCATCGTGTGCCGGTGGGAACAGATGACATTCACAAAACTGTATACACACGGGGACTGGATGTAAAAAAGCGCAAGAGTGCTTATTCCATTATCCTCGATAAAAAAGAATAACTCAAAGAATAAATCAAATCAAATGAAGGATCAGTCAGCATTTGTGGCAAAGCGATCACAAACCTCAGCTTCGCAAATGACATTGACCGACTGGGAGGATCAGGAAAAAGAGCTTACCAGCCTAACAGAACACCTGAATGAAGCCTTCAAAACATATGGCATAGAAATCAGTGCCGAGAAGACCAAACCGATGACCAATAACTCCAAGGGCATCAGAATGACATCAGGGTAAATGACCAGTAGGTAGAAAAAATTCAAAACTTCAAGTACTTGGGAGAAATTGTATCAGACCAGGGGTCTAAACCAGAAGTAGTATACACGATTGCACAGACAATAACAGCGTTGTTAAAACTGAACACCATCTGGAGAGATTAAAATACTTCACTCAACTCCAAGATCAGACTGATGCGCTCCTTTGTCGCACCCATATTCCTCTATGCCTGTGAATTGTGGACCCCGACTGCAGATTTGGAGAGGAGTACAGGAAGGATAGCTCAGTGGTCAGCCTCGCTTTACCCAAGTCAAGTTAAGCAGCGTCGAGCATGGTTACCAGTTGGATGGGTGACAGTTTGCACGCCTTGGTTTCACTACAGTCCCCCCAGTTCACCCAGCTGTAAATGGGTACCCGCCCTCTTTAGGGTCAGGGAGAGTAAAGCAGCAAAGGAGAAGAGATGGGCGCAACCCTCATTATGCTGGCCCCTAGAGAAGCTGAGGTCTCTGATGCCTCACTCTACTATGACTGTCTAAGTTATGGGACACCTTTACTTTTATTTCTACATGCGGTATAGATGAGATTCTTCTGGTATCTCCAACAAAGACCACAGGAGCAAAGAAGATGGGCAGAACAGAATCCAGGTAATCATTAGTCCCCACGAACACCTTCTATCAACCGTAAAGAAGCGTAGACTTAAATGGTACGGGCATGTAACAAGATCAAAAGGACTAGCTAAAACAATACTGCAAGACACTGTCCAAGGAGGAGGAAAAAGAGACAGATCAAGGAAGACATGGGAGGACAACATCAGCGAATGGACAGGCCTAGAACTAAAAAAAACCTCTAATAAAGGCAGAACAGAGAGAGGAATGGAGGGAACTGGTTGTCAAGTCTTTGGGTTTGCCCCCATGTTCACCAGACTACAGGATAGACTGACAGATAGATAGATAGATAGATAGATAGAAGAGAGAGAGAGAGAGAGAGAGAGAGAGAGAGAGAGAGAGAGAGAGAGAAGAGAGAGAGAGAAGAGAGAGAGAGAGAGAGAGAGAGGGAGAGAGAGAGAGAGAGAGAGAGAGAGACAAGGCAAGGCAAGGCAAGGCAAGGCAAAATATTTATTCGAGGATAATAGATAAGCACTCGTGTGCTTTTTTACATCCAGTCCCCGCCCTTTTCAGGATACATCAAATTGAGAAGATACTAAACAATAAAACTTTACAGCAATACCAAACAACACCCAAGAATAAGAACACTATATATGATAAGTAATATAAAAAAAATGCACTCGTTCAGAAAGCAAAAATCTGAAGTCACAATTAAAAATTTGATTATGGAAGAGAAGAAAGCGTTAATAGATAAAGAGCAAACAAGAGAACAAAATGAAATAACAACTCAAAAAACATCAATCCACCACCATCTGTCTAAAATCATACATGTGTATAAATCATACATTTGGATAAAAGGGGAAATTTTAAAAACTAATATCCTTATTTGAGGGGGGGGGGGGGGGGGGGGGAGACATACTACCAATAAAATATAAATAAAATAAATCAAAATTATTGTTGTTATGTTTTATTTACAGAGAGAGATAGAGAGAGAGAGAGAGAGAGAGAGAGAGAGAGAGAGAGAGAGAGAGAGAGAGAGAGAGAGAGAGAGAGAGAGAGAGAGAGAGAGAGAGAGAGAGAAATGCTCTATTCATATATTGAGCAATCTTCGAATCAATTCATGGATCAATTCATGAATCAGTTCATGAATCAGTTCATGGATCAATTCATGGATCCTCAAATAATCGATTCACTTGTAAAACAGAAAATGGTGTGTCCCTATGGTGCCAAAGGACATGTCACACATGTCATCAGACAGATTTGGATGAGCCATTTCCAAAACTGTCATTGCCAATGGTGTATGTCCTTTCTTTTGGCTGCTAGAGTTCTTTAAAAGTGTTAACCTGGCTGAGGTTTGGGTAAGTTTGTCAGGATTCTAGCTCGGAAATGGCAAACTTTTGGCGGGTGAAAAGTACTGAGGACAGCCACTCACAGTAACGCCCACAGCGAGGGTTTGGGAGGGGGATATGGTTGGGGGGGGGGTGATTGGGGAAAGGGGTATAACCTTTAGGGGAGAGTATGGTGTGGGTAGATTGGGGGAGGTGGGAGAGGTTTAGAGGGTGGTATCTACCCAAGTGGTCTGCCTTTTCTCTTTCTGCCTTCACCCTTGCCTGGGGAACTGTCATCATCAGATTTGGTCTGTTTTTGATTTTTCTGTTTGCATAACCGGCATGGTAGTCAGGTCAGAGGCTTCCTCTGCTACTGGTAACCATGTAAATTGTAACCCAGTATTACCTGCCACATGCCGGGAGTAAACTTAACACAAAAATCCGACTTGGGAGAGATGGGCTCCGCTAGGTTCGATTCGCCCAAGATAGGCCTACATCATGAAGACAGCTGTCAGAATCTCCATACCAGATCGGTCGTCGCCCGGGTTACCAAGGACCTGCCTTCTTTTGCACATCAGGACAGAGGTAGAAAGTATGCTACTGGTGTACAACACAGCAAAATCCGTGCCAGAAACCACATCACCATTGGCACTTGGAATGCACGAACACTAAGAGCCACAGGCAAAGTGGAATACCTAACACATTTTCTTTCTTTCTTTCTTTCTTTATTTATATTGAGGATAATGGAATAAGCAATCATATGCATTTTTACATCCAGTGTATGTAGTTTTGTAAATGTCATCTGTTCCCACTGGCACACGATGGCCTACTCTTACGAAAAGCAGAACAGTATTTAACGTGTGTGCAAGATATTCTGCGTGCGTTCGCACACGTGGCCTCGGTTTACAGTCTCATCCGAAAGACTTTTGGGGGGAGTGGAGTCAGCACTGATGTTAACTCCAGAGGAAAAATACATAGCCTATATACATACATACATACATACATACATACATACATACATACATACATACATACATACATACATACATACATACATACATACATACATACCCTCCCTGTTGTAGCTCAACATACATACCCTCCCTGTTGTAGCTCAACATACATACCCTGCCTGTAGTAGCTCCGCGTATACTCCATTGTTCATCTTCAGTAATTTCTCCCCCATCCAATAGAATCAAAACAATCCTTAGCAAAGTTTCATTTATTTATTCATTTATTTAAATTTATCTATTTATTCTTTCATACCGAGGATAATGGAATAAGCACTCATGTGCTTTTTTTACATCCAGTCTCCGTGTGTGTGCAGTTTTGTAAATCGTGTCATCTGTTCCCATTGGCTCACAATGGCCTACTCTTACGAAAAGAGGGACAGGATTTAACGTGTGTGCAAGATGTTCTGAGTGCGTTCACACACGGGCCTCGGTTTGCAGTCTCATCCAAAGGACTTTTGGGGAGAGTCGAGTCTGCACTGATGTTAACTCCAGGGGAAAAATCCCCTCCAACGAGAATTGAATCTGGGTCGTCAAATTGCGTGCGCAATGTTCTAACCACTAGGCTACCCCGTCCCCTTTCCTAGGGTAAGCCTGGTTTCATTATAAAATGAAACTACTTTCCTAGTGTAAGTTCAGTTTCATAATTTGCTTAAACCCCACCTTCCTGGTGTAAGCAGTTTAATTGTAAGATTATCACTTGTCTATTGCTCCGGCAGAACAACTTACATTGCCTGCTGGCATGTGCCGGTGGACACTGTCATCCCAGACTGCAGACATACTATGTGTACATGTGAGCCATTCCTCAGTGTGTGCAAATGTCTGTGTTGGCATCCATAATTTCGATCTGCTAACGTAGGCCTAATACTAGAAGCTTCAGGTGAGCAAACTTTATATTTCCTAATGTATGTACATGGTCCCATGATGAGATTGGATATGATATGATATTATGATGATGATTACTCCTGAGTTGGCTGGTGTCAGGAAAAAAGCCATTACTTAAACACTCATTGTAAGGTGTGATTTTTAGTAGCTGGGTCTGCCTTCCATGTTTATCATAGAAAGGTCTTGTTATTATCCTTTGCCTGGGTGTGTTCAGTAGTAATAGTTTGCCTGTGTTTGGCTGCTTGTGTGCAGCAGGTATATTTTGCCTGTGTTTGGCTACCTGTGTGCAACAGTAATTTTTCACCTGTGAGCGATGGTAGCCATTCCACAGTGTACAGCAGACATCCTTGCTTGCCCCACCTGTGTGCAAGAAACGTCTGTTTTTGTAACAGCCCAGGTGTGTGGGGTGCAGCAGTGGCGACAATTCCTTTGACCCAATTTCTGGACACTACCCCTTGGTTAAAGGGAAGAGCCCCTCTTTACCCCTATACGTGCACTGTGCCTATAAAAAAAATGCACACACATTGCCAACGTAGCATATTTTCTAATTTTTTTCAGTATGTCAAAACTCTTTTACTCTTTTGAAACTGGGAGTTAGGGTAGATAACTTCAATATCTTGTACCAAAAATACTGACGCTGGTTGCCCACTAGCGGGTGTTCCGAAGGGACAAGGTTAAAAGATACCTACTGCTCAGTATCAGTTATGATACAGGAAGTTTCTTTGGTATGAATGGAATGATCAGCTCTGGCAATTTGACTACATGCCAAACAGATTGGTTCTGGTGCCATGGAAGTTCACAAAGCTGATGAATCCTGCACTTGCCACCTTGAAAGAGAAAGGCCACTTTTCAACTGCGCTTCTTGATGATTCACTTTCATTAGCAGAGATGGAAATGTCATGTGCTTCTGACGTTTTTGACACAGTAAACCTGTTTAAGTCTTTGGGCTTTATTGTACACCCAAATAAGTCAGTGTTGGAACCAACACAGAGTCTTGGTGTGGTAGTTGATTTAGAGTCAGTGACAGTGGCCTTGACACCTGAGAGGATAACATACATGATTGCTTGCTGTCTCAAAATTGTTAACAGAGAGAGGATAGTCACTGGAAAAAACTGGCCTCCTTTCCTGCACTCTTCTCTTGTGGAATGCTCAGACAGCAACAATTGTTGTCTGTTACATGAGTAAAAATGCTTCACTCTGCTGTTAAGCTGTGGCATGTCATTCGGATGAGACTGCAAGCCGAGGCCCCGTGTGTGAACGCATGCAGAACATCATGCCCACACGTTAAAATCCCCGTTCCACCTTTCGGAAGAGCAGGCCATTGTGTGCCGGTAGCAGATGTCAAAATTATATATAAAAAACAGCATGCACACAGGTGTCGTGTTTAGACACCATCCATAAGAAAACTCGGGGAGTTGGAGTCCCCAGGGTGGCTCAGGGCTGTATAAAAAAAATGGGTAGGCGCTGCTTTTGTGGCAACACGCTCTCCCCAGGGAGAGCAGCCCGAATTTCACGCAGTGAAATCTGCTGTGACATAAAGGGGTATAAAATAAAATAAAATAAAATGTATTAACCATGTGGGAACAAACCATTCTGACAAGTGTAATTTGATAACACATTAATAGGGAATGATGCTAGCTACATACAGTGATACGAACTCTGCACACAGCGCTCTCTCTGCATATTTACCACACAACATGGATACCTTCAATAGGTGGCCACTCTGTTGTCTGTAAACTTGTGAAATCAGTGATTGCTTTGCTGAAATAATTATAGTGACAGTTATGGTGAGGACATTGTGTTCAAACAGAAATTGTTACGAGCATATTGAGGTAAGGATGAAGTTACATTCCCTCCCTCGTGTTGCTCCTAATAATAGTCAATTGAGCTGACCCTTCCTGCAAGTCAGAAGTCTGGTGGCCACACAGCTCTGAAGATTGCTATGCTGCACGGGCCAATGCACAGCCAGAGTAACTTCCTCCTTGTCTCAGTAGGTTTGGGATAATTTCAGTTGACTGTAACTTCCTTGTGTAAGTCTAGCTTAATTTTCCAATTAAAAACTTCACCTCCCTAATGTAAGCCTAGTTTGATTGTAAAATTAATAAAACTCCCCCTCCCTGGTGTAAGCCTGGTTTAATCATAAGATCAATGTGATAATCGTTGGAGATGGCTGCTTGTCAGCCACTGGTGGCCGGTAGCCATTTGTGTGTAAACAGTGAGTGGAAGGTATGAGTTGTGTGTGTAAACAGTGAGTGGAAGGTATGAGTTGTGTGTGTAAACAGTGAGTGGAAGGTGTGAGTTGTGTGTAAACAGTGAGTGGAAGGTATGAGTTGTGTGTGTAAACAGTGAATGGAAGGTGTGAGTTGTGTGTAAACAGTGAGTGGAAGGTATGAGTTTGTGTGTGTAAACAGTGAGTGGAAGGTGTGAGTTGTGTGTAAACAGCGAGTGGAAGGTATGAGTTGTGTGTAAACAGCGAGTGGAAGGTATGAGTTGTGTAAACAGTGAGTGGAAGGTATGAGTTGTGTAAACAGCGAGTGGAAGGTATGAGTTGTGTAAACAGAGAGTGGAAGGCATGAGTTGTGTGTAAACAGCGAGTGGAAGGTATGAGTTGTGTGTGTAAACAGTGAGTGGAAGGTATGAGTTGTGTAAACAGAGAATGGAAGGTATGAGTTGTGTGTAAACAGCGAGTGGAAGGTATGGGTTGTGTAAACAGCGAGTGGAAGGTATGGGTTGTGTAACAGCGAGTGGAAGGTATGAGTTGTGTAAACAGCGAGTGGAAGGTATGAGTTGTGTGTAAACAGCGAGTGGAAGGTATGGGTTGTGCAAACAGCGAGTGGAAGGTATGGGTTGTGTGTAAACAGCGAGTGGAAGGTATGAGTTGTGTGTGTAAACAGCGAGTGGAAGGTATGAGTTGTGTAAACAGAGAGTGGAAAGTATGAGTTGTGTGTAAACAGAGAGTGGAAGGTATGAGATATGTGTAAACAGTGAGTGGCGGCCATGTGTGTGTAAACAGAAAGTGATGGCCATGTGTGTGTAAACAGAGAGTGGTGGCCATGTGTGTAAACAGAGAGTGGTGGCCATGAGATGTGTGTAAACAGAGAGTGGTGGCCATGAGATGTGTGTGTAAACAGAGAGTGGTGGCCATGTGTGTAAACAGAGAGTGGTGGCCATGAGATGTGTGTAAACAGAGAGTGGTGGCCATGTGTGTAAACAGTGAGTGGTGGCCATGAGATGTGTGTGTAAACAGAGAGTGGTGGCCATGTGTGTGTGTAAACAGAGAGTGATGGCCATGAGATGTGTAAAAAGAGAGTGGCGGCCATGAGATGTGTGTGTAAACAGTGAGTGATGGCCATGAGATGTGTGTGTAAACAGTGAGTGATGGCCATGAGATGTGTGTGTAAACAGTGAGTGATGGCCATGAGATGTATGTGTAAACAGTGAGTGGTGGCCATGTTGTATGTGTAAACAGAGAGTGTGGCCATGAGTTGTGTGTGTAAACAGTGAAGCAGAAGATATAGAAGAGTGAGAAAGAGGATGCAGAGAGAGAGAGAGAGAGAGAGAGAGAGAGGAGAGAGAGAGAGAGAGAGAGAGAGAGAGAGAGAGAGATCAATCAAATCAAATCAATCAAATCAAATCAAATCAAATCAAACCAAATCATATCAAATCAAATCAAATTCTTTTATTTCGAGGATAATGAATAAGCACTCGTGCTTTGTTACATCCAGTCACCGCCCTAATCAGGGATTACATCAGTTTAAGAATACCTCATACTAACAACTGTAATATTTATTTATTTATTCTTTTATATCGAGGATAACAGAATAAGCAATCATGTGCTTTTTTTCATCCGGTCCCCGTGTGTATGCAGTTTTGTAAATATTGTCATCTGTTCCCACCGGCACACGAAGAAGGCCAAAACAACAAGACAGTAATAAACAGAAGACAAGACGTAAGGACAGAAGATATAATAAAATAACAAAGGCGCAATACAGTGAACTAGAATAAATAATAAACAATCAAATGATCATTATAATAGAAAACAAAAACAAAGTGAAACCAGAAAATCGATACTAAATATGTAGTAATTAAAACAAAAACAAACAGAGAGAGAGAGAGAGGGGAGAGAGAGAGAGAGAGAGAGAGAGAGAGAAGAGAGGAGAGAGAGAGGAGAGAGAGAGAGAGAGAGAGAGAGAGAAGCAGAGATAAACAAACCACAAGAATAACAGCTAAACCAGCAATTGAATTAAAAGTCAATTTTTATTTTAGATTTTGATATACATGACAACTTCACACAACTTTCCGGATATGAAGGAAGATACAACCAAACATAGTAAAGGCCAAAGCAGCAGCATCAAGACAGCAACAACAGCAGCAACAGATGAGACCAAGATTGAGATAGAGAGTATTTAAAACTCCAAACAAACAAGCTAAACAAAAGCGATCCATGGCCAATGGACATTGAATCAGTTTAGTGTTCACTGTTCAGTGTTCTCTCTCTCTCTCACACACACACATCCCCCCTCTCTCTTTCTCCTCCCTCTCTCTCCTCCTCCTTCTCTGTCTTCGCAGTTGTGACGCACATCATTCTATTCTCTCCTCTTCTTGCTCCCTCTTTTTCTTTCAGCTCCTGAAAAAGACAGGGCTGTCTGTTAACATGTGTCATTTCATCAGAGAGAGAGAGAGAGAGAGAGAGAGAGAGAGAGAGAGAGAGAGAGAGAGAGAGAGAGAGAGAGAGAGACAGACAGACAGACAGACAGACAGACAGACAGACAGACAGACGACAGACGGCAAAATTCACATTAAAATTTTATTAGCCTCAAAATGAAAGGGATATTGAAGAAGGTGAACATTCCAAAAACTGATTGGGGGAGGTGGGGGGAAGGGGGGAGCACTGATTAGGGGGGAGAGAAGGGGGGAGCACTGATTGGGGGGGGGGAGGGGGGAGCACTGATTAGGGGGGAGAGAAGGGGGAGCACTGATTGGGGGGGAGGGAGGGCACTCATTGGGGGAGAGAAGGGGGAGGCACTGATTAGGGGGAGAAGGGGGGAGCACTGATTGGGGGAGAGAAGGGGGGGGGCACTGATTGGGGGGGAGAGAAGGGGGAGAGCACTGATTGGGGGGGGAGGGGGGGCACTGGTTGGGGGGGGGGGAGGGGGGGAGCACTGATTGGGGGGGAGAGAAGGGGGGGCACTGATTGGGGGGGAGAGAAGGGGGGGGCACTGATTGGGGGGGAGAGAAGGGGGGAGCACTGATTGGGGGGAGAGTAGGAGTCAGCACTGATAGGGGGAGAGGGGGGACGGGATGGCGTGGTGGTTAGAGTATTGCGCTGGCGATTTGACAGCCTGGGATCAATTCTAGGTTTGAGCTGCTACCGAGACACAATGTTTAATGTGATCATTTCCCCCTGGAGTCAACGTCAGCGCTCACTCCACTCCCCTTAAAGTTCTTTGTATGAGACGGAAAAGCAACGTCCTGTGTACGAACACAGGCAGCATATCTTGTGTACGTGGTAAAACCTGTTCCACGTTCCGGAAGAGTAGGCTAATGTGTGCTGATGGGAACGGAAAGCCAAATGTTTAAAAAAAAAAAAAAACCCGCATGCGAACTGGTGTGGTGTTTAGACATTTTATTTTTCATCTATTTTATTTTATACCACTTTATATCACAACAGGTTTTGTTTGCGTAAATTTCGGGCTGCTCTCCCCGGGAAAAGTGCGTCGCCACAAGTGCAGCGCCTGCCCATTATTATTTGTTTCTTTTTTCCTGTCTGCAACTAGAGTGGCTTTTTTCTACAGAATTTTGCCAGGGACACCCCCTTGTGTTGTGGTTTTTTTTACGTGCCCAAATAATGATGTGTAACACACAGGACCTCAGTCTATCGTCTCATCCAAAGACTAGCACCCAGACCACCACTCATGGTCCAATGGATGGGGAAAAAATTTTGGGCCCAAACGGGATTTGAACCACCGCACACTCTGATCCAGACTTTTCGCTTTCTAGGCAGGCGCGTTACCTGCAGACCACCGACCACCTCGGTTGTAAAGCGGCAATCTTCATGGTGGGCAAAAGCAGTCGTGTTCTCAAAATCTAACTAGGGGTGAACCTCCGAGCTCTGGTCAGGAACGACTTTCAAAAAAAGGAAAAAAAGACCATTGGTTTTCTTTCAGCACAACTAAAGGGGGTGACACACTTGGCTTCCGACCTGTACCATGGCCAAGACAGCCAGAGCGAAACAAGACTCCGAACAGATTGGTTTTATTTCTTGTATTTTGTACCTTGCGTTGCAGGTTATATTCTCTCATAAAGCACACACATGTTCATCAATACAAAACATTCATTTATCGTCCAATATCACTGAAAATGGGAGGTTGTTGAAGCGAGAAAACCAAACAAATGTTCAATTTCAAGACAGTATGTAGCATGCTGACATCGTGATTATAGTACACATATCAATGTTTCAACTATGTTGCAAGGATTTTTGAGCAAAAGATGTAGAAATACAATTATCTGGAGTATCTTCATTGACAATAGAACACAGGCAACAGAATAACAGTAACAACAAAAGTCAAATTTAAAAAAAAATGAAATAAAAGGGTATTGTTACAAAACAACCCCCCCCCCCCCCAAGGCATTTCAAAAGATGTATTAAACAAAGTATAAAGTGAATGTGTACAGCCACTTTGATGCTGTATGGGGGTGCCGATCTGATTGTCAAGTACCGTAAAAAAGAAGACACACTGGCCTCCCAAACTGTACGACCTGGATTGTCAGGGTGAAACGGACCCAAAACAGATCATCTGCCGCTGTAAACGTGCACACGTCTCAAGCAGTTTGAGGCATCAGGTTCAGCGATCTTTGCCTTTGCCCTCTTTCATACTAAACGTGGCGCACAGCAGTTTGTCGTGTCCTTACTGACAGGTTTGAACTGACAGGTTTGAACTAACAGGTTTGAACCAACACCTGTTAGTTCCAACCATCGCGTCTGATATGAACGAAAAGTTATTAAAAAAAAATAGTGTGTCGTTAAATGAGAAGAAGAGGAGAGAGAGAGAGGAGAGAGAGAGAGAGAGAGAGAGAGAGAGAGAGAGAGAGAGAGACAGACAGACAGACAGACAGACAGACAGACAGACAGACAGACAGACAGACAGACAGACAGACAGACAGACAGACAGACGACAGAGACAGACAGACAGACAGAGACAGAAGACAGACAGACAGAAACAGACAGACAGAACAGAACAGACAGACAGACAGAACAGACAGACAGACAGACAGAACAGACAGAGACAGACAGACAGAGGAAAGACAGAACAGACAGACAAGACAAAGACAGACAACAGACAAGACACAGACAGACAGAACAGAGGTAGAGACAGACTAAGAGAGGGAGACAGACGAGAGGACAAGACAGAACAAGAGACAGACAGAAGAGGAAGACAGTACAGACAGACCAAAAAAAATGAGGAAGGCAGGAAAGAAAAGAGGGACCAACACAGAAGACAGACTTACATCAAGAGGCCCCACCTCCTCCGCTTTTCTGCACCCTCTCCTCACTCCTGCCTGCCTCCCATCCCTCCACCATCGTCATTTCCCAGAGCCTGGGGAGACAGGCAGACATGGTCAGTGCTTCAGTCCTCACCCCCACTCAGGATAAAGATGATTGCATACAAGTATACAGACATACATGATACATATATACATAATACATACATACATGATACATACATACATGCACACATGATACAATACATACATACATACATACACACACACACACACACACACACACACACACACACACACACACACACACACACGACGGACGACGGACGGACGGACGGACGGACGGACGGACATACCATCCATCCATCCATCCATCCATCCATCCATCCATCCATCCATCCATCCATCCATCCATCCATCCATCCATCCATAGGCAAAGGTGTCTCATAACCTAGCGGTTGTTGGGGAACGAGGCATCAAAGACCTCAGCTTCTCTAGGGGCCAGCATATTGAGGGCGGCACCCATCTTCTCTCTCTCACTGCTTTACCTTCCCTGACCCTAAAGAGGGCAGATACCCATTTACAGCTGGGTGAACTTGGGGGACTGTACTGAAGCCAAAGCGCGCAAACGGTCACCCATCCAACTGGTAACCACGCTCGACACTGCTTAACTTGACTGGGGGAAAGCGAGTGCTCTGATCACGTAACTAGCCCGCCCCCTATACATACATACATACATACATACATACATACATACATACATGCATACATGCATACATGCATACATGCATACATACACATACCATACATACATACAACCAGCCACCATGGCGCAGTAGTTAGCGCCTTGGATTTTGGATTGGAAGGTCGTGGGTTCGATTCCCATAATAGTCATAGGGATTTTGGGGACTCCTGCCGGCTCCTACCCAGAGTGAGTGTGCTGTGGGCTCAATGGGAAGACTGAGACCAAACAGTCGAGCTTCACCAAAAGTGAGATTTTCTGCCTGAGACTGTTTTTGCCCACCAAGAAGGTAGCAACATTCCGACCTCGGGGATATTGCTGGGTATCTTCGTATTTCCGTGGCCTTTTTGCTGTTCCTTGGTCTTTATCCCAGTTCTGGATTAAACCATTGATGCTGGTGGCAACAGCAAAGTGAGAGGCTGTGTGATCAGTGGCTTTCTTTCCCACTCATGGACTTCCGCTTTACAGCTGAAGTCTTTAGTGATCAACTATGACCCTCTGACTAGGAGGCTTGACTTGCACGCTTCTAGCTGCAGCCCCTGGGGGCTTGTTGGCGTTTGGAGAACATCTCCAACGCTGACTGTCCTTATGCCCTTTAGGCCCAGAGAGCGGGATGTGCTGTGGGCAAGGCACCTCCACTATAATCACATTTCTGCCTAGTTTCCGAAACAGCAGCTGCGTCCTCTGCTGTTTTGGAGGTCATCGTCGAACACGACGGACAAACAAACATCTTCGTATTTTCGTAACCCAGCAAACCCTGACATGAATAGCAGGATCTTTAATGTGTATATTTAATCGGTTGCCTGTATAAACACACGAAAATGAATTAAGGCACTAGCAGGTCTGCATGTGGAGCTGACCTGAAGGATCATAAAAATCCCCACCCTTAAACTCAACACCCATCGCTGAGGTTCGAACCCCCGATCTCATGAACCCATTGAAGTGGAACGGTCGTAACCACTGGGCTCTAGTGTCTGATCTCTAGCTTTCCAATTCTGTAATCTGTGTCAAAGTTTGAGTCAAAACTTTATTTCCAGATGGTACATTAAGCTTTAATTTGCTTTTTTCATGAAGCCATCTATCTAGGAAAAAACAACAACAAAATAACCAAACAAAAATCAGACAAAGAAACTAACAAAATGAAACAACAAGCAAACAAACAAAATACAACAATAACAGAAAAAAAATCCAAAAAATATTGAACTACACATTGTGATGACAACAACACTGTTGTGTGTGTGTGTGTGTGTGTGTGTGTGTGTGTGTGTGTGTGTGTGTGTGTGTGTGTGTGTGTGTACACACGCAGGCGTGTGTGTGTATTGTGTGGTGTGCGCGTGCATGCGTGTGTGTGCATATGAAGTCGCGTGTGCATGCATGCTTTTATGAGTATAGGTGTGTTGGTAGGCGTGTAGCCTACTGCAGCATTGCCCTTCGGATGAGACTTTAAACCGAGGCCCCGTGTGCGAACGCACGCAGAACATCTTGCGCACACGTTAAATCCTGTTCCGCTTTTCGTAAGAGTAGGCCATCGTGTGCCGGTGGGAACAGATGACATTTACAAAACTGCAGACACACGGGGACTGGATGTAAAAAAGCACAAGAGTGCTTATTCCATTTTCCTCGATATAAAAGAATCAATCAATCAATCAATCAATCAATCAATCAATCAATCAATCAATCAATCAATCAGTCGTTGCTCACTGAAATACTCACCCGGTGATCAGCTTCGAACTGAGCAGCTGCCATAGAGTAGAGAAAGAGGAAGGGGGAGTAGGGCAGAGGGAGGGAAGAAGAGGATGAAGAAGAGGAGGAAGAGGACAAGAGGAGGATGAGAGGATGAAGAGGAAGAGGACGAAGAGGACGAGGGGAATGAAGAGGACGAAGACAGAAAGGAGGAGGAGGAAGAGGAAGGAGAGAAGGAGGAAGAGGAAAGACGACAGAGAGAGGAAGGGAGAAGAGGAAGAGGAAAGAGAGGGGAAGGAGGAAGAGGAAGGAGAGAAGGAGGAAGAGGAAGAGGAAAGAGACGAGGAGGAAGAAGAGGAAGAGAGAAGGAGGAAGAAGAGGAAGGAGAGGAGGAGGAAGAGGAAGGAGAGGAGGAAGAGGGAGCCAAAGAGGAATCTGTAGCGGTCCTCCTCCTAATGCTCACAGAGAAAGAGGAAGAGGGGCCCGCTCCTGAGGAGGGGGAGGAAGGGAGGAAGAGGGGGAAGAGCGGGAGTAGGGGGAGAATCGTGGCGGGGACATGCTGAAGGTTTTTCCAGACCTGTGTAACAGACAACGTGTCTTAAGTGTTAGTGGTGGATACAGACTGGCCATCAGTGTCTGAAGTGTTAGTGTGGATACAGACTGGGCCATCAGTGTCTGAAGTGTTAGTGGTGGATACAATGGGCCATCAGTGTCTGACGTGTTATATATTAGTGGTGGATACGACTGGGCCACTGATGGCTTTAGGCTGTGTCAGCCCATCTGTCTGTCTGTCTGTCTGTCTGTCTGTCTGTCTGTCTGTCTGTCTGTCTCTGTCTCTCTCTCTCTCTCTCTCTCTCTCTCTCTCTCTATGCTAAACTTTAAAAAATCATGAAACATTTTCTTATGAATGAAAGGCTGACAGAGACTGCTGTTGATCTTGTCTTATATAAAAAAAAGCATATTGTTTTCTTGTAAATCGGACAAAATGTCAGTCATGGTTTGCCATGACTTCATTTAATCATGTTTACATATGTCTTTTTATCAGCTGTCTGTCATTCTCTGTCTGTCTGTCTGTCTGTATGTCTGTCTGTCTGCCTGCCTGTGAAACTGATAGTCTTTAGTCTGTCCGTCTGTCTGTATTCTATCTCTCATCTGCCTGTCTATCCTTCTCTGTCAGTCTCTGCTCTGCTCTGCTCTGCTCTGCTCTGCTCTGCTCTGCTCTGCTCTGCTCTGCTCTGCTCTGCTCTGCTCTGCTCTGCTCTGCTCTGCTCTGCTCTACTCTACTCTACTCTACTCTACTCTACTCTACTCTACTCTACTCTACTCTACTCTACTCTACTCTACTCTACTCTCTACTCTCTACTCTACTCTACTCTACTCTACTCTACTCTACTCTACTCTACTCTACTCTACTCTACTCTCTAGTCAATCATATTTCTTATTTCTAATCTGATTTGTGATTTGTTCTCATATTTGGTAAAAGATAAAGCATAAGCGTAGAAAATGTTTCATGTATTTGGATGATGTTATGGATTTTTTTTTTCTTTTTTCTTCACTCATACAATGTATATGTGCAGTTTGTTTGTTATTGCTATGCCTTTCTTTTATTATCTTCCTTTTTCACCCAGAAGGGTGTTATAAAAGGAAACGTTTTCTATGCCATTACCCTCTTTAAATACTCATTCATTCATTCGTCATTCGTTCATCTCTCTCTCTTCTCCTCTCTCTCTCTCTCATCTCATCATCTCCTCTCTCGTCTCTCTCTCTCTCTCTCTTCTCATGAATCTTGAATTGATTTTCTGTACCCTTTGTATTTAGTATTTGCTTGTTCGTCGAAAGTATTTCCTTATCTATTTTCATTTGTGTACATTTGCACTTTTATCATGTATATTGGTGGGGTTTTGTTTGCTTGTTTATCTTTTGTTTTGGTGTGTTTGGGGGGAGGTGGGGTGGTGTGGGGGGGGGGGGGGGGTGGGGGGGGGGAGTCTTTTTCCGAGGGCTGGATGTAAAAAAGCATCTTTGCTTATTCTATTACCCTCTTTGAATAAAGAAAGTTTTCAAGTTTTCAAATAGATAAATGTATACACTATTAAAAGAAGAAACATTGATAAAAAGATACACGTTAATAAGCTGATTCTCACAAACTGACATGAAATAATTATTGTTCACAGGCTTGAACAATGCAGGTCAATTTCTGTTTATAAAAATCTGCAATGCTGTCAATCATCATCATCATCATCATCATCATCATCATCATCATCATCATCATCATCACCCACCACCACCACCATCACCACCACCACCACCATCATCATCATCATCATCGTCATCATCAACTACCTGAAATGGAATTCAAAACTTCAGTACTTCAGTACAGTACCTTTGGGAAGTATCAATTTGAGCAGAATTCCATGAGGGCAGTTGACAGATGGAGGGAAATGTGACCATCCCCTACTTTTTTGTCTTATCCTTCCCCTATGTAATTTTTTTTTTACAGAGCAATCGTCTTGCAATCATTCATGTTGGACATTGGGTTTTTTGTTGTTGTTTTTTGTACAAGTTGTGTTAATTTATGACCGTTTGTAAACAAGGACAAGATTACAAACAGAAGTACAGCATTATTTTTAAAATGATGTACACTGAAAGTATGGCTTCTTCCGCACATGCTATTTTACATATTCTTTGTCTCTGTCAACTGCACTCATGGAATTTCACTCCAATTCCACTTCCCGAGGTAAGTACTGGTTTGACATTTTAATTTGATGGTGATGGTGATGATGGCAGTATTGATGATAAAGTATTGCTGAATTCCGACTTTGAGGAGGGGGCCTAAATACCATAAGTGTACATGCGTGTTTTTTTAAGCGTCATCTGTTCCTATGGGCACAAAATGGCCTACTCTTCTGGGACGCGGAACGCATTTTTAATTAATGTGTGAGCAACATGTTCTGCACGCTTTCATTCGCACACGGAGCCTCGGTTTTTAGTCTCACCTGAAGGTCTTTGTCATTCAGTTCGATTTTCCTGTCAAAATGAGAAGAAGGGGCAAGGCAGGGAACCGAACCCAGAACCTTACGGTTTACCTTTTGTCCCTCGGCCAGAGTTCCGAGCTTTACCAATGGAGATATCTGGCCTATGAAGCTATGGGAAGGTACGCTGAAAGGGTTCGTGTTTCCATAAATATGGATGCAAACATGAATGGCGGGATCTTTTAACGTGCATATTGTTCTTCGCCATGTGTATACACATGAAGGGAATCAAGGCACTGGTCGGTCTGCACCTAAAGTTGACCTGGAGGCTGTACAAATCCCTATATCTAATTCATCACACGCAGCCGAGATTCTAACCCACGACAGAATAGGCCCATGAGATTAAAGTCGAACGGAATTAACCTCTGAACTATAGCCTCCGCCTTTTTATCCTGTGAAGAAGGCAAGTACTTTGGCTCATCTTCAACAATGGAAATTAACATCAACAGGACAGCTGTTGAGATGCAATGTGCAAGCCAACAACAACAACAAACAACAAATCATCAATTGCAATCTTTGCCAGAAATAGGAAAAAGAACACAAAGGAACATATCTATTTGTAGATAAAACACAAAAGTAGTGGGAATAGAATATTAAAAAAAACAGAGGACAGAAGGAGTGAGATACCAACTTAGGAAAATACCATCTTCCGGCTAAAAATACTGTCAGGTAATAATCTACA
>CM060333.1:50580519-50598019 GCA_030674155.1 Stramonita haemastoma | reverse complement strand
GCCTGTCTGTCTGCCTGCCTGCCTGTCTGTCTGTGTGTGTCTAAGGCTTGTAACCCATATGGATTTCTCTGTTGTTTGTGAGATAACTAAGTGTTTGAAATTGAATCCATAGGTCTACTGTACCAACCAGAAACTTGTTTTAGCTCTGATCCCCCCAAACTCAAAATTAATGATAATTTATGCAGGCCACTTTCACCAAACCCAACAGAAGTGGGTAGAACTGGCCCTTATGCATCTTTGATGACTAGTATGCTAACCTTATGAAGGCCGTGCTTCCTTTATATTCTTCTCACCTGTGCACCCCAGTCCAAGATTGTGTGACAGTGATAATAATGATAATTACGACAATAACTGTAATTGAATGTGTGCTGTGATGTGTGACACAGTGTGCTGTGATGTGTGACACAGTGTGTTGTGATGTGTGACACAGTGTGCTGTGATGTGTGAAAACAGTGTGTTGTGATGTGTGATAGGTGTGCTGTGATGTGTGACACAGCAACACGGTGTCCTGTAATGTGTAACGTGTGTGACACGGTGTGCTGTGATGTGTGACATGACATGATGTGCTGTGGTTGGCTGGCAGACAAACAGACTGTGTTGATGTCACCCCATAATTACTCCCCCACAGGGTAACACAGTGTCCTGTAATATGTGACTGTGACATGGTGTGCTGTGATGTGTGACACATGTGCTGTGGTTGGCTGGTGGACAGACTGTGCTGATGTCACCCCATAATTAGCTAGGGTAATGGCACATGCCATTCCCCACCAGAGAACTCATGGGAGGAATGTTACTGGCTATACTGCCTGTCTCTCGAGGAATGTTACTGGCTATACTGCCTGTCTCTCGAGGAATTTGCCGACCAGCCCGGCAATTTACCAGAACCAATCTTTAGTTCTTGTTCTGCTGTGCCCGGCTGAAGTTGTGTTGGCTGTATACTTTTCTTGGCTTTAGGGCTTCAAAATGAAGTCAAATGTCCTTTGATTCATTGGTGTATAGGAATAAAACCTATCTGGAAAAGCCTTCAAAAGGTGATAGTATTCACTGTCAAGTGATCTACTTTTGTTTATTTCATGAACGCTAATTATCCTATCAATGTTAGGTTAAAGAAACCTTGTGAAACTGCTGTCTTACAATAAAAAGTCTTCAAAAAAAGAAGCCATTCTGTCTGTTTATTATTAGGCCTAGCTGTTATTGATGACTGCAAACATGAGTGTGTATTGTCTGGTCTTTCCTTTTCCCACCTTGCTATGAAACGCCTTGCTATGAACACCAACAGGCCCGATGTTTTCTGGAGTAACCATCTTGCAGCAACCGCTTTCTTTCTCTATAAACACAGCCTTACTCTCCTCTCTTTTCTCCCTGTCAACTTGAAGCCAGAGTCTACATGACAAAGTCAAAGTTAGCTTCCCCCCACCACTTCAGTCAAAGAATTTGATGGATGAACTCCTGCACACAGGCCCTGCAGCACAGTGAAACAATTGACCACTTGAGTTTTCACAAGTAGGAGTGAAGCCAACTACCTAGGTCACTTGTCCCTCAGCTGTTATCACTGTTGTTCTTCACATAACACTTGGCTCTGACCAGGTAGCTTACCTTGCTGCTGGCAATGTTGTCATTGGAATGGAAATGACTTTTCCTACCTAACTAGGTTGGCTCTTCAATGTCACAGGCCTATGGCAACTTACAATGAATAGATTTGTGACAAAAAAAATCTGGTGTGTGTGTGTGTGTGTGTGTGTGTGTGTGTGTGTGTGTGTGTGTGTGTGTGTGTGTGTGTGTGAAAGTCAAAGTCAAAGTCAAAGTCAAAGTCAAAATTTTATTTCCTAATGGTACATTGAGTAAGCAATAAATTTGCTTTTTTTCATCAATCCATCTATCTAGAAAAAAAACCCTGTCAACAAAACAACCAAACAAAAATCAGACAAACAAAGTAACAAAATGAAGCAACAAGCAAACAAGCAAAATACAACAGAAAAAAAAAATCCAAAATATAATTAACTACACATTGTTATTACAAATCATAACAATAAATAAACTCAAAAGGAAGTAAAGAAAAGATAATAATAATGATATGATAATAATAATAATAATGATAATGATAACAACAATAATGATGATGATGATAATTATAATGATTATAACAATATAATACTTATAATTATAATATAATAAGAAAATATGATGCACTATAAGACTCACTTTTACAGCAGGCTACACACACAGCATGCATGCACACACATACACACCACCCACGCACACACACATCCCCCATCACACAAACACAAGTATATTCCTGCATTCACATGCATGCTCTGAGTTTAAAGTAAGACTGAGAGAGCTGCAATGGAAAATATTGCACAATCTGTATCCAACTAATATTTTGCTACATAAAATGGGTGTAACTGATTCCGTGTATTGTGACAACTGCTTAAACGCAGTCGATTTCATGGACCATTTCTTTTATGAATGTCCCTAAAACGGTTTTGGACATATATTGACTCCACTGTCTTGTCTGTAACTGGGAAACACCTTCATCTTTCAGTAACTGACATTTTGTTTGGCTATAATCCAAAGAACCTAACTGCAACAAATTGCTGGATCAACAAAATGATTTTGCTTGGAAAAATGTGTATTAGCAAGATTAAAAAGACCAAATCTATGCTACAATACCAGGTGGTTTTTGAACAAGAAGCACACCTGAGAAAAGTACTGTCAACCTGATTATCTGTAACTATGAAAATATGTCAATAGTGTAAAATCTAGCAGAGAAGTTCTTAACCTTTTTCTTTTTCAGACATGTATATAAACATTCTTTGCTTGTAAAAAAATTAGTTAAGTGTACCCAGTTTCTATGAAAGATAGAGATTGTGAAAGAAAGAATTTACCTGGTTTTTGTGGAAGAAAGAGTTTTTATGGTTTATGTGGAAAAAAAGTTTACCTGCTTTATGTGGAAGAAAGAGACTACCTGCTTTTTGCGGAAGAAAGAGTTCACCTGCTTTGTGAAAAAAAAAATCTTTGAATTGATGTGTCATAATCTTTGAATTGATGTGTTATAATCTTTGAATTGATGTGTTATGATCTTTGAAAAAAAAAGAAAAAAAGAAAAGGCATGTTTCTTGAAATGTTAAAAAAAAAACCCAAAAAAAAACACCAATGGCCAAATACTACTACTACTACTACTACTACTACTACTACTACTACTACTACTACTACTACTACTACTACTGCGGCTGCTGCTACAAGTTTTACAATCAAGAATCCCTACATGATAATTTTGTTTAATTCACAGTCAGCCAGACTATCAAAATAAGACAGTAACTTTTTTATAATACTAATTATCCCATCATTAATAACATCAAAAACAACATTCATGATCCATCTAAAACCTGTTCAATTGGATTAAAGAAAAAAAGGACATGAAAAAAAAATCACACACTCACACACACACACACACACACACACACACACACACACACACACACACACACGTGCGCGGGCGCACACACACACACACACACACACACACACACACCGAGTGCAATAGAAATTCGTAGGGGTGAAAGGTTGGATGGTAGCCCTTCTCACTTCAACATCTTCCCTTGCCAGTAGTGACTGGTAGGGCTGTAAGAACAATTTCTCTCTTACCAGAGAAGTGCGAAAGGAAAGTACCCATCTCCAACAATGGGTCGCCATGACATTAGAACAATAAGGAGACCATCTGGTTTACAGTAGGAAACTCCTATCTAGACCACTGCCCTGGGGGAGATCACACCTTCAAAGGTGTAGTTCGTGTTGCTTTGTGAAGCAAAAGTAATCCTCTTCTCCCTGTCAAAGTTTTCAAAGATTTGTGGCTGGCTGGTAACTGCTCATTCCTAGTCATTGAGGGGTAAAGGTGTCGGCAACACTATTTGCACAAACAATTGAAGGTGGTTAGTTGGATCTGGTCTGTCATAGCAGGGAGGCTGAGAGAGAGAGAGAGAGAGAGAGAGAGAGAGAGAGACAGACAGACAGACAGACAGACAGAGACAGAGAGAGAACTTGTTTATCAACAAGTCCTTGTGACTGAGAGAAGAAGGTGGGAGGTTTAGCTACATCACCATGGGGGACTTAATTAACCTGTTGTCTTTCCACCTGAATATTCTCTAAAGTTGGCAGCTAGTGGTCTAGAGGTAACAGCCTGCCTAGAAAGGGAAAAGTCCCAGTCCAAAGTGTGCAGGAGTTTGATCCCTGTTTGAGCCCAAAAACTACCCCCCCCCCCCATCTATTAGACTATGAGTGGTAGTCTGGGTACTACTGTTAATGAGAGGATAAACCAGGTCCAGTGTGTTACAGAAAATTACTTAGGGCACATAAATGAACCCACAGCAACAAGCCAGTTGTCCTGTCTAAATTCTGTAGAAAAAGCAGCTGTGATAGGCAAACAATTTTAATATAGATGAAGACAGGAACAAAAATATTTATTGTGGGTGGTACTGCTCTTGTGGCCTGTGCCCCCTGTTGTCCCTGGAAGAGAGCAGTCCGAATTTCACACAGAGAAATCTGCCCCCTCACTGAAAGTGGTGTAAATGGAAATGAACCACTCTGAAGGTTCTGTAGTGATTGTTGTTTTGTTATTCTTGCCTTTAAGGCCTGTCAGCTGATGTACAACAGCTAGCTACCCTTGAAAGGTGACTTCAATACTTAGAGAGGAGGTCTGTCCTTGTTGTGTCCCCAATGCACTATGGCCTAAAGGCTAAAGCTAAGAGAAACATGGAAAACACTGGGCAGTCAAGCACTTAAGAGTGGACACAAAAGATGTGTGAAATACGCACCATTTATGGTACTAAGAGAACTTAAGACCTAACAGGGCACAGTTTTGTTTGGAGGTGTGTGTGTGTGTGTGTGTGTGTGTGTGTGTGTGTGTGTGTGTGTGTGTGTGTGTGTGTGTGTGTGTGTGTGTGTGTGTGCCGTGTGTATGGGCTAGCAAAAGCAAATGCGTGGCACTGTGTGTGTATGTGTGCGTGTGTGTGCATGGTGTGTGTGTGTGTGTGTGTGTGTGTGTGTGTGTGTGTGTGTGTGTGTGTGTGTGTGTGTGTGTGTGCCACTAGCAAACGCTGGGCTGTGTGTGTGTGTGTGTGTGTGTGTGTGTGTGTGTGTGTGTGTGTGTGTGTGTGTGTGCTAGCAAACGGGTGGGTGCCTGTGTGTGTGTGTGTGTGTGTGTGTGTGTGTGTGTGGTGTGTGTGCTAGCAAACGGGTGGGTGCCTGTGTGTGTGTGTGTGTGCTGCCTGTGTGTGTGTGTGTGTGTGCTAGCAAACGGGTGGGTGCCTGTGTGTGTGTGGGGGGGGGGGGCGGCCTGGCCCCCCCTTTCCCCCCTTCTCTTCTCCTCCCTCTCCCCCCTCCACCCACCCCTTTCAAGCTCATAACCATGGCCATGGAGAAGAAGAAAACCTGTAATAAAAAGCCACTCTGATAGGGAAACAAATACAGCTGCAGACAGGAAAAAAATGTGTGACGCTGCACTTCTGGCAACCCACTCTCTGGGAGGGTGGGGAGCAGCCCAGATTTCATGCAGAGGGATTTCAGGCAGAGAAATCTGCTGTGACATAAAGCCATATAAAATCAAATATAAAAAACAAAAAAACAACAACAGGAACAGTTGACAACCCCCCACCCACCCCCAATCCCCCCATGCCACCCCCCTCCCTTCATGGAGCACAAAGGAATGTGAAAATGGTGGAGTCAAAGAATGTAGACGCCCCCCTCCCCCTCCCCCCTTTTCTTTTGGCTCCAACTGCTGTTGGTCAAACAGGCCCCGCCCTAAACCAATCAGCTGATATAATTCTATACTCCGGCCTGTGCTTGGCTGTGACTGTTCGAACTAATAGCATTAAAAGCAAATTTAATCAAACTATTAGCATTAAAAGCAAATTTAATTGAACTATTAGCATTAAAAGCAAATTTAATCCAACAATCTGTGAGTGTAGGAGTCCTGTTACAGTCCCTCACATCTTTGAACTCCGTTTTTGTTTGTTTTAGTCGAATTATAGTCCTTTCCAGATTTCTGGGATATCAGGACTGTAGCCAGAAGCCAGAAAGTCGGAGATCTCACCCATCCGAAAGTTCTCCCACTTCAGCACCTGGAGCCACCCCAAAAATCTTACAATTCTAGAAGCAACGTCATGAGATGAAACTCTCTTTAAACAAAACGAGTGTGTGCAGGGCGCTAAGTATAAAAGTACAATGGGAGGGTATCTCCTTCAATTACTATTCTGTAATGTAGAAGAAAAATAACATTGGTCTCCCTTGTTGTGGACAGCTGAGGCAGTTTATGCTAGTTGTATTGGCCACCTTTTTTGAGGCCACTTCAGAGGATAGTGGAATAATATATATATATATATATATATATATATATATATATATATATATATATATATATATATATATATATATATATATATATATGATAATAAAAATAAAATTTCAAAATATACTGATATCATTAAAAACAATAATATCAGTTCAGAAGTGTATGTATTGTATTACACTGATACTTAGAGAGTACTTACAACAGAGGGAGTACTTAGAGAGTACTTACAACAGATACTTACAACAGAGGGAAAGACGCTGTGTCTCCTGGCTGTTAGAGGGAATATTTCCCCACCTCTCACTTCACTTTTTCTATAGTCAATAAATATATGTAGACACTTTGATTAACATTAATAAATAATAACCACCTCCTAACAGGGGGATGCCTCCACCCATCCATTTAGTAGTGTATGTTTAACACATAAACTGGTAGACTCTGGTGTCATAATAGTATTCGCCCTCTGGCAATAGTTTTCGTAAATTTATATGTTTATACAGACTTGTTTAACAAATCTGTGTTTCTGTATCACTGCTCTCTTGTGCTCATGTGTGAGTGTACACATTTTTGTGTGCATGCATGTGCTGAAGTATATAGACAATAATATTTCGCAGTCGTAGGAAAATTTCCTTGACAGTATATATCAAGATATTCGGAGTTCCATAGAGACAAGTAGTCATCAGGCAAATTTCTCAAATTAACTCCCCTGCCTTTATGAACTTTAGTAACCCCAAAGAAGGCAACAGTGCTCTTTGACCATGGGAGAGAATTTAGAAGTTGTTCGCATGCGCATAAATTAACTCCAATGATAGAGCAAGCCTTTATGAATTTTAGTCACCCAAAGAAGGCAACAGTGTTCTTTATCAGGGGTAGACAAATGAACAGTATGTATGTTAAAGGAAGTGTGTCATAGTGTGGGAAAAAGAAAAAAATATATATACAGGGAATATTTTTTCCTCATTTCAACTTACAGAGTATACTTTTTCAGGTTACATCATTATGAAAACAAATCAGATAGCCAAACCTGGCAAATCATTCACACATGAAATATATCAAGAGTACACTTATGTGAGTGAATCAATTAGTACATTTGATGTGGGAGAAAATGACTTTTTTGAAAGTTTCTTTACTTTGGGATGTATGTTGGCAGTGTGTTCTAGAGTAGGCTATCAGTGTGCAAAGCTTGATGTAACCTTCGCCATACCTCGTGGGTGTGATCACACCCAGACCAGACCTTTATAGTTTGGTCTGTAGCTCAGAAATGTTTAATGCTGCCGCCTTCAAATTTGGTGACTTTGTCAATAAACAATTGTTTTACAATCCACCAAACATTGTTTGTGTTTAAAGAAAAAAACTGTCTTAATAAGTGGACAACAGTGAGTACAGCCTGGGTGTGTACACACCCATCATAGTCTGAAAGAGGCCATGTTCATTACAACATTAGAATGATGTCTGTCTTGTGGCCTCCCTACATCCTGGTTGCTAGGACACCTGTCCTTGTACTGAGAAATTTGGCTCCTTGCTTAGCTGTGGTGGTGCATGATAGTATTGTTCAGAGATTGTGGCAATAAATGAAATGTGTGTGTGTGTGTGTGTGTGTGTGTGTGTGTGTGTGTGTGTGTGTGTTGGTGCGTGTGTGCATGTGTACGTGCCTGCGTGTGGTGTGTTAATGTGTATGTGTACGAGTGCATGCAAGCATGTGTAGGTGCCTGTGAATGTGCATGTGTAGGTGGTGGCAGGTGCGTGCTGTCCTGCATGTATGTGTGTGCATAATTATTTTATGTGTAATACTATGTATTGCATGCTGTGTACACTGTACCAGCTTTTGTTCCAAGAGACTTCCTATTTTTAGGGCAGGCTACCTTCTTTGGGGTTGCAGTGTCACGACAAGAACAACGCCACCCACACCAAAGATGTTAGTTTAGTGTGTGTGGATAGGCTAGAGCACTCTCATGCTGCCCTGGGCTCTGCTACTGCCCAAAGGTAAGAGTAGGCCAGGAGTCAGGCCGGCCTTTTATCATATCTTGATATTTGCCTTTTTCTTGGGGGTGCTATGCCTGAAATGTAGGAGATAAGGTTCTGCCAAAAATGAATTCTTTGACACACTTTGACTTGATGTGTTTCATTGATGATATAGTTTTCAGAAGGATCTTGTGTGGGTGTTGTCGGACTTTATTGACAGGTCTGTTTTGATGTTGATGTGCCCAGTAAGATGCTCTCTCTCTCTCTCTCTCTCTCTCTCTCTCTCTCTCTGTCTCTCTCTCTCTCTCTCTCTCTCTCTCTCTCTCTCTCTCTCTCTTCTCTCTCTCTCTCTCTCTCTCTCTCTCTCTCTCTCTCTCTCTCTCTCTCTCAACAGGACCAGAACAAAGTTCAGTGTTATCAGTTTAATGAATCCATTCTCAGCCCAGAACAGGACAGAACATAGGTCACTGCACTGCACTGCACTACACTGCACTGCACTACAAGGGATCTGTCTGTCCCAAAGAACAGACTGACCATGGCAGTGGTGACCACAGCTGTCCCTGTCTGGGCCCAGTGGTCAGAGTTCCTGGGGTCATCCTGTCTTGTCTGCAGCTTCTTTCTACTGCAGTCCAGCCGTTTGTTTGATCCAAGCGCTGAAGTAGGCCACCTCAGCGTAGACACCAGGGTAGTTTTTCAGCCCACAGCCTCTGCCGTAGGACACCACCCCCACCTCTTTGGTAGATCCGCCACACTGGCACACCAGGGGGCCTCCGGAGTCTCCCTGCACACACACACACCAGGTACAGTGACGTCACCGTGACAACCATGGTCAGCATCAAGGTAGAGTGATGTCACCATGACAACCATCGTCAACAAACATCAAGGTAGGGTGACGTCATCATGACAACCATTGTCAACAAACATCAACATAAAGTGACGTCACCATGACAACTATTGTCAACATCAGGGTACAGTGACATCACCGTGGCAGCCATTGTCAACTCCTGGGGAGAGAGAGAGAGAGAGAGAGAGAGAGAGAGAGAGAGAGAGAGAGAGAGAGAGAGACAGAGAGACAGAGAGACAGAGAGACAGAGACAGAGACAGAGACAGACAGACAGACAGACAGACTGATAGACAGACAGACAGACAGAGACACAGAGTGAGACAGGCAGACAGACAGACACAGAGAGAGACACAGAGAGAGCAAAAGAACAGACAGGCAGACAGTCATGCAGAAAAACAAAGGTGGACAGTGCAGAATAAAATAAAGCATACTGACCTGACAGGAGTCCACGCCTTCAGCCCCAACACAGATCTGGTCCTTCCCATACTGACTGTACACAGCAGAACACTTGTCATCAGACTGGACAGGTAGGTCCACCTTACGGGGCACTACACTGCTACTTCCACCTGTGACCATAGCGTTCAGGTATCACACACATGCTGACCAGCAGGTACTGGTGGCAATAAAAGTAGGATGTGTAAAATATATCACACACATAATACACTCATTGGAATAAAAGTACGATGTTTAAAATATATCATACACACATTCATACTCTTTTGGGAATGAAAGTAGGATATGAATATATACCTCACACACACACACACACACACACACACACACACACACACACACACACACACACACACACACACACACACACACACACACACACGCTGGTGGAAATGAAAGTAGGATCTGTAAAATATATCACACACACACACATACCCATGTTTTGTATCAGTATAATCATCCTGGAGGCTCATGGGGAAACAATTTTCATCAAACTGAAGTTCTTACATTTACAGGAATAAAGTACTGATTCAAATGTTGCTATCAAAAACAAGAATATTAAGGAAAAGTAAGCGGAATGCCAACTAAGTTGTGGAATAACCAGACATACACCAGGAAATCTTCCTCAAATAGTTGTTGCTTTTATTTATGGATTCCAAAGAAACAATAAAGCTAATTTCATTTTCTGATTAAAATCTACCATTGACAGGAAGGGCACGGTATAGCTCAGTGGTCAGAGCACTTGCATTCCCCCAGCCAAGATTACGCAGCATGGTGTGTGGTTACCATTTGGATGGATGGGTGACCGTTTGCCCACGTTGGCTTCAGTATGGTAAGTGGGCTCCAGCCGTAAATGGGTACCTGCCCTCTTTAGGGTCAGGGACGGTAAGCAAGGAGGGAGAGGAGATTGGCGCCACCCTCAATATGCTGGCCCCTAGAGAAGCTGAGGTCTCTGATGCCTCACTCCCCTACGACCACATAGCTTATGGGACACTTTACCTTAGCCTTTTTAATGAACAATATACTGTGCCAACATTATGCCTTTAATGTCCAGCACTAGGATTACAGAATAGTAAGGGGTGGGGTAGCGTAGTGGTTAGGGCATTGTGTTTGCAGTTTGATGGTCGATGATCAAGCTCATGTTGGAGGCACCATCAAGGCACCTGTTGCAGGGATTACTCCATGGAGTTAACATCAATACTGACTCCATGCCCTCAAAGTCTTCTAGGTGATCCTCCAACCATGGCGTCATAATTATGTGAATGCACCCAAACAATATTACACTCATGTTAAACCTGCTCAGCCTTTTAGAAGAATAGGCTTTTTGTGACAGTACGAATAAACAACAAAAGATATATTGTACAAAGACAACATCTGCATGCACGCTGGAATCGTGTTAAGACAGCATCCCCAGAGTCAGAATGCGGCTACCTTGATGTGGCCAAAAGCAGCTGCATACACAAAAATCTCACCATTTGTGAATCTTGGAACTCTAGCAGAGAAACCAAAAACCACTACAATAGCTTATAGACAAGCACCACCATATACATAAGCATGAACACACATTGGTGCACACATTATGTAAACTTATTGATAATAAAAACGTATAAAATTTATATACTGCTCAATCTTGTAAAGCAAACAAAACCAAAATCACTTCTTTTCAAATCATTTACATGATTGCAACTGCCAACAAACAATAGGATTAAGAGATATCAAATCTACCAAATCTACACACACACACACACACACACACACACACACACACACACACACACACACACACACACACACACACACACACACACACACACACACACAGATAACAGAGCATCTCACTTTCAGTGGTACCCCAGCCAGTCACAGTGCACGTGTCCCCAGTTTGAGGACATTTGCTATCAGTGTTCAGCTCTATGGCCTTGACATTGTCTCCCAGGGTCAAAGGACTTGACAACGTCAGCACTGCTACGTCATTGGGCTTTGATGAGGCTGTGAAAAACAGAGATAGATAGATAGATAGATAGATAGATAGATAGATAGATAGATAGATAGATAGATAGATAGATAGATAGATAGATAGATAGATGAATAGATGGATAGATGAATAGAGAGATAAATAGAGATAGATAGAGAGATAGATAGAGAGATAGAGAGATAGAGAGATAGAGAGATAGAGAGAGATATAGATAGATGGATGGATGGATGGATGGATGGATGGATGGATGGATGGATAGATAGATAGATAGATAGATAGATAGATAGATGGATGGATGGATGGATGGATGGATGGATGGATGGATGGATGGATGGATGGATAGACAGATAGATAGATTGACAGGGTGACAGATTCATAGATAAACAAAGAGACAGACATGCCACTATCTAGAAAACTGAAATACCATGACTTTGGCAAAGTATTCAGTACTCCTCTCTCTCTCTCTCTCTCTCTCTCTCTCTCTCTCTCTCTCTCTCTCTCTCTCTCTCCTCTCTCTCTCCTCTCTCTCTCTCTCTCTCTCTCTCTCTCTCTCTCTCTCTCTCTCTCTCTCTCTCTCTCTCTCTCTCTCTCTCTCTCTCTCTCTCTTTATCTTTATGTTATCCCTGAAAAGGGCGGGGACTGGGTGTAAAAAAGCACAGAGTGCTTATCTATTATCCTCGAATAAAAGAATTTGCCTTGCCTTGCCTTGCCTTGCCCCCCCCCCCCCCCCTCTCTCTCTCTCTCTCCTCTCTCTCTCTCTCTCTCTCTCTCTCTCTCTCTCTCTCTCTCTCTGGATAGCCTAATGGTCAGAACATTGCCTCGCAATTTGACGACCCGGGTTCGATTCCGGTTGAGGAGATTTTTCTCCTGGAGTTAACATCAGTGCTGACTCCACTCTCCCCAAAAGCCCTTCGGATGAGACTTTAAACCGAGGCCCCGTGTGCGAACGCACGCAGAACATCTTGCGCACACGTCAAATCCTGTTCCGCTTTTCGTAAGAGTAGGCCATCGTGTGCCGGTGGGAACAGATGACACTTACAAAACTGCGTACACACGGGGACTGGATGTAAAAAAGCACAAGAGTGCTTATTCCATTAACCTCGATATAAAAGAATAAAACAAATCAAATCAAATCAAATCAATCTCTCTCTCTCTCTCTCTCTCTCTCTCTCTCTCTCTCTCTCTCTCTCTCTCTCTCTCTCTCTCTCTCTCTCTCTCTTCTCTCTCTCTCTCTCTCTCTCTCATCTCTCCTATCTTGTATTGAGGATGTATGGTGATGCTGGACACAGTCCTGAATTGTTCGTTGCCCAGGTAACGACTGTAGTCGTGTTCTCCTGCCAGGATGACGTAGAGAGAAGGGTCCAAGTCTCTGCATCAGAAAACCTCCTTCAGTCCACACATGCACAGGGACTGGATGTAAAACAGTACATGAATGCTCATTCGTTGTATGCCAAATTAAAAAAGGTTTTGAATAGAAGAAACACGCACATAATTATATATATATATATATACATAGATAGATACATAGATAATAGATATATATGGTCAGACAGACAGACAGACAGACAGACACACACACACACACACACACACACACACACACACACACACACACACACACACACACACACACACACACCCTAAGGTATGCACACACGCACCACACAAACAGAAATAAAGTTTTTTAAGAAGAAGAATAACATACACACACATATATGTTAAAAAAAATAGGTTACACAGTATTTATTTTTCAAGTTTCTATCAGTGTTCCAATACCAAGGTAGCCAACAGACAGACACACAGACAGAGACACACAGACACACAGACACACAGACACACAGACACACAGACACACACACACACACACACACACACACACACACACACACACACACACGCAAACAGACACACACACAGAGTAGAAGACAAACACACAGACTCAGAGAGACAGACAGATGCACATACAGACAGAGCAGAAGACAAGACACACAGACACACAGAGACACAGAGACAGACACACAAAGACAGACACACAAACAGACAGACACACAGAGCAGAAGACAGACACACACACAGAGACAGACACACGGACAGACAGACACACAGACAGACATACAGGCAGACACACAGACAGACAGACAGACAGACAGAAAAGAGGCAGAGGCACTGACTTGAAGCAGTGGGCAGCAGACAGGATGTGGGTGGAGTCTAGCACACTGCCCCCACACCAGGCATTCAAATTAGACCCTCTGTATTTGCCCACCAGCACCAGGTAAGGGGCAGAGTTAGGGGCTATCTCTGTTCCCCCCACGATCTTCTGCCCCTGAAGGACATAATTAATTATCACCATTTGGTAAGGGGCAGAGTTGGGGGCTATCTCTGTTCCCCCCACGATCTTCTGCCCCTGAAGGACATAATTAATTATCACCATTAGGTAAGGCACAGAGTTAGGGGCTATCTCTGTCCCCCTCCTCCCCCATCCCCACCCAACGAACTTAATATTCCCCTGAGTGACATCATCATTAGTCAAGGCACAGAGTTAGGGGCTATCTCTGTCTCCCTCCACCGCCCCCCCCCCCCCCTCCCCACCCCATGATCTTAATCCCCTAAGTGACAACATGATCGTTAGTTAAGGCACAGTTAGGGACTACCTCTGTCTCCCTCCACTGCCCCCCTCCCCACCCCATGATCTTAATCCCCTAAGTGACAACATCATCGTTAGTTAAGGCACAGTTAGGGGCTACCTCTGTCTCCCTCCACTGCCCCCCCTCCCCACCCCATGATCTTAATCCCCTAAGTGACAACATCATCGTTAGTTAAGGCACAGTTAGGGGCTACCTCTGTCTCCCTCCACTGCCCCCCCTCCCCACCCCATGATCTTAATCCCCTAAGTGACAACATCATCGTTAGTTAAGGCACAGTTAGGGGCTACCTCTGTCTCCCTCCACTGCCCCCCCTCCCCACCCCATGATCTTAATCCCCTAAGTGACAACATCATCGTTAGTTAAGGCACAGAGTTTGGGGGGTGGGGGGTCAACGCCAATCCTACAGTGGCCTTATCCCTCTAAAGGGCACGTCATCATCGCCATGGTCATTATCATCGTGGCAGGTCTCCTCCTCCTCCTCCTCCTCCTCCTCCTCCTCCTCCTCCTCCTCCTCCTCCTCCTCCTCCTCCTCCTCCTCCTCATCATCATCATCATTATCAACGAGACCATCATCACTGCCTGTGGCAGAAGCATCACCACAGCCAACACCTCCTACCAGAAACAACACCGTCATTGTCCTCTTTGTTATCATCATCATCATCATCATCATCATCATCATCATCATCATCATCATCATCATCATCATCATCATGAATAGCATCGTCATCATCATTGCCATTGTTCTTTCTTCATTATTATTTGCAGCAGCAATAGTATCATCACAATCACTACAACTAGTAACCTATCAAGTGTGTGTTGTGTGTGTGTGTGTGTGTGTGTGTGTGTGTGTGTGTGTGTGTGTACGTGCGTGCACGCATGTGTGTGTGTGTGTGTGTGTGTGTGTGTGTAAATGCGTGTGTGTAAATGTGTGTGTGTGTGTTTGTGCGCACAGGCACACGTGTGTGTGTGAATATGTGTGTGTGTATGTGTATGTGTGTGTGTACGTGCGTGCACGCATGTGTGTGTGTGTAAATGCGTGTGTAAATGTGTGTGTGTTTGTGCGCACAGGCACACGTGTGTGTGTGTGAATATGTGTGTGTGTGTGAATATGTGTGTGTGTGTGTGTGTGTGTGTGTGTGTGTGTGTGTGTGTGTGTGTGTGTGTGTGTGTGTGTGTGTGTGTGTGTGTGTGTGTGTGGAGGGAACAGGTTGGATAAGAATCTGGGACCTGTAACCAATCATTGAAAATAATTCCCACCTCTATTCAGACTGACACTGTTTTACAGCAGAGAATGTTGCTCAAAGTCGGCAGCATCATATATAGCTGTTGTCACCAAAGTATTGATATCATACCACTCATGTTTCTTTTGTCATCAACATAATGATAATTATACAGCTCATGTTTCTTTTCTCATCAAAGTAATGATATACAGCTGGTGGGTCTGACTCACAATATTATGTCATCTATTTTCTCTTTAGAAAGCTTAACCATTCATCTTCGGAGGAAAATGTTTCATGCACATCATTCTACAACAGGTTATGGCAAATAATCAGATGTTGTTCTCCCCAGAGAATGAAAGAGAGTGTATCACTAGACAGCCAGGAAGGATTCTACCTAAAGTATAGTTAATGTAAAGTTCAAGTTAAAGTAGAGTTAGTGCAAGGTCCTCACTCTGTCCTCGCTGTCCTTGGAAGGACGAAAGGAAGGGGGAAGAGAGATGTCCTTTCTGGGAATTCTGCCGCGTGGGGTGTGCATATAGGAGAGTTGGGGTGTCTCCTCCACCCCAATGTTGACTTCAGCCTCATGGAGGAAGGGAAGGCGAGGTAGACGAGTTGGGGCAAAGCTCAAGCCTGAAAATCATGGCAGCACTATCAGCATCATAGTCATCTTCTCTCTTCTCCTTTTCTCCATTTTCATGGGTTTTGATGTTCATGGGTGTGTGTGTGTGTGTGTGTGTGTGTGTGTGTGTGTGTGTTGTGTGTGTGTGTGTGTGTGTGTGTGTGTGTATGTCTTTTCTTTGCTTTGCTTTGCTTTGCTTTCCTGTTCCAGGTTCCCCAATGGTAAGATATAGAGTACGAGTCTGTTTTTGCCCACCATGAACGTAGCTGTATTCCCACTTCGGGGTTGATGCTTAAAGACGAAACTAGTGTGCATGCGTTTTTTAAATGTTGTCATCATTCCTACTGGCATGAAATGACCTACACAGTCAATTGCACTGTGCATTGACAATACCAAAGCAAAATATTCAACAATAAAAAGCAGATTCAACTTAATGTAATATCCCCCTCCCTCACCTTTTGAAAAAGCAAAACAGACATGACCAACATTACCTTCATTATTATCAGTATCATTTTCGTTTTTGTTGACATGATATTTGTGTGTTTGTTGTTGTTGCCTTGGCATTATCATTATCATCATTATGGTTGTTGTTACCTTATTAAAGACTGTTGTCAGGTACTAGCTGGACTGAAGGTGTGTTCCTATCACCTTCAGTTGAACAGACAGTAAACAATGAGAAGTGCTGTGATTCCCTGCAAGATAAGCTGGGAAATTACACACACACACATGCATGCACACACACACATGCATGCACACACACATACATGCATACACATATGCATGCACACAGTCACATACACGCACACACACATGCATTCACAATAAGCCATAGCCAGAGAGAGAGAGAGAGAGAGAGAGAGAGAGAGAGAGAGAAGAGAGAGAGAGAGAGAGAGAGAGAGAGAGGAGACAGACAGACAGACAGACAGACAGACAGACAGACAGACAGACAGACAGACAGACAGACAAATAGACAGACAGGGGGAATAAACTGACTGGTGGCCAGAGCAGAGAGCAGCACCAGCAGAGGAAAGGTCAGTTTCTGGGTCATGATGACGTAATGGTGTCCACTCCACATCCACTTCTGGAGTCTGTACACTGCAACACGTGATCAAACATTGCTTTGTCAGTGATGCTGCACTTGCAACACACACACACACACACACACTCACTCACTCACTCACTCACTTACTGGCTCACTCACACTTGTATGCACACAGGCAGAAGCATTGGAAGCCTGGACTATACCCCATCCAATATGCCATGAGTGCTGGCCTGGGCTTTAGTCTTTTAAATCACAGGGTAACTGAAGGCCCCATGAATTACATTTTTTTTAGTGCAGGTAAAAGAGCCCACATCAGCACAAGAGGTGTGGCATGTTACATGAGGAGGCTAATAGGATAAGTCCATCTGGCAGGGAAACAAAAACACATGCAGAC
>CM060333.1:50570519-50575519 GCA_030674155.1 Stramonita haemastoma | reverse complement strand
AAGAATAAAAGCAAATATGAAAGCACCAGTGAATTTTTGGTTCTTGTGCATGCATATGGAGGGGAGAGAAGGGGTGTCAATGTTGACACTGTTGGCATTGTCAGGGCATTAAAAGCCAAGTCAAAAGTCAAAGTCAAAGTCAATGTATTAAAAAAAACAACCCAACTTTACCTGAGCTAGAGCTTCGAGGTTCACTGGTGGTGACTGTTTTTGCATATGCGACCGTTTATGCCCCGCAGTAAAGGTAGCTGCACTCCGACTTGTGGAAGGTATCAGTGTATGACTGTGGAAAAACATGGTGTGATTATGCAGCCAGAGAGGACATTGGCGCTTTCTGTTCTGTGTGTTCTTTTCCCTTTCCACTCACTCTGTTCTATTTGTTGGGATTTAAAAAATACATATTGATGCCTTTCTTCGAATGAGACTATAAAATGATGTCTAGTGTGTGAACACACGCAGAACATCTTCCACACATGTTAAAGAGTTTCCGCCTTTGTGAAGAGCAGGCCATTTGTGGTGGTTGGGATGGATGACATTTAGTGCTTGCATGTGGGGGACTGGGTGTAAAAAGTATATTCGTGCCTATTCATTATCCTAGAAATAAAAATCTAAAAAAACCAAAAACGTTTTTGTTTCCAAATATATGGTTTCAAGACAAAAGCCAATGCACTGCGTATACAACGTACATTTGGAAAACAAAACTTTGACTATCACACACACACACACACTCACACTCACACACACACACACACACACACACCATCAACAGCTTTGACACTAGTTGTTTTACGAGTGTCTACCGATTATATCGGTGAAGGTGGATTTATGTTAGACCTGTTTAAAATCAGCAATACTTTATGTAGTGTTAATCTCAAATCATAAACATAGATTGTGTCGCAAACCAGAAACACAAGCATTAGGACGAGCGTAGCTATCCGCCTTAAATTAATGCAATGGTTAGGACTTTACGTTAGGCAACACACCAACATTACGTTTTGGCACTTTTCTTGCTATTTTCCTAACAGTACTCTTTGCATTCATACCACACATACTAAGGCATCTCCAGACATAAAAAACCCAAACATTTGGTGTGTGGTTGAGTGGGGGGCAGGGGGGGGGGGATAGCTCAGTGGTCAGAGAACTTGCTTTCCCCAAGCCAATGTTAAGCAGCACTAAGCGTGGTTACAATGTGGATAGGTGACTTTGCCACCTTGGTCTCAGTAGGGTTCTGTTCACCCAGCTGTAAATGGGTACCTGCCCTCTTGAGGGTCAGGGAAGGTAAAGCAGCTAGGGAGAGCAAATGGGCGCCGCCCTCAATATGCTGGCCCCTGCAGAAGTGAGGTCTCTGATGCCTCACTCCACTACGACCACAGAAGTTATGGGACACCTTTACCTTTACTCTTGTTCGTAAAAGTCTAGCCACAGCACTGACTCAAAACTTATGTGGTTTTGCACAAAAAAAAAAAAGTAGGTTTGATAATTTTCAGCAAACATGGTACACCCTCAGTCCTTTGTCATCTGCTTTTCCTAGCCACAATAGTTATGCATGGGCAGGGTCAATATTGTAGGAGCACAAGTATTCCTCATTTGATTATGTTTTCCAACATTATCGTCACTACCTCGTATTGTTCTATGCCCTCAATCCCCCCCCCCCCCTACCCCCTGAAAAAAAACAACAAAAAACTAAGTAGGCTACACAGGTGACTACCTGATATTGCTCTATATCCTAAGCCCCCCCCCCCCCCCCCCCTTCACCCCCACCCCCACCCCCACCCCGCAAAGAAAAAACAAACAAATAAACAAAAAAAACCCACAAAAAAACATCATTTTTTTTCTTTTTTTAATTTATGCTTTTATATCGAGGATAACAGAATAAGCAATCATGTGCTTTTTTTCATCCGGTCCCCGTGTGTATGCAATTCTGTAAATATTGTCATCTGTTCCCACCGGCACACGATGGCCTACTCTTACGAAAAGCGGAACAGGATTTAACGTGTGCGCAAGATGCTCTGCGTGCGTTCGCACACGGGGCCTCGGTTTAAAGTCTCATCCGAAGGACTTTTGGGGAGAGTGGAGTCAGCACTAATGTTAACTCCAGGAGAAAAATTTCCTCGACCGAACTCGAACCCGGGTCGTCAAATTGCCAGCGCAATGTTCTGACCACTAGGCTATCTGTCCCCCATCAGAAAAACGAGTACACATGTGATTACCTGGTATTGTTGTATATCCTCACCCCCCCTCCAAACAAACAAACAACAACAACAACAACAAAAGACAAGAACACAGGGCTTGTTTTCAACCATAAAACATCTTAAATTTTTGCGACAAGCACTTTACAGAATGTACTAGACCTATATGACAGAAGCTAAAGGTGGGGTATAGCCTCAATGGCTGACACACTGCCGGTTTGACTAGCTTCTGCCCATACACAGATTGCTATGGGCTCCTTGCGAAGACTGCGACCTCATCATTGAGCTTTGTCCATCCACTTTACAGAGACAATTTTGAGACTGCCGCTCAAACTACCTGACCAACACTGCAGGTGTCTGTATCCTTTGGGCCCAGATGATGCTGTGCTTATTAGGATAGAAAGGGTAGAGTGTAATGTCAAATAGTCTCAAAGCTTGTGCATTTTCATAGGGCAATATTATATAGAAAGGGTAGAGTGTATTGTAAAATAATCTCAAAGCTTGTGCACTTTCAGAGGGCAATATTATATTATCCTCGTCACCACCCATTATCAAGCAATAAAAGAAAAACAACAACAACGACAGCAAAATGTTTCTCATTGGATGGTCCGGGTTGCTCTGGTCTCATGCTGACCTCAGTGTTGGTTTTCCAAGCACTTTTGTCAGTCCTTTGGATGAGACTATAAACCGAGGCCCCAGGTGCGAACGCATGCAGAATATCTTGCCCACACGTTAAAAAACCGTCCCGCCTTTCAGAAGAGCAAGCCATTGTGTACCAGTAAGAGTGGATGACAACAACCCCCCCCCAAAAAAAAAACCATGCACACAGGTGTCGTGTTCAGACACCATCCCTGAGGAAAAATCGGTTAGTTGGGAGTCCCAAGGGTGGTTCGGGGCTGTGGCCTATATGGCAACGTTCTGGCGGCTCCTGCGACGGCACTGGAATCATTCGTATCGGCGATTGCCTTTCCAATGGACCATTCCCGTGACGTAGAGAGACGGAGGGGTGGGGTGGAGTCTGCAGCAAGGGTAACAGCTTGCCCTCCATACTTACTTCCCCAGGCTTTGCGCTCTATGCTTTTGACTGGGGAGGGTCTTTGGAGGGACACTGTGCTGGTCAGCATCGTAGGTGAGCTGGAGTCTGTCTTTACCACTTAGTTGTCATCGTCGTCAGTAGGAGGCTTAGAAGGCTGTGCACTGCGTATATCAGAACAGGCACACACCACTAAACACCACCAAAGTGACCCAGTAGCAGTGCGGGGTCCCTCTTGCTAGTTGCCTCAAGGCGGCCTGACGGTGATGACCTCCCTGATAGACTCCTGCCCTGAGCACGCGACCTGACTAATGGGGGCAGGGCTGAGGAGGAGGGACTGGAATGAGCGGTGTGGGAACAGCAGGACAGCAACGTCACAGAAGGTGAGGCAGTGACAAGACAGAAAATCTTGACGGTACACATGCTATCGTACACACACACGCGCGCGCGCGCGCTGAGCTCAGTGATCAAAGCACTGGCTTTTCCCAAGATTTTAGCTTTACTACTACTACTACTACTACTACTACTACTACTACTACTACTACTACTACTACTACTACTACTAGACATGGTGTCTAAACACACCTGTGTGCATGCTGGTGGTGGGTTTTTTTTTTTTTTTTTTTTTAATAACACCTTTGGTAAAGCCCAGAGTTCTCGGTGAGGAATGAAGAAGAGCGTGTCTTTAAAAGAGAGTGTGTCTTTAAGAAGAGTGTCTCTTTAAGAAGAGCATGTCTTTTAAGAAGAGTGTGTATCTAAGAGGAGTGTTTTTAAGAAATGTGTCACTTTAAGAAGAGTGTGTCTTTAAGAAAAGTGTGCTTTTTAAAAGGAGTGTGTCTTTAAGAAGAGTGTGTCTTTAAGAAGAGTGTCTTTAAGAAGAGTGTGTCTTTAAGAAGAGTGTCTTTAAGAAGAGTGTGTCTTTAAGAAAAATGTCTCTTTAGGAAAAGCGTGTCTTTAGGAAGAGTGTGTCTTTAAGAAGAGTGTGTTTATAAGAAGAGTGTGTCTTTAAGAAGAGTGTGTCTTTAAGAAGTATGTGTCTTTAAGAAGTGTGTGTCTATAAGAAGAGTGTGTCTTTAAGAAGAGTGTGTCTTTAAGAGGTATGTGTCTTTAAGAAGTGTGTGTCTTTAAGAAGAGCGTGTCTTTAAAAAGAGTGTCTCTTTAAAAAAAAAAAGTGTTTTAAGAAGAGTGTGTCTTTAAGAAGAGTGTGCCTTTAAGAAGAGTGTCTCTTAAGTGTCTGTTTTAAATGATTGTCATTGATTTGATTTGCCTGTATTCTCTTTAAGCTGTTTTTCATAAGCATGAGAGCAGCGTGTATATACTTTTATAGGCACAATTGCTTGTGTGAAGGTATACAAGGCACCGTATTAGGTGCAAGTACTGTGGCTGGCTGATTACGCATTCGTTGTACGTGCGTGCGTGCGTGCGTGCGTGCGTGCGTGCGTGTGTGTGCGTGCGTGCGTGCGTGCGTGTGTGTGTGTGTGTGAAAATATATCTAGATAAGGAGGAATCCCCCCTCCTAAGAAAAAAATAACACAAGTGCGCGCGCGCACACACAGACACACAGACACACAGGTACACACACACACACACACACACACACACACACACACACACAGAGTCGTGATCTGCTGACCCGGGTCTGAATCTCGTTCAAGAGTTTTTTTCCTCTGGAGTAAACATCAGTGCCGACTCCACCCTCTCTAAAAGTCCTTCGGTTGATACTCTACACCAAGGCCCCATGTGCACACCCACTGATAGCATATAGTGCATGCCTTAAG
>CM060333.1:50548019-50565519 GCA_030674155.1 Stramonita haemastoma | reverse complement strand
TTTTTTGGGGGGCTATATTCATATTCAACACAAACTATTTTGATAATCAAATGGTAGCTAGGGGTATAAAAAGAAACCAGGCCCCCAAAATCCCAAGAAACAAATAAGCAGTGAGTTAACCTAACTGGGGGTAAAAAAGCTAAGTTTTGCTCATGTTCATAGAAATATAAAACTGTTGATAACCTTGGCTGGGAGAGGTTTTTTCTTTTAATCTCAAAATTGCTCCTATGGCTCCTGAAATGACTGAGACTGGTATTTTAGGTGAAAAACATCATCTCTGAAAAAAAACAACAACCAAAATTCGTTGTCAGCTGAAGAAAAAAATAATGAGCATACATGTTCTTCTTACATTTCCTTGTCTTCACAATATCATTTGAGAGAAACCTAGTTAAAAAAAAGAAAAAGAATAACAACAAAATAAAAACGAGCATATTTGAGTTCATTCCTATTGCTTCTCAATCATGAGTAAACACAAAGATAATAGAAAAAAAAAAGAAACTGCTAGTCTTCTCTTAAGTCTCTTAACTAGTCATGAATACAAATGTCCTTGCAACAACAACAAAAAAAAGGTTTTTTGTCCGTACACATAGACCTTTAATCTGAAAGGAGATCTGATTTGAACTTGACTACGACAAGTGTCCCCTTCATGTCTACATCTGATAGTCTGTCAGAGAATAAACCTCCACTATGAGCTCAGGGCCTTGAACAGCAGCTTGGTCTCCTTCAGAAAAATAACAATCTTAATTTACAAAAAACAAAACGGGTGAACACTGCTTGATCATGAACACTACCACTCTGTGCCCAGATTCTCAAATTTCACTTCCACAATCCAAGACCTTTTTTTTTCCAAGACATAACAGTACAAGACATTACAGGGATCATTTTTTTTGCTTGTATCCTCTCAAAACCATCTACATCAAACAGCTATTTTTGTTTAGCGTGAATTCATCTCCTCAGTTCTCAGTCAAATTACTAAAGAGGTCTTGCAGCAAGCTGAAAAGTCCATACGTGCTCCCACCACATACACTATTGTACACAGACTGTGGAGATATTTGGATCTCCCATTCCTGAAACGAACTGCCAGCTATGGAGCATGATGTGAATGGCAGACACCATGGCCTCTGTACAGAGGAGTGTGCTTGATACAAATCGTCGTGAAGGGGAAGCGTACACTGGGAGAAGTCAGAGCTATCACCCGAAGGAACAGAGACTTGCAGGCACACTTCACTGGTGTCTGCCAGTTCAGGTTAGACACGTGGCCAGTCATGTTTTTTCTAGAATTAAAAATTGCTTGATACATTTATGGAGATTTTCCTGTGTGAACTTAAAGAATTCAGTTTGAAAAACATGTCTGTAGAAACAGGCTACTTCTACTTGTTATAGATAAAAAGGTTTAGGAGTTCGAAATATTGGGTTTTGGTGGCCATTTAAGACTGTTTCCATGGCAACAGCGCAGAAGACTGAGTAATTCTTTGATTTTTAGGTTTTAAAAGTGGTGCCCTTTCAATATATGGCATAACTTTAAACATGGGCTTGTAAACAAAATTTCATCAATTTCAACCCCCATTTCAGCCTTCAGTGACACACAGCTATGTGCTCTTGTTCCTTCCACAGGGGAGGCAGTTAGGACAGTCCCATCACACTAGGAAATCTACTTGGTAACTGCTTCACTTAACTCCACAGCCCATTGTACAACTACAGTCAGCTATTTTTCAGGTCATTCCTAACTGACCTATTCTTCCACTAAAAGACAAGACAAATATATATGTGCAAATTCATGAACTGTCAAGTGTGTGATCCAACATGGGACTTCAGTTTCCAGTCTCATCTACAAGACTTGAAGAGAACTGGAATTAGAACCCATGTTGAATCCTGGAGGGGAAAAAAATCCTCTCAACCAAACAGCTTAGCAGTGGTTTGAACCAATGGTCTACAAATTGTTAACCTGACTCTCTAACCCCTCAGCTACTCCCACTCAACACCAGATCAGCAGGCCTCTAAAACTCCAGAGGACAAGAAGAGCACACCCCTTACTTCTCACCACCACAGTCACAAATCTGCCTGTTATCTTCCTCTTCCCTCAAACCATACAGTCACTGTTATTATGACAGGTCATAAACACACAAGACTGACCAGAAAAAGGGGGAAAAAAAAAGTCTTACAAAAATTGACATTCCCCCTTCATCCATTCCCCCCTTTACACACACACACTCACACACTCAAACACTGCCTCCCCTACTCCTACAAAAATGTCAATATTTATCAAAGTACCACTGCTGCTGCTGGTATCCAGTTTGCTGCCCATAGTTACTGAAGCTCTGAGCGTAGTTGTGCCCCCTGTGCTGGTGATGGCTGCCGGACCTTTGACTATGATGACCCAGGGAAATGTTCTGCTTGTGCAACAACCGATTCCTGGTTTTCCGAAGGAACAAACACAAAAGTCAACATCAGTGATGCCTTATTAAGTTATCAACAAAAGTCAACATCAGTGATGCCTTAAGTTATCAACAAAAGTCAACATCAGTGATGCCTTAAGTTATCAACAAAAGTCAACATCAGTGATGCCTTAAGTTATCAACAAAAGTCAACATCAGTGATGTGTTAACAAAAGCCAACATCAGTGATGCATTATCAACAAAAGTCAACATCAGTGATGAGTTAACAAAAGCCAACATCTGTAATGCATTATCAACAAAAGTCAACATCAGTGATTAACAAAAGCCAACATCAGTGATGCATTATCAACAAAAGTCAACATCAGTGATGCACTAACAAAAGCCAACATCAGTGATGCATTATTAACAAAAGCCAACATCAGTGAAGCGCTATTCAATCTCATCTTTGACCAGACGCATGAATCAAAAGCTCAAGCGAGTCAATGAGTAACCCACATGTATGCAGATATGTCATCTGTTTAACAAATAGGACTGTGTAATGCGCCCCCCTTTATAATAAAAAGAGAAAAACCGAGCCAATAAATACATACATCTACAGATACATATGTGCACACACACGCACACATTCACGCACGCTTGCACACATGCACACACACACAAAATCTACTTTCTCCTTCAGTCACCACATTCACATCAGTGATTCAGTGAAAAAAAGCTAAACACAACTATGAATAATCAATCTGTCTAGGTACATATATGGACTGGAACAGCATACATGGTAGAGTTTGTGGAAGGGAAGGGTGTTTTATAAGAACAGGACAGATCCTAAAAAACTACAGACAGATCCACAAAATATTGAACAAGAAGTCCCTGGACCTTTAACTTTTGGATCCACACACAATTCTACAGGGTGCGCTAACTAAGGATTTTCAATACTATTTCTTTATAAAGTTAACGACAACCAACCAAACACAAAACACACAAAACACACACACACACACACACACACACACACACACACACACACACACACACACACACACACACACACACACAAACACCACTATAAGTAACTCCCTGTGAATTTCTCACCACAATACCATTACCTGCGATCTTCCATGGACTGTGGCTGCATGTTGGAGGCACCATATGTAAAACTGTTGTTGAATGGCTGGGACAAGGGGTGTTGCCCTCTCCTTTCGTCCGACACTGACCGACTGAATCCTGACTTCTGTTGGTCATATCCTGGGGACAGAACGGTCGAAAGTCATTTTGTATTTCATTTTCTATCTGACAATACTGAATACTCTGAACATTTTCTCTGCAGCCCCCATCACAGAGACAACAATATGCTTTTGATGTACAGAGAAACAGTGTGCAGTAAAATTGATGCATGCACCTTCCTAGTTGATCTGAAAATGTTCAGAAAATCTGTCCATAGCAGAGCCCCAAAGACAATTTGCCTTCAGTGTACAGCATTACTATGAAATTCATCAACACAATCTTTAAAGACAAACTGTTGTTTTTTGTGACAGAAAGGTGGGGGGGGGGGGGGGGGGAACACAATATAAAAATCTGTGTTCTGTTTAAATAGGAGAAAAATGTGGCAGTGTAGTTCCCAAGCTTAACTTTTAGAGTGCAATTCCCAGATCAAAATTTAAAGTACTATTGCACTACTTCATATGTGTATGGGTCTGTTTTGCCCCTTTTTGATTCTACCTTCCCGCTTTTGCTTTCTTGTGCTGTTCATTTCCGGGCTTGTTTTTAAAGACAGCAGTTCACATACAGTGACAGTACGGTAATCTACAATTAAAATCCTTTCATACCAAAATGTTACATTTGCTTTAACACTATCTCTATGTTAAGGGAGAGAACCCCTCTTTCCCTGTACATGTGCACTGTACTCATTTGTATGCTTCTGTTGCCCATACATGGGTGTTACGTAGGGAAGGGCTAGGCGATGGTTGGTTGGCCAATAGCGGGCAACCCGTAGTGAAAAGGTTAAATACAAAACCTCAGGAGACTATAACAGTCCTTTCATACCATTGCATTTGCTTTTCAAACACTGAAACAGGTTTTCTACCTTGGTAAGATCTGGACCGATGGTAGTCAGGGGTCCCTCGTGAGCTGTTGTGAGAATGGGACATGGAGTGTGAATCTTGCTGACCGCCCTCATGCTGTGAGCCTGTGCGGCCTTTCAGACGCAAGTGCTGGTTGAACAGTCTCATCCCGTCCATGATCTGAATGGCATAAGGGACAGATTCCACGTGCCTGAATTCCACAAAGGCAAATTTCTTGCAGCTCCCATCTCTCTCCTTGGGACGTGTCACCTTGTGCAGGGGGCCTGCCTGAAGAGACAGAGAAAGATCCAGTTTGAACAGGGACTGAGTAAGTGAAGGAATTCAAGTCTACATCATTTCGATTGTATTTAAAATTTTAAGTGTTAATTCAATGTATCTAGTTCTGCTAACCCCATTCAATGTTCATCCATTGTATACAACCTGTGACTTCTGTTAGTGTTACCACTGTTAATGTTGTGTGGTTGGAATTTATAATCAGATTAAGAAAATTCTCTACTCTGGAATTTCTTTTTTTTTTCTCTTTTGCTGCCTTATTTTGTGTGATGTTCATGTTCCTCTGTTCCCACACCGCTCATGTCAATCTCTCCGCCCCAGCCATACCCAGATTTATTAAATCACATCCTCATACACATAGTCAGAAATCCACTGGGAGTACCCATCAATGTCAGGCCGCTGTGGGGCCACCAGCCATAGAGGCCCTACCCTGCTGCTGGGTCATCTTTGTGGTGTTGAGTGGCGCCTGTTCCGTGTTAAAATTATATGACACCACCTACCCCCCAACTGACAACAGTAATTGCTCAGTTGCAGAGCCAGACTGAGTGAGACAACGACCAAGGATGGCAACCAGCACAACATCCCTGCAATGATCCTCTCCCATGAACTTCTAACCTCTGAGTGTGACACAAATTCACCACAGGTACAGAATTGTATGATCTATCTAGAGAAACTGAAACACTACCAGAGACCAGAATAACTGGGGCCACTACATCAGAGATGATTTTCATTTACTGCATGATGATGATCACTGCATAATTTTCACCCATAATTAAGAGTAAACGAGTCATATGACAGAGAATAAGTCACGTTAGGAATACTGCTTTCTTGACCTTGTGATTTTTTTGTAACTTAATCAATTGATACTTCTATCTATAGTGGAGGATGGGGTTATAATCAATAAATTAGTTAATATGATCATATTAGAAATTCTACTATCTTATCCTTCTGATTGTTTTCATGTAGTCTACTTACTTCCTGCTGCTTTTATCAATCTTAACCCTCTTGTTGTTGAATTCTACAGAGCTAAACTGCCTGTAGATTTTGAATTCTTTTAAAGTTTTCTACCCCAAACTGACATAGTCTACTCCTGAGACAATTGTCTGTGTGCATGACAAGCTATCAAGCTGAAATTTTGTCACAAGCTAGATATATCTTTGTACTTGCATTTTAAGACAAGTTTACATGTCTGGTCACAAAATGTCGTGTCGTTGTCACCTTATTTGTCACCAATCACAGGTAAAAGTATGTTGTATACAATAAACCAGCAAAATATATATGGAATAGACACAAATTCATACATGTAAGTGTTGAATAAAGAACTGATGCCTAGCTAACGTGTTTATTAATGTTTGTGTGCAATTGTACTTCAAGGATGTGTCACACAATGTCCTCATAACACCTATTGTTTTATATGTCTTGATGAGGCATACTTTTTGTTTAACTGGTTTTTTGTCTTTTGAAAACAAGGAATATTCAATCAATATCTTACCTATATACTGCATTTCAGATGTCTATGTCTTACCACATGTTTGTTAAGTGCACAGAAGTGTAATATTGTACATAAGTGTCACATTGTCACCAGTGTCACCACACAGGTGTGACAAACATGAAACAACACAGAACTTCTGTAATTCTACAAAATTTTAATCGTGATAGCCTTTAAAGTAGTCATAGTGATGGCACAGGGACACATCACATCACAGAAAGCACAAAATGTGGATGTGTCGGGGGTGTACCTATCGCTGTCACCTGTGGCATCTTGGCAGACTTGAGGTCTATTTTCTTTTCCTTCTCGGTATTTTCGTCATCAGCAAATCTGTCCGTTGAGTTTCAAATAAAAAGTGTGGTATTAACTAGAAAATAGACAAAAGGCGTCACATTTTCTGGCGTTTATGCTGCTGACCTCCCCCCTCCCCCCCCGTCAAATTTCTCCACAGCGTGTGGGTAGCACAGGTCGCCACGCTTGCAGGAATGTGCCGTGTAGTCGGGTTCATTCTTCTCTCTAACTGCGTTATTTCCCTTCTCTTCTCCCCCGTCAGCTTTTTATTTCTGACTCACTTAATATTTATCATTGAATTTTTTCTACTTCCAATGCAAACACGTTCATTTTATTGTCTAGTTAGTTAGATGAATCGTCTGCTACCAACGAAGACGCCATTTTTTTTCGCCACGCGTTATGAGTGAAAGGCGTTTCTATCGCCAGCCTTGCTTTCTTCCTTCCCTCCCAAGTACACACTGTTAGTGGTCTAAATTTATCACTGGCACCATCTGAAACCTTCCCTGCATCGCCCCACCAAATTTCAGACACATTGTGTGAAACCACGAGGTATGTGTGTGATGGAAAAGTACTGCCCACGTGGTCAGGACCAACGGGCGGCTACGGCCGCAACGGAATCTAGCAGCAGGTGCTGTTACGGGCGGCTGCGGCCGCAACGGGGCTAAGACGGTTAAAGCATGCAACAGACGATGGGGACCAACAGATTTGTCTAATACATGACAAACATTGGATTTATAAATTAGAAATTAAAAAATTGAACTCATGTAATATCATCAACATGAATAGCTTGTGCCAGTAGTGAAATTTTGTTTTAAGTCTAAAATGGGGCTGAAATGTAAGCAAAAATAGCAATGGTACCATAGATACCTATGGACACAAAGTGAAAATTTATATATTTTTTTTAATATTAAAAAAGCAAGAGAACTCTAGATGGCACGTTAACTAACTTAGTAACTTATTAACTATCATATATATATAATATAACCATGTGGTGGCATATATTATTATATATATCTTATCTGAGTTATCAAAAATAAAACGGGAAAACTTTAACTTTAATGTTATGTAAACTGTACCATTATCACTGTACATGATTAATTTAATGCCTTGACTTCTGATGTTCAGTGCCCCTAACTGAAACTGCTATCAAAAGAAAACTGAAAAATATCACATTCATAGATCATATAATTCTGAATTACATTCTATTGTGAACAAAAGTAGCCCAATCTATACGAGGGTAACATTCTGACATAATCAATGTAATGCATATTCGACTACAAGTGGTCAAAAAGTTGTCAGATGAGCAAAATTTCTGGTGTGCCAGAAGATGGAATATATCCTACCCCCTCTAATTTCATCACTCCACCCATTGTACATGATTTTGAAATGATAGCTATCCATATAACATGACAATACATACTTGTTCTATATGCCTTATAATATGCCTGATATCATGTCACTATGTCAGTACGACTACAATCTATGGTGCGTTTAAAGTTACCAGGTGTACGTACCCCCAAGCAAATTATTATTATATTAAATTATGACGATCAAAAGTTTTTCTTTAGTTTTTGATGAATAGGGATACTGGGGGCATTTTGGACAACAATTATTATGTTAACCATGTTTATGTTAAGGTACATTTGAACTGTTCGTGTCACAGAGTGATATTATTATCAATATTACGATCGACGAAAAATGTCACCAAACTCTTAAAATGAACTGTAATCAGTCATCTAAAATACAGGTTTTAATACTTTACATCGATATTTTTCTTGCTACATTTTTCTCATCATTATCCGCAATGTATTCAGTCTTCGCACTGAAGTGGGTAAGTATCTGATGAGACATGGAAACTAGGAAAAGCTTTCCAGTTTCCAAGAACCTGTACAATTTCGAAATGAAGAGCTCTCGTTAACCATCTGATCTACTTCTATCACTACAGTACAGTAGTAGTATGCTTAGTTCCAATCAAATCCCATTGTACCATAACATTTTACTTTCAGATGAACATATTTGGGTACAACACATATTGATTGTAATGTAAAATAGTTACCTGGAGAAATAATTCGTATAGATGATCTTCTGTTACTTCGTCGGCCAATCCTCCAACCCACAGTGTGCTATCGTCAGCCATCTTGACTTACTTTTGAAATGAACACAATGAGAATTCACCAGAATACAGATTGGACAAAAAGCGAACCAAACAGTTCAGGGTGAAAACGCGTGACAAGACTGAGAAAGATTAGGCCCAGCATACACAGTTACGAAAATCCAGTTGATAAGTTTCAGGAAAACAAAGATTAAACAAAAGCTGTTATCCAGCTAGATTGTATTAGCCCTTCTTTAAATTAGAAAGAAGGAAAATAGAGGGAACAATCAAAGGAAAAGAAAAGAAGAAAGCTTCATACAAGATAGACAGAACACACACACACACACACACACACCCAGAGGTTACACTCCTGGCCTAACTTGCTGGTGATACTGCTAGTCGGAAATTTGTGTTTGTTTGTTTATTTATTTATTTATTTATTTATTTATTTATTCATTATTCCTTTATATTGAGGAGGAGGATATAAGTACTCATGTGCTTTTATTTATTTATTTATTTATTTATTTATTTATTTATTTATTTATTTATTTATCTATTTATTTATTTATTTTACATTCAGTCCTCATGTGTATGCAGTTTTGTAAATCTTGTCATCTGTTCCCACCGGCACACAATAGCCTACTCTTACGAGAAGCGGAGCAGGATTTAACGTGTGCACAAGATGTTCTGCGTGCGTTCTTATGTGTGTGTGTGTGTGTGTGTGTGTGTGTGTGTGTGTGTGTGTGTGTGTGTGTGTGTGTGTGTGTGTGTGTGTGTGTATTTTAATTTAAAAAAAAAAACTTTTATATCGAGGATAATGGGATAAGTACTCATGTGCTTTTTTACATCCTGTCCCCGAGTGTATACAGTTTTGTAAATGTCATCTGTTCCCACCGGCACACGATGGCCAAATCTTACGAAAAGCGGAACAGGATTAACGTGTGGGCAAGATGTTCTTCGTGCGTTTACACACAGGGCCTCCGTTTATAGTCTCATCCGAAGGCCTTTGGGGGAGAGTGGAGTCAGCACTGATGTTAACTCCTGGAGAAAAATCTCCTCGAACGGGAATCGAACCCAGGTCGTCAAATTGCGAGCTCAATGTTCTGACCACTAGGCTATCCCGTCCCGTTTGTGTTGTGTGTGTGTGTGTGTGTGTGTGTGTGTGTGTGTGTGTGTGTGTGATTTTCTTTCTTTTTTTAAAAAGTGTATATAAATACACTGTGTATTTGTTTTTAGAATTGAGGATGTAGAGCAATTCCAGGTAGTCACGAGCAAGGTAGAAATTATCATAAAAGAGAGGAATGTTTGTTTTCCTACGATGTTGACCTCGCGCATGCATGTTGCCGTTAAGAAGCTTGCAGACCGCAAAGATCAGAGGGGATACAGTATTTGCTGCAAAAAAAATCAAATCAACCAAATTTGTGCAAAATCACACGAGTTTTGAGTCAGGGCTAGTCTTATTAAGGAAGTGTTTTCTTTTCTTTTTTCCTTTTTTTTGTTGTTGCTGTGGATGCCTCAGTACGTGTGGTATGAATGCAAGAGTAAATTAAGGAAAACAAAAGGGAAAATGGTTAAAGGCAAGGCTTAATGTTGGTGTGTAACCTCACAGAGTTTTGACCGTGACCTTACAGTTTGTCGTGAAGGGAAATCACTCTGGATAGCGTGATGTTACATGATGGTTGCTGACTTTGATTCGACCTAGAATATATTTATTTGATTCCAAACACAGACAATAAGACAGATAGAAAATCAAAATGGGTAGAGTTGCATCGAAGATTTCCAGGCCAATGAAAAATTTTAATGTGGAAAATCGTGCACGAAAAGTTTTAGACTCGGAAAAACCACGGCCGGCTCCTAGGCATCCGTCAACTGCAGCAGCAATTGGTCAATTCGCCGAAGGTATGGTTTTAATTTAATTTAATTATAATTTTGTGAAATTAGACAGAGACACAGCCTGCTTTGTTTGGATATGAATCTGAATCTGGATTTTTGTTGTTGTACTGATCAAAGCTCTGTAGTAGGAAAGACTTAAAAATGCTAATTTATACTCTATACAGTATACTGTATAGACAGTGTGTTGATAGTACTTTAATTAAAACCTTCCCCATACGCTCTGGGTGTGTGTACACCCAGACCCCTATATTTTGCTCTGTAACTCAAAAACTATCAAACCTACAGCCTTGAAATTTCATGACTTTGTCAATAAACATCTGCTCTACACTTACACAAAAAATGGTTTGTTTCTGTTAATTAGAAATGCACTTAATTAGCATTTAAACTCCCAGTACGTCCTGGGTGTGTACACACCCATAGCTGAAAGAAGGGTTACTCATTACAACATCAGAATGACGTCACTACCTTGTGGCCTCCCTACATCGTGGTTGCTAGGACACCTGTCCTTGTACTGAGAATTTTTGCTGGCTGCTAAGCTGTGGTGGTAGACCCTACATGATAGTACTTTTGAGAGTTTGAGGCAAATTGTGTGTGTGCGTGTGCGTGTGTGTGCGCGCGCGCATGCGTGTGCGTGCAAATTGTGTGTGTGTGTGTGTGCGCGCGTCTGCATGCGTGTGCGTGCGTGGGTGCGCGAACGTGGGCACATGTATGTCTGACTGCGTGCGTTCCTGTGTGCATGCATGCATGCATGCGTGCATACATGTGTCCAAGTCAAAGTTGGTCAAAGTCTATTTTTTATTTCTGGATGATTCATTGAATAAGCTTTGATTTTCTTTTTTGAAGTGGATGGCATGTGTGTGTGCATGTGCGTGTGCACATATCTTTGAATGTGTGTATGTATGCATGTGCATCTGTGCACATAATTATGATATTTTATTTTTATTTATTTATTTACTTTTTATAATGAGGATAATGGAATAAGCACTTTTGGGTTTTTTATGTCCAGTCCCCGTGCGTATGCAGTTTTGTAAATCTTGTCATCTGTTCCCACAGCACATGATTGCCTACTCTTATGAAAAGCGGAACAGGATCGTACATGTGTGCAAGATGTTCTGATGCAATTATTATTATTATTATTATTATTATTATTATTATTATTATTATTATTATAACTATTATTATTATTATTATTATTATTGACTATCAACTCAGTGGTAAACCAACGGCCACAAGACTGCAAATTTATGCAGGTGCACAGTAAAGTAACAAGCCCTTTTTTTTCTTTATGGATAGCTCCAGTGCATACGGGCATATTTTGAGTGCATACCTTTTATGCACCTCAAGTACTAGATCTTTTGTAGGAAGAGCACTCTCTCTTCTTACAAACCTTACACATAAAGGCAGACTCCCCTGTATGCAGATTAGGTTACTCAACATCCAGGATGTAGGCCTACAGTGGGCTCTTCAAGTCATGGGGTTGCTATGCAACCAGGATGTAGGGAAAGAGCTTAGTGATTCATGCAAGGCAAGGCAGAGGTTTAGTTCCTTTTCAGACAGCCTGGGTGTGTGTACACCCAGGAGATATGGGAGCGGGTTATGCCTTCACTAACGGTATGGGTGTATGTACACCCAGGAGATATGGGAGCGGGTTATGCCTTCACTAAAAGTATGGGTGTCTGCACACCCAGGAGATATGGGAGCAGGTTATGCCTTCAATAAAAGTATGGGTTGCTGTACACCCAGGAGGTACAGCGCGTCGAGGCCGAGGCGACGTACGGGGAAGGTTAATACTATTACTAGTAGTATTATCAGTTTGTTGCTGTGTGTTTTTTATAGTTGGTTTTGGTTTGACTGTATTATGGTCTCTGCAGAGATACCTGGTTTAGGGATTTTATTGAAATTCAAGTTGAACTAACCATTAAAGAAATGTTGCGATTGATTTTATTTTTATTTTTAAAAAAAGGATCAGGAGGCTGAGAGTGAGAATCATGTCTCAAATAGCATTTTTGTGGTAGGAGGGATCTAGGGTAGGGCAGGATGTCTAGAATTAGTAGACAGGAGGCAGGTGAGGTAGGGTGCTGAGAGACTGAGAGTAGTGGGAAAATAGCACTACAGACAGTACTAGATGGTGGAAAAAAGGTAAAGTAAAGGTGTCCCATAACCTGTGTGGTAGTAAGGGAGTGAGGCGTTAAAAACTTCAGCTTCTCTGGGGGCCAGCATGTTGAGGGCGGTGCCCATCTCCTCTCCCTTGCTCTAAAGAAGGCAGGTACCCATTTACATTACAGCTGGGTGAACTGGGGAACTGTACTGAAGCCAAGGCAAGCAAATGGCCACCCATCCAATTGGTAACCACGCTTGACGCTGCTTAAAATTTGCTGGGGGAGAGTGAGCACTTCGACCACTGAGCTATCACGTTCCCTTATTTATTATTTTTTATATCGTGGAAAGGGGGATGATATTGATAATTAAATTAACCCCTTCGTTGTCCTAACCTTTTTTAGTGTTTGGACATCAATTTGCTAAGGTGTTTTAAGTCATAGAGGGTAACAGTACAAGGCAGCAGGTAGTCACCAAATGTATAACTCCGTGTGGCAAACCTAAAAACAAGGCTGAATACAGACTTATGCAATAATATTGAAATAGACATTGTCAGTAAAAACTTTTATGAAGAGTAATATTCAACTGACATCAGTTATTTGGGACAGATCAACATGAATTATCACAATTCACAAATCTTTAATTTATTGTTTGTCACACTCTATAAAGAGGGTCTTTTAGTTTTTGGTTTGAGTGATTCATGCTATATATTATAATATTATAAGCAATTTACTGCACTTCAGTAAACACACAACATGATGGTGGTAGTAGTGTGTCACTGTGTGTGTGTGTGTGTGTGTGTGTGTGTGTGTGTGTGTGTGTGTGTGTGTGTGTGTGTGTGTGCTTAAGGAATTTAATTAATTAATTAATTAATTAATTAATTAATTTTATATCAAGGATAATGGAATTTATAAGCATTTGTGCTTTTTTACATCCTGTCCCTGTGTGTTTGCAGTTTTGTAAATTTTTATTTTGTGTGCGCGCAACATGTTCTGCATGGTTTATAGTCTCACCCGAAGGACTTTTGGGGAGAGTGGAGTCGGCACTGATGTTACTCCAGGGGGAATTTTTTTCCCCTTTGAATGGGTATCAAACCTGGATCGTCAGATTGTGAGCGCAATATTCTTACCATTAGGCTATCCCATCCCGAATGAAAGAGAGACAGACAGACAGACAGACACTGAGACGGACACTGGATACAGATAGATAAGATATGAGGAAGACAGACATACAGAACATGATTTCTGACATAACAGCCCACAAATCCAACATTACTCAGTGCAGAGTGCTAAATTAAGCATGGCCCTTCCTTTTACCTAGCTCAAGTGTGGTCAGTTCCTGCTATCATTTGCACCAGCTGGCCCCATCTAGGCTGGGATGGGATGAAATGATTAGCCCCTGAGAGGAGCTGAAAAGAGAGGGAAACTGATTGCTGTGATAAATGCAGTCTTCTTCTTCTATCCCATAGTCTGTTTAGACCATAAGGGCGCCACGGAAGACCTCACAACCAGCTCTCACCATTTCCCTCTGTCCTCGACCTTTCTCAGGGTGTCACTCAGCCTGAGGCCCGTCCACTCTCGGATGTTGTCCTCCCATCTCTTTCTCTGCCTGCCTCTCCTTCTCCCGCCTTGCACGGTTCCTTGCAGAATCATCTTGGCTAGCCCTGTTGATCTTGCGATGTGCCCATACCACTTCAGTTTGCGTTTTTTGACTGTGGTCAGATCTTCAAAAGGCCCGATGGCTTGACCGATTCTGATTCTCACTTCCTCGTTAGTAATGTGGTCTTTTGTAAGAGATGCCAAGGAGTCTGCGAAAGCATCTCATCTCTGTGGCTTATATTCTCCTCTCCAGAATGAATGCAGTACATCTGCTATATATATATATATATATATATATATATATATATATATATATATATATATATATATATATATATATATATATATATAATGCATTCTGTTTTCAGGGCATCCAGAGTTTCAGGAAGAGCAGAAGATGAAGAACAAGAAACTGGACGATTTCCTGAAGAAGGTGAAGGTGGACTCTGTGGGAGATAACCCCGAGGTAAAGTGGCAGTGACTGTCATTTTTTTTTTTAGTGTTTTATTTTCTCATTAAGGATGTACATATATGATGAACATTTAATGGATTTATTCTGTGTACTCCTGTGGTACTGGCCAGCAGAAGAAGCAATGTTTTTAATATTATGAGTATGTGTAGATGTCCTGTGTTTACTTTAGAAACCCCACAGAGGGTACATGAAATTTGACACAGGTAAGACACAAAATGTACAAAGGTAGCAATACACCATGCATTTATTCCCCATGGGGACGCTGAAGGCCAGGCTGTAAAAATATAGCAATACCACCTCCTAGAAAATTGTGTGCTAGGAATTTCCTCTTTTCTATCCCTCTGTTTCTTTCTGCCTTGTTCCTTTTCTTCCTGTCACCTCCTTGTTTATTTTCTGCCTTCTTGGTCCACTCTCCTGCCTCATTTCTAGAAAGAATTGAAAGGTAATACTTCTTTCCCATGCTGAAGTTGGATACCCTGGGTATGGCAGCAGAATGCACTGTCACTCCTATGATGAACAACAGTAGTTGCTATTTGGGCCTTGGATGAAGAAGAAGAAGAAATTGTGTGCACTAAAAAGAAATAAGCAAAACCGGAAAAGAAATTTTTTTCCATGTTTTGAGCCAAACTTTTTGGTATGGTATTTCTAGTGGTGTTAGTAGTTAATAGTGGGGGGACGGATAGCCTAGTGGTCAGAACATTGCGCTGGCAATTTGAAGACCCGGGTTCGAGTCCGGTCGAGGAGATTTTTCTCCTGGAGTTAACATCAGTGCCGACTCCACTCTCCCCAAAAGTCTTTCGGATGAGACTTTAAACTGAGGCCCCGTATGCGAATGCACGCAGAACATCTTGCGCACACGTTAAGTCCTGTTCCACTTTTCGTAAGAGTAGGCCATTGTGTGCCGGTGGGAACAGATGACAATATTTACAAAAACTGCATACACACGGGGACCGGATGAAAAAAGCACATGATTGCTTATTCTGTTATCCTCAATATAAAAGAATAAATAAATAAATAAAATAAATAAATAAATAGAATAAATATCAACATTTCATAACAGTAGGAGATGAAAGGTGTTTAATGTTAAAAGTGTAATACTAATATTTAAGGGTTGTGATGATACTTTTGCCACATGAAATGATTGTGAACTTGACATTGTGCTTTGTGTTTGATCATGAAAATGACACCAATGTTCTATTGATAGTAGATTTCAGAGAAGAGATCTGATATTGATGAAGGCATCCCTGTATTGATATTCTTTCCTCTTCTTTCAGATCAAAGCACAGTCTCAGAGGTCCATGCCAGAAGACCGCCGTAAGATCACGCCTGCAGAGTATGGATTCCCTGACCCTCAACACATCCCAGAGGGCCGGGCAAGTCTCCGTCAGCTGTTGGAGTTCATTTCTATGCATCACCTCAACCCCAAAGAAAACAGTGCAGCGAAAATCGCCTCAGACTATAAACTAGATGTCACTCAGGTGCAGAGCATTCTGAAATATTTCCAGACTCTGCACATGCATATACCCAAGGAGATGCTGAAGAAGAACCCCAAGCTGCTCGGCTCCTTAGACAGTAGTCCAGCGCACAGGCAGACGTTGAAAGGGATGGACGATGTGGTGAAACTAGGGGATGGCTCAGAGGGGGGGGTGGCTGGACCACAGAAGACGAATTGATGGAGTTGTTTGGCCAAAACTGATTGGGTTGTTTGGCCAAAACTGATTGGGTTGTTTGGCTAAAACTGATTGGGTTGTTTGGCCAAAGCTGATTGTGTTGTTTGGCCAAAGCTGATTGTGTTGTTTGGCCAAAGCTGATTGGGTTGTTTGGCCAAAGCTGATGGTTGTTTGGCCAAAACTGATTGAGTTTCGTGGCAAAAGTTGAGTTTGTGTGGCAACTGATGTGTGTTTGTTTTTCAGAACGTGGTAGTGTGCAAGGCGAAGTACTATTTCCTGTATCATGTTTGTTTGATTCTGTTTTGTGGGCATTTTGTCACAACAGTTGTGTCAGGCTTTGTGTTGTAGTGGACAGCAACTTCACATGACAGAACATCCATGGTCACCTGTTCATATAGATTGTATACAGGTACGCATGTTTGTATGGAGCTACACAGTTTACTACTGGGGGTTCTTTTACCCCAAATGCTAGGCAAAAGCTGTGCACATGGTTTTGAATTGTTTATTCTTCTTCTGAAGTTGTAATATCTGAACCACTATTCAGGGTTCCATATTGTAGACCACTTGCAGTCACAGTCAGTTTCACTGCATTAAATTCAGGCTGCCCTGCCTGGGGAAAGAGCATCACTGCTGGAGCAGGGCTACCTAGATTTTTGTAACAGTTTTTTTATCTGCCTGTATGTGTATTAGTTTCCCGATGAAAGTTGCTTTTTTTTTTCTACAGAATTTTCCGTAGACAACACTTCCTTTTTTTTTTTTTTTAACCCATCTTCTGTTATCTACACTAAATGTATAAGGGGGTGGAATAGGCTAGTGATTGGAGCATTAAAGTCATGGTTCCATGGAACTCGTGGTGTGTATCAGAATCTCTGCTGAGGTGTTTATTGGGAGTTTTCCCTTGATGTTAACATGAATCCTCGCAGTGACATTCCACGCGAAGAAAAACATTAATCTTCACTACAGTCTCCGCTCTTACACTGTAGGTCCTTCAGATGAGACTATAAATCAAAGCCCTGGAGACAAACCCGTCTATACCACCTTGCATCTAAGTTAACCCAAACAGTTAGCTTGTGCAGAAGGGCAAAGCTGTGGTGGTTGGTGGTATCAGTGACACAGTCAGCTTTGAAAAAAAGCAGATGAATGCTTAT
>CM060333.1:50533019-50545519 GCA_030674155.1 Stramonita haemastoma | reverse complement strand
GTGAGTTTTTACAAGTCTGTTCAATTCTTACTTTGAATGTGGCTAGATTCTGTACATGCTTAGCGTGATTTGATACATTTTGTCACTCACTCACTCACTCAGTCCCATGTCCCAAAGGATGTAGGGGGGACATGAGAGAAGACGCAACAGAGATCTTTTTCCATGCTTCACGATCCTGTGTGGCTAGTAGGAGGTGTTGCAGGGGTTGGGCGGTCCAGTCTTTGATGTTGTCAACCCATGATTTCTTTTGGCGGCCTCTTCTTCTCTTGCCCTCGACTGTTCCTTGCAGGATGGTTTTTGCTAGGGTGTTGTGTCTTGTGGTGTGACCAAACCACATCAGCTTTCTCCTCTTTATGGTGGAGAGCAAAGGCTCTTGGGGGCCCACACGCTTTTTGATTTCTTCTTTCACATAGTTATTGGTCTTGTGTTCTTTGTATGATATTTTGAGAAGTCTTCTGTGGCACTTGTTCTCGAATGCTTGGATTCTCCTCTCTAACTCTGCTGTCAGAGTCCATGATTCACAGCCATATAGGAGGATAGATATCACGAGGGATTTGTAAAGGTGGTATTTGGTGCCGAAGCTGATGTTGTTGCTTCTGATGATCTTCTCGAGTCTGACTAGAGCAGATGTTGCTGTTGCAATGCGAGCTTTCACTTCATTGTTTGATGTGCCATCTTTTGTTAGGATGGAGCCTAAGTATTTGAATTGGCTCACCTCTTCTAGTGTTTCTCCATTCATCTTTATTTCCGTGATGTCATTACTTGCGCTGTTGACCATGATCTTTGATTTCTCTGTACTGACCTCCATGCCGTATGCGCTCGCTCGATCTGTTAAATTGTCTGTGAGGATTTGCAGTTCTTGTTTGCTGCTGCCCATGAGGTCAATGTCATCTGCAAATCTGAGGTTGCAAAGGGGTCTTCCACCAATGGAGATGGAAGTGTGGTGGTTTTGCAGTGTCTCTGTCATGATGTTTTCGAGGAAGAGGTTGAAGAGTACAGGTGAGAGAAGGCAGCCCTGGCGAACCCCAACCGTGGTCTTGAAGAACTCGCCCACGTGGTTGTTCATGAAAACTGCACTTTTTGCGTTCTCGTACAGAGCCTTGATGACTTCAATTAGGCAGCTGTCAATGTTGAAGTGCCTGAGTACTTGCCAGAGGCCGTCATGCCATACCCTGTCAAAGGCCTTTTTGAAGTCTATGAAATTGTGGTACAAGTCTTTTTGGTGTTGGAGATGCTTCTCTATCAGAATTCTCAGATTGAAAATTTGTTCCATTGTGCTGCGTTTTGGTCTAAAGCCCGCTTGTTCTTCTGCCAGGAGTTTTTCTGCTTGGTTTTTCAGTCTGTTGAGGACTACCTGCAGCATGATCTTGCTAGGATGACTTATGAGACTGATGGTTCTGTAGTTCTGACATTTCTTGAGGTTTCCTTTCTTTGGCAGGGGTATTACAAGAGACTGTGTCCATTCTTTTGGCCATTCTTTGGTGTCGTGGATCTTCTGACAAAGCTCTGTGAATCGCCTTGCTGTTTCATTCCCTCCATTTTTTATGAGTTCAGCTGGGATGTTATCAATTCCAGGGGACTTCCCCTTCTTCAATTGTTTAATAGCTGCATCTACTTCACACCTTAGTATTGGTGGGTCTTTATCTTGGTGTTCAGGGGGTTTGTCAGAAACTATGTTGGTATCTGGGCGTAGTGGGTAGTTGTACAATCCCTCACAGTATTCTGTCCAGCGTTGGAGGATGGCATTGTTTTCCGTTAAAAGATTTCCTTCTTTGTCTTCAATAACAGAGGCTTTAGGCTGTGTGGTTTTTGTTAGTGCTTTCAAAGTGTCGTAAGCTGTTTTGCTGTTTCCCTTGGTCATTCCAGCTTCGATGTTGTTGCATTGTTCTTCTATCCACCCTTCTTTGGCTTCTCTCATCTTTTTCCTCACTTCTCTGTGGCTATCCATGTACTTCTTGTAAGCTTCTTGACTTGTGAACTTTTGTTTCTTAAGTTCTCTTCTTTTGTCACAGAGGTCAAGAACCTCATTTGTCACCCAGGGTTGTTTCTTTGTTCTGCTTCTTCCTAATGTTTCTTCTGCTGCTGTCGTTAGCACTTCTTTGATGTTGTTGGCCAATGTGTCCACATCATTGTCGATGGCTGTGAGTGCGGCGAACTTTCCTCCTATGTTGGCTTGGAAGATCTCAACCACTGTTGGGTCTTTGAGCTTTTCCAGGTCGAATCTTATGCGTGGGCTTTTTGGCTGTTGTTTTGCTTTCAGTTTCAGTCTGATGGTGGTAAGTACAAGGTCGTGGTCACTGCCAATGTCAGCTCCTGGGAATGTTCTTGTGTTTGCCTTGTTTATGCTGGATTTGAATCTTTGGGGTGACAGAATGTAATCAATTTGATTATGAATCAGACCATTTGGTGAGTGCCAGGTTGATGTTCTGGATGGCTTGTGAGGGTGGAGTGTGTTAGCCAAAGTAAGTTTGTGCTTCTTTGCGAATTCCAGCAGCCGCTGTCCTCTGTCATTTGTTTCTCCCAGTCCAAATCGTCCTGTGGTTCCTGCCCAGGTGTCATAGGCATCAGGTCCCACCTTAGCATTCCAGTCGCCTTCCACAATAAGGATGTCTTTTTGGGGCGCTTTGGAGATGACGTTTTCAAGTTCTTCATAGAATTCTTCTATCTGATCATCATCGTAGTCAGATGTTGGAGCATACACTTGGATGATGGTGAGATTCTGGGGTTTTGCAGAAACTCTGATTGAGATGAGTCTGCTGGATACTGGTGTGCAGCTGATGATGCTTGATACAATCTCTTTCCTGACAATAAAGCCTACTCCATGTTGATGTAGTTTCTCTTCTCCGCTGTACCATATTTTGTGGCCATCTTGCGTGGTTGTTTCTCCGAAGCCAATCCATCTGACTTCCGCAAGCCCTATGATGTCCCATTTATACCTCTGTAATTCATGTGTGAGTTCCTGTACTCTTCCTGTTTGGTACAGAGTCCTTACATTCCATGTACCAATGGTTGCCCCTTTAGCTGGAAGCTTTAGACTTGGTTCTGCCCCAGTAGCACACTTGTCGCTCCCACCCTGGAGGCTTGCAGTGGGTAGCGCGGTCGTTGTTGATCCGGGCCTCGACCGATCCGGCATGTCTTTCTGTTTTGTTTTTCTCATCATGTCCTTGCAGTGGGCTTGAGGAAGCTTGGTGGCGCCCATCTCCTCTCCAAGACTCCTACTGGTGGATAAGAATGCACCAGCCCCTCACAACGTTTCGCCTGCCAGTAGAAGCGGTTACCGGGGTGTGGGTGGGTTAAGGACCCGGACCCAGAAGTGAGAGTTGAGTGCCAAGTGAGGACCAGTGCTCCCGTCCATCCCGAAGGATGCTACTGCCAGGTTTACAAAGGTACCACCTCTCCTTAAGCACCCCATACACTTGTGACATACACAACTGTGACATTTTGTCACAGTTTTTTAAAATGCAAACATCTTATTTCTGTCACTTATATATCTTGGTGAATTTGTATTAGTGCCCTGTAATTTGTTTTTATGTAATGATTGTCTTGATTGATCCACACAGTGCCATATCATATTCAATGATGCTGTCTACAAGCTCTTGGTGTGTGTGTGTGTGTGTGTGTGTGTGTGTGTGTGTGTGTGTGTGTGACTCTCTCTCTCTCTCTCTCTCTCTCTCTCTCTCTCTCTCTCTCTCTCTCTCTCTCCCTTCTGTCTGTCTGTCTGTCTGTCTGTCTGTCTGTCTGTCTGTCTGTCTGTCTGTCTGTCTGTCTGTCTGTCTCTCTCTCTCTCTCTCTCTCTCTCTCTCTCTCTCTCACACACACACACACACACACACACACACACACACACACACACACACACACACACACAGACGTAGACACACACACACTCACACACACACCACGCACACCACACACACACACACACACACACACACACACACACACAACACACACACACACACACACACACACACACACACACACACACACACACACACACACACACACACACACACACACACACACAAGCGCTATGATAACTCGACACCAAGCAAAAGTTTCACCTCTCACTGTTATCTCAAAGTTTACAGGTAGGCCTACTACCTCCTGCCTGGAGTCAAAGCCATGATCAAGTGCTGCTGTGTTCACTGGGTAGGTCCTCGTGTCACAGCACACTGATAACGAAAACGACGCACAAAGTGCTCAACCAACACCCACTTCAGTGCTGTTGCCTGCCCCAGATAACTCAACTTACTTGCCTTTATCAACACGGATCTAATTTGGTGGTTTTGTTCAGTGCTGTTTTTTTTCATTTTAAGTTTAAGCTTTATTTCATTTCCCTTTTTACCTGTTTTTTAAAAAAAAAATTCTGAGGATACTACCACTTCTAACAAGTCATTGAAACTGAAGTAAAACGAGTCGCCATTTTTGGTTTCACTTGTTTGAAGTGGTTGGTTGCTACTTGCTTCGGGTTCTCCCTGGATGGACAGTTTATGACGAGAAACAAAAAAATCGGCAGGTGAAACGTTCTGCCTTCAATATGGCGAGCAGTAGAAAGGGCATGCGTTGCGTGTCCTTCTGTCTGTTCTTGTACTCTGTTGTTGTCATTCTTCTTCTGGCGTACTTTTTCACTCAGCAATTCTGGCATGCCGCTCCAGCGAACTCCAGACAACAGATTTCGAAGGAGGAAGAGAGTGTCCATCTGTTTGGTAGCACCCTCCATACCCGTGGTCCCAAATCACCGCCAGTCAGAGGGTCTCCACACACGGAAAAACAACAGAAGTCCGCGTTTCAAGGAAAACACAAATCACAGTTTCACAAAAATGTCGGAAATGCTGTGCCAGGGTCCGGTTCGGGGACGCCGACTTTGGAAGAAACTTTTCAGCCGGTGAACAACCGTACCATCTTCGTGTATTCTGCTTATTTGCGGACTCTGATGCACCCCCCGGAGGTGATGGCGGTTGCTATAGTTAACCGCAGCGCCATGGTTCCTCCTGTTTCCCAGCAGATCCGTTGTGTCTATGAGGGCGATGAGGATGAGGAGGATGCAGAAAGCAGCATTGCTCAGGGGAAATTGCGGATATTTCCGGATCATCATGGCCGTGAGTGAGTATGTCTTCTTCCCACCATCCCCCCCCCCCCCCACACCCTTTTCAGGTTACAGTGGCTGAAGTTCTAAGTCTGTGGTCCATTATTGCTTTCAGTATAGCCTATATCTAGCCAGTCGAATGATTACGGTGATGTATGTAAGAGTCAGGGTTTTCTTTGTCACCGCTCTCCACAACCGTCTTGCTTGTTGTGTGCACTCTTGTGTGGCGTAGGCTGTAGGCTGTGGGCCCTGTGGTGTTCATTTCCCCTTCAATGACGCACGCAGTCACTCGCAATGCTTTTCTCTGGGGTCGGATGAGGTTACATGTTGCCCTCTCCGTGACCCCACAGCCCAGTGTTGTAACCGGAGACTTTCTTCGTTTTTCATCCTCTTGTCTGCTGTCTGCTTGTCTCATTATATTTCGTTCTTTCTTCTCTTCTTTCCATCACCGTTGAATGAGTAGTTGGGTGATATTCTTATTTCTTGTGTTTTTCCCTTGTCTCCCCTCGATTGTAGAGGGCTTGAAAATACCTGCTCCATTTTTAGTTCTTCGGTTACAGCTCCGAAGTTTATCAATGGTGAAATTTTGCGTATAATTATGTGACCGCTTTTACCCACCTTTAAGATAGCCGCATTCCGACTTCGGCGATAATGTAGAATATTTGTGATGCTGAAAAGAGGGGTTTCCACACATCTGCTGTCCATGCTTCGTCTGATGAAACTGACTGTCAGTGACGGTGTATATGCTGTGTATGTGTGTGTGTGTGTGTGTGTGTGTGTGTGTGTGTGTGTGTGTGTGTGTGTGTGTGTGTGTGTGTGTGTGTGTGTGTGTGGTTGTTGTTGTTGTTGTTGTTGTTGTAGTTGAATTTAAAGTCTATTCACACTTGGTGATATTAGACTAAACAAACAAAACAGAACAAACAAACAAACAAACAAACAAACAAACAAACAAAACAAAACAAAACAAAACAAAACAAAACAAAACAAAACAAAACAAAAACAAAACAAAAAAACCCCACCTACCATAAAAAATTTACAGAAGACTTGGAAATAATACTAGCAACATCAGTAATCAATGGTTTTCGCGAAACTACGTCCAATGGTTCTCTTTGTATTTCAATGCCATTTTCTTTGTAAACTGAATTTAGAACTGAACATTGAAAAAGAATATGTTCGCAAGATAGTGGCTCAGAACAGGAGCAAGTTACATTTCGAGAATATTTGGTCCTCCAAGAATTCAATCGCAACTTATAAATGATGTTAGTAATATGTCTTAGACAGCCTAATATTTCTAATTTCCCATGAAAGTTATTCTTATGTACATGATTTTTTAATAATCAGTTAATTTCACCACAATCATTTTTTAAGTTATGAACTGGGCAATCTCTTTTTGCACTTAATTTTTTTTTTTATCGTGTGTGTGTGTGTGTGTGTGTGTGTGTGTGTGTGTGTGTGTGTGTGTGTGTGTGTGTGTGTGTGTGTGTGTGTGTGTGTGTGTGTGTGTGTGTGTGTGTTTGTGTGTGTGTGTGTGTGTTAGTGTGTGTGCGTGTGTGCGTGCGTGCGTGCGTGCGTGCGTGTGTGCGTGCATGCGTGCGTGTGTGTGTGCGTGCGTGCGTGCGTGCGTGCGTGACGGCTGTGTGTGTGTGTGTGACGGCTGTGTGTGTGTGTGTGTGTGTGTGTGTGTGTGTTTGTGTGTTTGCGCGCGCGTATGTGACGGCCGTGTGCGTGTGTGTGCGTGCGTGCGTGCATGCGTGCGTGCGTGCGTGTGCGTGTGTGATTGTCAGATTTTCACCAGCCTACATCACCTGCCCGGCCCCGGACACGCTGACCACCACCACCACCACCAGCAGACCCCCCTCCTCCCCCCTCACCGTGTCTCTGACCACTCCCGGGGACAGAAGCCTGGCTAACCGTGTCCGCATCCAGACCCCAGGCCCCAGGCAGTTCCAGTTCCTGGTCTGCTTCTCTCCGCTCCACAGCGCCTTCGGGGACGCCGTGCAGATGGTGGCCAATCTGGAGCTGGCCCAGGCTCTAGGCGCGGAGCACGCCGTGGTCTACAACACCAGCGTCTCCCCCAGGGTCAGCCAGGTCCTCCAGCGCTACGTCAGCACAGGGTTCCTGCAGGTGAAGAGCTGGACCCAGCCCCCGGAGCCCATCCACTACAAGGGCCAGCTAGGCGCCATCAACGACTGTCTCCTGCAGAACACCAACCGGACCGAGTTCATCGTCTTCATGGACTTTGATGAGATGATCGTCCCTCGTGTTCACGACTCCTGGTCTGCTTTAGTCCACTCCCTGTTCAGTCAAGCTTCTCGCTCCGATTTCGTTTCTGATGGAAATAGCGTGCTGACGATGAAGGAGAGTTTTATTTCTCGGATCCGTGAAGGCGCAAGGCAGTACAGTGGTAAAAAAGTCAGGGTTTCCTCCAAACTTTCTCCTGTCATCGGAGCTGCCAAATTTCCCAGCGCTATTTTCCTGAAGGACAAACCGGCCAATCTGACTTCAGACGAGCGCAGCTTTGCCGTGAAGTTGAACGTGAAGTATCTCCTGAGGCAGCAAAAGACTCAACAACTCTGGACGCGTAGAACAAAAAGTATCGTGAACCCGAGGACAATTCACATCATGGGGATCCACTTGGTGCATTCTTTTCTGCACGGAGAGAAGTCTCTGTTGGTGAACGAGACTGTCGGACTGTGTCAACATTATCGCTGGTATTCCAGGGTCCCCAGTACTAAAGACACCAACATCCTTCGCTTTTCGTCTGTGTTAGTCAAAAGGATGAAGCAAGTTTTCAAAGAACTAGACTCTGTGTAGAACAACGTGGGGTTGACGAATATACCAGGAATGGTCAAAAGAACGTGGAAGTGAATGACAGAAATTGTTCTGACAGTCGTTTCTGAAAGTGATGAGAATTTATTATTATTTTTTTTTTGTATTCCAGAAAAAGCAGCACGTGGTTACCAAGTAGAGATACAAAGATGTTGTGAAATCAGTGAACACAGTATCGCATGATTCATTTTTCCTGTATGTCTATTCAAGATGAGGGAGAAGCGTTCGATTTTCTTTTTAGGGTGTAATCCCCAGATAAAAAAAACACGAAAACTTTACTGTTTATTGGGCGTTACCCAGCGTAACAGCTGGGAGACACAGCAGGCATAAAAGTTTCAATATCTAGAAGGATTTTTTTTCTCATATCAGACACTTAAAGATTAGGGGAGACCGGGGCAGGTCGGGCCATGGGGCAGGTCGGGTCACCTTAAAAATAACCGCCTAAACCGTAATTTTCCGCCGTTTTCTTTCCATTCCTCGTTTTTGATCGACTGGATCTACTGCAGACACCAATTTGTAAGCCTGTGGTACTGGTGCTTCCAAGTCATCTGGCAAAACCTCCCTGGTTTTTCACCGTGAGTAACTTTTTATGCCACTTTCCTGACTGAATAACTGCTCAAGGAATTTTCTGTTCAACGTTCTATTTGATGTAATCTATTCTTAGATCACTTGGCAGAATGTTTATGCTGGATTCTGCAGCTCAATTTGATTGGTATGTGTAAAAAAGTTAAAAGTTTGGAATCATACAGTATGGGGCAGGTTGGGCCGGGGTAGGTTGGGCCACTGTCCCAACCTGCCCCGGGGTCACCCAAAGCTGCCCCTTAGTGGATAATTGATACTTTACACTCTTGTTTTCTTAATTTTGATGTTTTCTTATGCTCTGTTCTCTCTTTTTTCATGAACAGATGGTGATGACTTACAAGAAGACGACAACACAAGGACAGGTCTCCACAAGTGTCTGCCCAGATGCTGTAGATACTGTTCTGAAATGGTGGTCATTGCATAATACTTCTTAACCATTTCATATTCCAAAAGAGACTCTGAGACATGCAGTTGAAAAATCAAATGAAGGCAAAGAATTCCATAGTTTTACAGATACCTGCAAGACTAGACAAGTGTTCGGTGAAGCTGAGAAAATGGAACTGACAGAATATGTACTGAAAGCTTTATGGATCGGTTTCCCCCTAGATTTCAAGACTGTAATGAGTCTATAGCATCAACTTGCAGACAGAAACAAAATCAGGTGGACACCTAGCTGGGCTGTCAATGGAATGGCAGGTGAGGACTGGCTTTCTTAAATGTCAAGCGCACGTAAAAGAACCCACGGCAACAAGGGGGCTGTCCCTGGCAAAATTCTGTAGAAAAAAGCCACTCTGATAGGGAAACAAACACACTTGCATGCAGGAAAAAGAAAAAAAAATGGTAGGCGCTGCACATGTGGCGACGCGCTCTCCCCGGGGAGAGCAGCCCGAATTTCACGCAGAGAAATCTGCTGTTGCAAAATTCTGTAGAAAAAAGCCACTCTGATAGGGAAACAAACACACTTGCATGCAGGAAAAAGAAAAAAAAATGGGTAGGCGCTGCACATGTGGCGACGCGCTCTCCCCCGGGAGAGCAGCCCGAATTTCACGCAGAGAAATCTGCTGTGACATAAAGTGGTACAAAATACAAAATACAAAAAGTGTGTATAAGGAAGCCTACACCTGAAGCTACCAGCCATGTAAGGACAACAACCTTAACAGGACAAATGTTGAGTTTTCTTTGGCAATTTGCAAGGTCTGCATTCAGTTACTCATCTCCACCTGAGCTAATATGCAACCTTGATGAAACAGGGCTGACCACGTCACAGAAGCCACAGAAAGTTGTTGCAGAAGTAGGCACAAAGCAAGCTGCACAAGTCCTGTCACATGAACCTGGCCAGACTGTCACCATGTCTGGCTTCATCAAGCAGTAGGCAATGCACTGCCACCTGTCCTAATCTAACCACGAAGAAATTTCAAATCCCACATGCTGCACAATGCCCATCAGGAGGAAAGGTCTTCCCAACCAAAGTGGACGGATGACAGATCTATGTCAGGAATGTCTTCAGTATTTTGTGCCACACAGCTGTAGCATTCGTTTTTTTTGTAAATAGTAAGTTTGCAGAGGTGGTGACAGGTGCTTTCATTGTTTTATATTAAAAAGTCATAATTTTTTTCTTATTTTTGATGAAAATATTACTGTGTCCCAACCTGCCCCAGCACCGGGGCAGGTTGGGACACTTTGGATTGTCTCTTTAACCATTAATTACAAATAAACACTCACTGACTTTAATTATTTTTTGCTTTTCTGTTATTTCTGAATATATAAAGATTTGTTTTAAATCATTTTATGTATCATTTGTGTACTCATATTCAAATGAGAGCGAAAATGGCAAAAAGTGTCCCAACCTGCCCCGGTCTCCCCTACATCAATTAATCGGGCATTTAGATGATAGACTAGTCCTCTCCTGTAAAAGCAGTAGCAGTTATAACAACGACAACAGCAACGAAACAATTGATAAATTCAACCAACAAGGAAACGCTGAGAGAGAGAGAGAGAGAGAGAGAGAGAGAGAGAGAGAGAGAGAGAGAGAGAGAGAGAGAGAGAGAGAGAGAGAGAGAGAGAGAGCGCTCTGAACAATTTTATTGTAGAAGGCCACCGGACCCATTACAAGTTCACACACTCGCTACCCTCCCCCCCCCCCCCCCCCCATTAATTTCGTTCTCAATCCTTTCCAAGAATGCACCTGAAAACACTTCAAGCACAACGATTATAACATTCACCTGTGGTATTAGCGAGAGAGAGAGAGAGACAGAGAGACAGAGAGACAGAGAGACAGAGAGACAGAGACAGACAGAGACAGACAGAGACAGACAGACAGAGACACAGACAGACACAGACAGACAGACAGACAGACAGACAGACAGAGAGAGAGAGAGAGAGAGAAGAGAGAGAGAGAGAGAGAGAGAGAGAGAGAGAGAGAGAGAGAGAGAGAGAGAGAGAGAGAACAATGAACAATGAACAATGAACAATGAACAAATTTTATTTAAAGAGGTAATGGCATAAGCAAACATGCTTTTTTACAACCAGCCCTCTGGGCCAAGAAAAAACAACAAGAGAGAGAGAGAGAGAGAGAGAGAGAGAGAGAGAGAGAGAGAGAGAGAGAGAGAGAGAGAGAGAGAGAGGCAGACAGACAGACAGACAGACAGACAGACAGACAGATATTACAGACAGACCTACAGACAAAGACAGACAGACAGACAGACAGACAGGGTACTCTGTGATCTTGTGATCTTTAAACAACCGAAGGCCATTAATTTATACTTTCTTTTCTCTTTAAAAGCGTATTTGGAAACATGAAAGTTTGATGCAGATTGTACTCTAGTTGAATTTCTTCAAGGCACACTTTTCCTTCTGACTCAAGATTTTATCAGTATTTCATCCAGAATCTAACTTTAAAAATTAAAAAAGGTATAAAGGGTAATGGTGTCCCATAACCTATGTGGTCACAGGAGAGCAAGGCGCCAGAGACCTAAACTTCTGTAGGGTCAGCATGTTGAGGGCGGCGCCCATCTCCTCTCCCTCGCTGCTTTACCTTCCCTGACCCTAAAAAGGGCAGGTACCCATTTACAGCTGGGCGAACTGGGGGACTGTACTGAAAAACCAAGGCGCGCAAACGGTCACCCATCCACTGGGTAACCACGCTCGATGCTGCTCAACCTTAGCTATGGGAAAGCAAGTGCTCTGACCGCTGAGCTATCCCGTCCCCATTTTAAAAATACAACAAGAAAACTTCATAATAATGGAAGCTGCATTAAAACTCTATGTTGCCAACTTCTGAGTCAAACGTGATATTAATTTTCTAGACTTGGTTCTTGTTGTTGTTTTTAATCTTTATTGACTTTGTTTCCCCGGTATTATTTTTCTTTTGTTTTTCTTTCTTTGTCACTTTCCTTCTTTCGAGCATTTGATTTGTTTCTTTTTTTCTTTCTTTATAGACTTGGTTTCAGGATATCATTTTTCTCTTTTGCTTTTCCTTTTTTGCTTGTTTGTTTGTTTTCTTTCTTTTCTTATTTCTTTCTTTCTTTCTTCCTTTTTTTTTCTTACGTGGTTTTAGGAGATACATTTTTTGCTTTTTTCTTCTTCTTTCTTTCTTTCTTCTTTCTTTCTTTCTTTCTTTCTTTCTTTCTTTCTTTCTTTCTTTCTTTCTTTCTTTCTTTCCTTCTTCTTTCTTTTCTTTCTTTTTTCTTTTTCTTTCTTTCTTTCTTTCTTTCTTTTCTTTCTTTCTTTCTTTCCTTTCTTTCTTTCTTTTTTCACTGATTTCTCTATCTTTTTCCTCTTTCTTCTCTTTTCGTTCTTTCGTTCTTTCTTTCTATCTATCTTTCTTTCTTTCTTTTTCTTTCTTTTCTTTCTTTCCTTTCTTTCTTTCTTTCTTTTCTTTCTTTCTTTCTTTCTTCTTCTTCCTCCTTCCTCTCCTTCCTTGCTTCCTCCTTTCTTTCTTTCTTCTTCTTTCTTTCTTCTCTTTCTCTTTTCTTTCTTTCTTCTTTCTTTCTTTCTTTCT
>CM060333.1:50508019-50523019 GCA_030674155.1 Stramonita haemastoma | reverse complement strand
TCTTCTTCGCAATTCTTCTTCGTAAGTCTTCGCAATCGTTCTTCTGTTGGTAAAGTGTTGTCCAAAAGATAGTTAATCTGTAAATATTGGCATAGACAAAACATAGTTGCAAGACTTAAATTCTAGTAAGTTATTCGTATGGATGTATCTTCGAAGTTTTCAGAATTTCAATTGGTGCCTTCAGGACGTCGTTTTCAATGCCATAACAGCAAAACAAACAGAAAAAGAAATTCCTTTGTACCAGTAGCCATCCGAATTCTAAAGTCATAATAACGACGACTACCCAGTCTTTAAAAAAAAAAAAAAAATCATTTCTCTGGTGCACATGTACTCATAAAATAAGTATGTCTTATTTTTGGCTTTATTGATTTTTTGAATGTTTGTAAATTCATATGTCTTTCTAGTCAATGGTTTTAAAGCATTGCATTTTTTGGTGTGTGTGTGGGTGGGGGGTGGGGGTGGGGGTGGATGGTGTGTGTGTGTAAGGGGGCGGGGGCGTGTGTCTGTATGCGAGCGTGCGTACATGTATCTTTGCGTGTGCGTGCATACATGCGTAAATAATAGTGGTTGTATGTCTTTTCTAGTCAATGGTTTTAATAACATTGTGTCCATACATTGGTATGTGTGTGTATGTGTGTGTGTTTGTGTGCATTTGTGTGTGTGTGTGTGTGTGTGTGTGTGTGTGTGTGTGTGTGTGTGTGTGTGTGTGTGTGTGTGTGTGTGTGTGTGTGTGTGTGTATGCGTGTGCGCGCGCATACGAGCGTCAGTGTGATATTTTTATTTGAAGCATATAATGTTTGAACAAATATGTAATGTATTTATCTTGTGTCTTTTGGTTATGGTTCGCATCAATGTGCCTGTTAGTATTGTAATTGCCCTTCAGGGATGATTAAAATGATTTTGACTTGACTTGACTTGACTTGAATGCGCTACCTTCACGGTGGAGGGCAAAAAACGGTCGCATTCGCAAAATTCATTATTGGTGAACCTTGGAGCTCTGGCCGAGGAACAAAAATCCACCATAGATTCCCTTAATGAGAGGGACTAATTTAGAAGTAATTTTCCTGACATTCTTGAACATAAACTCGCAATAATACCCATTCAGGCTTAGTCGAAATCATCTACGAAGATGAGTGATTTGATGGTCGAGAGGTTATACACCCATTAATAAATTAGAAAGAGTGGTTAAGGGGGAAGAAGGGAGGGAGGGAAGGGAGTGTTCAAATTTCATACATTGTGGGAACATTCTGCTGACACTTCCCTCCCTCCCCCCTCCCCATCTCCCTTTCCAGAAGACAATGATGGTAATGATGAACAATATACACACTGGTTTTTGTGGGCAAGGTAATAACCTAGATCGCTGACTGTTCGAACACGATCTATGGAGGATATCCCTGTAAAACTGTCGGTAAAACCCGCTCGATTTATATAGGGACTTATGAATGTGTAACGGGTCCTACACGGGAATTATCTAAGTCGCCACTCTAATTCCCGTTCCGTCTAATTCGGTACCGGAAATCTTACGAGTCCTAGAATAATTCTTATTTTCTTCAGTAACCCTAAAGAAGAGTAGGGCTCAGCTACTTATGGGCCGGGGAGTGATAAAGGGGGGATAGAAAAGAGGATAGTAGAAAAATAGGGGAAAAGAAATATAGAAGAGGTAGGAAAGTAGGTGAAGTGAAATTAACTAACCTCAACTCACTCAGCAGCCACACTGAACACACTGAACGTGACGAATAACACCATTCATTCAATGTGACTCCAGACCCAGTAAATTGGGTTTATAACATATATTCCACAACACAACCTACAACACTACCACATTACACAAAACACCAATGACTAACTGTACTACAAGTACAATTAAGAAAAAACAAAGTATAATCTGTCCTAGTTTTTCATACATCAAAAATCAATGGCTCAATCTCGGATCAGGCACACAGAAGGATGAGAGTGGGGATGGGATGATGGTGTGAGGAGAAGGTGACAGAAAAAGCCGATGATGTTCCTGTAATCAAAAGAACATACAATGTAAAAAACATCACCTCTAAAATTATTACATAATTTTAGTAGTTAGTTTTACACGTTTCATTTACTTTAGGACAGATGATGGTCCATCCTATGAAACTGTGCAAGCATCCCAACATGTCTCATTTACTTTAGGACAGATGATGGTCCATCCTATGAAACTGTGCAAGCATCCCAACATGTCTCGTTTACTTTAGGACAGATGATGGTCCATCCTATGAAACTGTACCAACATTATTAAGAAGGACTAATTTATTTTAAATAAATGTCCACAATGACATTCCAATGTCATTACACCTGTTTTAGAATTACTAAATGATTTATCACAAATAAATCACAATTCTAATAATAAAATCATCACTACATAATTTTAATAACTTGTCTCACAACATGTCTCATTTACTTTAGGACAGAGGATGGTCCATCCTATGAAACTGTGCAAACATTAATAAAAAGGACTGATTTATTTTAAATAAATGTCCACAATGACATTCCAATGCCATTACACCTGTTTTAGAATTACTACATGATTTATTATAAATAAATCACCATTCTTAATGATAACAATCATTACAAAAATCAAGTAGGCCTTCACACCCATAATATATATTTGTAGTGCAAAACCACACTAGAATATTTCCAGCATTTTAATAATAGCTGAACAATATTCTACCAAAAATTAAACATACAACAAAAACCATGACTGTGTTAACATTTACGTGCTTTGTTTAAAACAACCACTAGGTCTCACTGTTAGTTCACAGGCTAAAAGCCTCTCAAATTAAATTAATGCCCCCACTGATATTTCAACTGTTTGAATTTTCTAAATGACATATCACAAATACGTCAGAATTCGTAGTGATAAAATCATTACAAAAATTAAGTAGTCCTTCACACCCATACATCTGTAGTGTAAAGTCATACTAGAATATTTCCAGCATTTTAATAGCTGAACAATATCCTACCAAACATTAAACTTGCAACAAAGACCATGATGGCGCCAAAATTCACCCCACGCTTCCTTTGTTCGAAGCGATCACGTACCACGTACGTACGAAGTTACGTTCACTGTTAATTCACAGGTTGAAAGCCTGTGAAATTAAATCAAACATATAAATTTCATGAACCTTCCAGAACTATTCTGAATTAAGCTAAAATTGGCTTAAACAGATAGTTTGATCAAAAACGAAATTAATAAGATAGGCTAAAACCAACCTTAATGGGGAACATCTAGACTCAGGAGCGAGTCTCTGTCACACGTCTTTCCCTCACTGGCCCCAGGCAGGAAGTGAGATTTAAAAAACAGAAGTATCCCGATAGGCACTCTTTTTTAAGGGGCGATCACTCAACTCTACAAGGGAGTTACTGAACTTGACGCTTAGTAACGCCAAACACAAAAATACGTTTTGTGAGGGGGGTTACAAATGTAAACAGATACGCAGACTTAGGTAGCTGAAAAGAATCCTATCCGGAAAGCATAGTACACATACACGCTCGCACACACGCACGCGCGCACACACACACACATGCAAGCACGGACACACATACACACACACGCGCGCGCGAGCAAACACACACGCAAACACACACGCAAACACACACGCAAACACACACACACACACTCGGGGACGGGATAGCATAAGGGTCGGAACATTGCGCTCGCAATTTGACGACCCGAGTTCGACTCCTGTTTGAGGGGATTTTTCTCCTGGAGTTAACATCAGTGCTGACTCCACTCTCCCCAAAAGTCTTTCGGATGAGACTGTAAACCGAGGCCCCGTGGTGCGAACGCACGCAGAACATCTTGCTCACACGTTAAATCCTGTTCCGCTTTTCGTAAGAGTTGGCCATCGTGTGCCGGTGGGAACAGATGACAATATTTACAAAACTGAATACACACGGGGACCGGATGGAAAAAAAACACACATGAGTGCTTATTACATTATCCTCGATATAAAAGAATAAAATAAAATAAAATAAACAAACTAAACACACACACACACGCACGCGCGCGCGCGCACGCACGCACGCACGCACGCACGCACGCACGCACACACACACACACACACACACACAACACCTTGTTGTTGCTATTGTTTCTGTTGTTTAATTTTTCTTCGTCTTTTTGTTTGACTTGTTCTTCTATATTGTTCGTATCCTTGTTATTATCTTTGTTGTCATCCTTTTTGTTATTGCTACTGCGGTTGTTACTGTTGTTGCTGCTGTTGCTGTTATCGTTGTTCTAGCTGCTGGTGATGTTGTTATAGTTACTGTTGTTGGTGGTGGTTATCAGATTCGTGCTTCTACTGTCGTTGATTTTGTTGTTGCTACTGTTGTTGTTGTTTTTGGTATTGTTAAGGTTTTACGTCAGCAGCTGCTGATGTTTTTTGCTGTTATCGCCGTTGTCATTGTTGTTGTTGCTGATGCTATTGTAGCCATTGCTGCAGCTGTTGTTGTTGCTTTTGTTGTTGCCACTGCTGTTGCTCTTGTTGATGTTTCTGCTGCTGCTGTTGTTCAGTTTGCTGTTGCTACTGCTTTCGTTGTTATTGCTGTTACAGCTGCTGTAGTGATTTGACGTTTTCATCGTTCTCATTTCTTTCATCGTTTTCTGTCGTCTGTGTCACTGGCATGTACAGTGAGGTGACCCTCTGCTCGTGTCATCGCGCATGTATACCCCTTCTCCGCCTTCAAGTTGGTAGGTGGCTGGTGAAAGAATGACCACTTATTTTGTTTTATTTATTCTTTTATATCGAGGATAATGGGATAAACACTCGTGTGCTTTTTTTTAATCCAGTCCCCGTGTGTATGCAGTTGTGTAAATATTGTGTAAATATTGTTATCTGTTCCCTTATTTGTTCAATTTATTATCAGTCTAGTGCCTTGCAAGCTACTTGATTTGTTCAAGTGATAGATTGATTGATCGATTGATAAAGGGATAAATTCTGTTGGTAGGTTACTTGTTTGCTTGGATGATTGGTTGGTGGATTGGCTGATTGAAAGATTGATCAACTGAACTCTCTGCCTGACCCGTTCACTGACCAGTGAAACAACAGACCCTCTGGCTGAGTGTACTAACTAGTTGACTAGTTGAGTGGTTGAGACGGGGACGGGATAGCCTAGTGGTCAGAACATTGTGCTCGCAATTTGACGACCCGGGTTCGATTCCCGTTCGAGGTGATTTTTCCCCTGGTGTTAACATCAATGCTGACTCCACTCTCCCCAAAAGTCCTTCGGATGAGACTGTAAACCGAGGCCCCGTGTGCGAATGCACGCAGAACATCTTGCGCACACGTTAAATCCTGTTCCGCTTTTCGTAAGAGTAGGCCATCGTGTGCCGGTGAGAACAGATGACAAGATTGACAAAACTGAATACACATGGGGACTATATGTAAAAAAGCACATGATCATATGAATGCTTATTCCATTATCATCGATATAAAAGCATAAATAATTAGATAAATAAACAAAATTGAGTAACTGATTGAATATTTGTGTACCTGATTTATTGAGTGACTTGTCGATTAAGTGACTGAAAGACTGACAGCCTGACAGACAGGTTACTTGAGTGACAGACAGACAGACAGACAGACAGACAGATGTTTGGTTATTGATAAAGAGGTACACCAACCAGCCAAATGAGGGCCTTCCGTGTGATTTTCATTTACATGTGTGTGTTTTTTTTGTTTAGTAAATTTCACCCCCCCCCCCCCACCCTTCCTCTTTAAGAACTGACTGCATGTGGTGAATATTTCACATCCCCTACACCGCACCCTTTCAGGAATCTACTCAGAATATGCCAGACACAATTGCATAACTCGATGCGATGGCGAGACCTTAAGTGCATGTTGCGTGTATTCTGTTTTCTTTTGAAATTTTTAATTAAAAAAAATATTTTATACCACTTTATGTCACAGCAGATTTCTCTGCGTGAAATTTGAGCTGCTCTCCCCGGGGAGAGCGCGTCGCAACAAGTGCAGCGCCTACCCATTATTTTTTTTCCCCTGAGGGATGGTGTCTAAACACGACACCTGTGTGCATGCTGGTTTTTTTTTTAATATAGTTTTGTCATCCGCTCCTACCGGCACACGATGGCCTGCTCTTCCGAAAGGCGGAACGGGATTTCAACGTGTGCGCAAGATGTTCTGCGTGCGTTCGCACATCCGAATGACTTTGACATTCATTTCGATTTTTTCGTCAAACTGGGAAGAAAGGGCGAGCAAGGTACGAACCCAGAAACTCACGGTTTACATATTGGCAGGCGAACATCTTAACCATCCTGCCACCGTCTTTCCTGTCCTGAAACACTGTCATGATTGATGGTATCTTCAACCTGCGTGTACATTTTCCGTGTGTGAATTCCTGTTTTCTCTGAAACACTGGCAAGATTGATGGTTACCTCAACGTGTATACTTCATCTTAAGTACAAGAAGTGATACCGATAGGGTCAATCATAGATGCTGAGCATCATCTCTCTCTTCTCTCTCTCTCTCTCTCTTCTCTCTTCTCTCTCTCTTCTCTCTCTCTCTCTCTCTCTCTCTCTCTCTCTCTCTCTCTCTCTCTCTCTCTCTCTCTCTCTCTCTCTCTCTCTCTCTCTCTCTCTCTCTCTCTCTCTCTCTCTCTCTCTCTCTCTCTCTCTCTTCTCTCTCTCTCTCTCATCATTTCAATTTCTCTCTCTCTCTCTCTCTCTCTCTCTCTCTCTCTCTCTCTCTCTCTCTCTCTCTCTCTCTCTCTCTCTCTCTCTCTCTCTCTCTCTCTCTCTCTCTCTCTCTCTCTCTCTCTCTCTCTCTCTCTCTCTCTCTCTCTCTCTCTCTCTCTTCATCTTGGTAAGGGATTTTCCAATATTCCCCTAAGAACCGTTTGCTACATTAAATGCTTTAGAGCATATACATAATTTGTCTCATACTGTGTACCATTTTTGAGTTGATTCTGAATGTGTTTTATACACTCCTACACACATCTTTTGTACACGTTAAATCCTGTACCGGTTTTCGTAAGATTAGGCCATCGTGTGCCGGTGGGAACAGATGACAAGATTTACAAAACTGCATGCACACAGAGACTAGATGAAAAAAGCACGTGTGCTTATTTAATTGTCCTCGATATAAAAGAATAAATAAAAATAAAAACACACACTCACAAAACACACACACGCGCGCGTGAGCGCGCACGCACGCACGCACGCACACACGCACACACACACATACACACACTATATATATATATATATATATATATATATATATATAATATATATATATAAGCGCTTGCTTTCCCCCAGCCAGGTTAAGCAGCGTCTAGTGTGGTTGCCAATTGGATGCCAATTTGCACGCCTTGGCTCCAGTACAGTTCCTCCAGTTCACCCAGCTGTAAATGGGTACCTGCCCTCTTTAGGGTCAGGGAAGGTAAAGCAGCGAGGGAGAGGAGATGGGCACCGCCCTCAACATGCTGGCCCCTAGAGAAGCTGAGGCCTCTGACGCCTCGCTCCCTTACGACCACACAGGTTATGGGACACCTATACCATTATGTATTTATTTATGTAGATAGATAGATAGATAGATAGATAGATAGATAGATAGATAGATAGATAGATAGATAGATAGATAGATAGATAGATAGATCTATTTATCTGTGTGTGTGTATGTCTACACTGACACACACATACACACACACCACACACACACACACACACACACACCACGCACCGCACACACACGCACACAACACAAACGATACAACACAACACACAAAGACATACACTCAGATATATATATATATATATATATTATAATATGATAGATAGATAGATAGATAGATAGATAGATAGATATAGATAGATAGATAGATAGATAGATAGATAGATATAGATAGATAGATAGATAGATAGATAGATAGATAGATAGATAGATAGATAGATAGATAGATATGTGTGTATATATATACACATATCTAACTATATATATTATCTACATACACATCTACACACAGACACACAGATACAGACACATACACACACGCATAAACGCACATACACACACACATACATACACACACACACACAACACACACACACACACACACACACACACACACACACACACACACACACACACACACACACACACACACGCACACCACACACACACACACACACACACACACACACACACACACACACACACACTGAGTGATTAACGAGGATGCTGATACTGGCTAAGGATGGTGGAGGCCGAGGCTGCTTCTGCCGCTGTAAGATTCCATGGCGACAGGGATTTATTCCCCGGCCTCCTGCTGCTGCCATTCAGACCTCTTGATTAAAGCCACAACAACCGATCCCATAGATCGTGGCCGCGCAGTAAAGGTACTGGCTTATCTCCGTAAAGCAAAGCATGTAGACTTTATACATAGTCGGTCCATTTTTTCAACGTTATATATGCCAACAGCTTCCTACTCGGGATCGTTAAGTTCAATTTGTTTTTTACCCAATAAACACAAATTATAATTTTTTCATGGAAATGTTTATATAGAGAGTGAAAGTAATCCTCTAGTCTTGTAGAGTGTAGGAGCACCACTGAAGATTTTGCTGCCAGCTTCCTCCCCTCCTCGCAGTCCTCAGCATTCTGTAGTAAATCGTTCCCCTCAAGGCCAGTTCACTCTCTGATGTTGTCTTCCCATCGTTCCCTCTGTCTGTCTCTTCGTCTCCCTCTTTGTACTGTTCCTTGTAGGACAGTCTTGGCCGGTTCAGATGTTTGTGTGACGTGCCTGTACCACTTTAGTTGGCGTTGTTTTTTCCCACTGAAGTCAGGAGCTGTTCGTATAGTCCCGATGGCGTTTTCAATTCTGGTTTTCACTTCCTCATTAGAAATAATGATCTATGAGATGCTAAGAAGTTTTCGAAAGCATCTTATCTCTATTTTCTACGTGCTTCTTTCAATGTCTGCTGTTATGGTCCCTGTTTCACATGCGTACAATAATGAGGACATTACCAGAGGACAGATGAATTATGTTGAGTATATTTTGTTGTGTCAATAAGTCCATGTGACTTTTATGGCAATAAATAATTTCTGATTCTGATTCTGATTCTTGCGCACACGTTAAATCATGTTCTCTTTTCGTAAGAGTAGGCTACTGTGTGCCGGTACGTGGGAACAGATGACAATATTTACAAAAATGCATACACATGGGGACTGGTTGAAACAAAGTACATGAGTGCTTATTCCATAATCCTCGATATAAAAGAATATAAAAGAAAATAATAAATACCCAGAAATGCCAAAAAGTCAGACAGGTGAGTGTCCATTTGCGCCTTAAACAAACACGTTATCGTCGAACGCTCAGACAGCAACTACTGCTGTCTGTTGTATGAGCGAAAACGCTTTGTGCTGCCGTTAAGCGCCTGACAAGTCAGGCCCAGCGCATACAACCTTAGCATGTGAGAGAATGATACTCAAGGAAGCGGAAAGCAAAGTACCAGAAAGAGCAGTAGATGCACGACCCGGGTTCGAGTCCGTCTGAGGAAATTTTTCTCCTGGAGTTAACATCAGTGCTGACTCCACTCTTCCCAAAAGTCCTTCGGATGAGACTTTAAACCGAGGGCCCGTGTGCGAACGCACGCAGAACATCTTGCGCACACGTTAAATCCTGTTCCGCTTTTCGTAAGAGTAGGCCAACGTGTGCCGGTGGGAACAGATGACAATATTTACAAAACTGCAGACACACGGGGACCGGATGAAAAAAAGCACATGATTGCTTATTCTGTTATCCTCGATATAAAAGAATAAATAAATAAACAAAATAAATAAATAAATTCTTTTCACTCGCCATTCTAATACCAATATCAAAGGAATGGTATTTTCTTCTCTGCTACACTGGTTTGTTGTTGTTGTTGTTGTTACTTTTGTTTTTGTTTTTCTCTTTTTTTTCCAAACAGTTCAGAGCGTAGGTCTACTTGTTATCGCATGCATGTGGGTTTGAAACTGAGAGACTTATACGTACGTAGGTCTATAGATGCATTTTTAGCGTATATGCACGTCGTGCTAGTGTGTGCATTCCTTTCATGCGTCAGATTATAAATTATGCACACATAGTGACAGTCAGACTAAAGCACAGACTCTCACACACATCTACGTTCGCACGCACGCACGCACACACACATACACGCACGTGCGCACGCACTCATGCATGCATGCATGCACGCACACACACTCACACATACACACACACACGCACGCACGCACGCACGCACGCATACACACGTACGCACGCACACACATACACATATACAAATATACAAATATACACACATATACACACTCTCTCCTCCTCCTCTCCCTATCCCTCAAAAGTACGCTTAGACAGCACAAAATACGCTAAGACAGCACAAAGATACCTAGACAGCACAAAAAACGCTTAGACACAAATGAGAAAAGAAAAAACAGACAAAGGAACATACCCCCCAAAAAAAAAATCAACAACAAAAAAGAGAAAAGGAAAAGAAGACAGAATAGAGTCCGACATACAGACAAACAGAAAGACAGACAGACAGGCATACAGACAAACAGAAAGACAGACAGACAGGCATACAGACAAACAGAAAGACAGACAGACAGGCATACAGACAAACAGAAAGACAGACAGACAGGCATACAGACAAACAGAAAGACAGACAGACAGGCATACAGACAAACAGAAAGACAGACAGACAGGCATACAGACAGACAGAAAGACAGACAGACAGGCATACAGACAAACAGAAAGACAGACAGACAGGCATACAGACAGACAGAAAGACAGACAAGCATACAGACAATCAGAAAGACAGACTGTCAGGCATACAGAAACACAGAAAGACAGACAGACAGGCATACAAACAGAAAGACAGACAGACAGGCATACAGACAAACAGAAAGACAGACTGTCAGGCATACAGAAACACAGAAAGACAGACAGACAGGCATACAAACAGACAGACAGACTGACTGACAGGGATAGACAGACAGACAGACAGACAGACAGACAGACAGGCAGGCAGGCAGGCAGGCATACTGACACACATTAAAGACAGATAGACAGGCATACAGACAGACATACATACAGACAGACAGACAGACAGACAGGCATACAGACAAAACTGAGCAAGAAGAGGGAGAAAATAACAAGTACAGATTCACCTTTAATAATGTTCACAATCATGATACTGACAAACAGTGTATAAACACACAAGCTGCAGAAGAAAGGCAGCCATAACCGTCTTCAGAGGGATTTCATAGCACAGGAAAAGCAATCAGAGGCTAACTTTCACGATCTAAAAAAAAAAAAAAAGTAAAGGCATTTGGATACTCCCAGGGTCAGGTTTTGTGAAATTATTGGATTTTTTTGTGAAAGTAATATACTTTCATATTTTAAGTCTGCATGGAAATATCACTTATCCTAACGAGAAGCGTGTTCAGAAAAAAACCGTCTCCCCATTGTTTCCATTTTTCCCAACTGTCTGTCTGCCTATTTATCTGTCTGTCTGTTTGTCTGTTTGTCTGACCTGGTTTTTGTCTTTGTTTAGAACAATTCTACGCTTCAATTGCTGAGAAAGTGCATTTAACCTTGATTTGTTTTCGTGGAATTGATTATAATAAAAATTAGCTGATTCCTTTTATTTATTTAAACAATTATGATGAAACTCACGTTTAACAGACACAGCTTTAAGTAAAGATCCTCTCCATTAATCTGTCTCCACCCCCCCCCCCCCCGCCCCTTCCCCCCTTTCCACCCATTACCATCAATCGCTCTTCTTTATCTATATAAAAAATACAAACAAATATTACAGTTTTTGTCTAGCCTAACATGCCCCCCCCCAAAAAAAAATAATAAAAAGAGATAGAGATTCAATTGAAATGATTTCGAAACAGCTTATGTTTCAGCTGCTATGTCTTTGATTTGGGAAAAGAAGAGGTGGTCGTGAAGGCTTTAAAGGACACCGGTTCTAGGACAGTCTTTATCGCTCAAGAACACTGAAAACAGATACAGTCAGACGTAGAATATGAACTACCCAAAGCTCTGGAAAGCAGAGATAGAGAGGTAGCGATGGGCTGGACAGGCAAATGAAACACCGAATGATAGCAAACACAACATACACGTAGGTAGAACTGACCAGGACAAGCGTCAGTCCAATCCTAGGGGAATACACTGTTCCGTCTGTATTCTACTTTCAATGGCCAACGCAAAATTAAGGGGGCAAAAAAAGATGGCAGGGTGCCAGACGCTATCGTATTACCAGAGTTAACTTGCCATTGGTGAAGACTAGTAAATGTACAGCTAAGACTACAAGTCTGTTAACAGTTGAGCTATGGCCAGCCGACTACTACTTTCCCTAACCCTTTTCTATTAAAAAAAAAAAGGAAGAAAAACAAACATGCAAAGCAAAAACTTTTTAAAAAAAGCTCAACCAAGAAAAAGAAAGAAACAAAACTACAAAATTCTAAAACGAAATTAAAGAAATAAAAAGAGGAAAAGAGGATATGAAAGGTTTTCAGCATCAGAAAATAACTCCCCTCCTCCCCTGTTTTTTTTCTTTCTTTCTTTCTCAACAAACCGAAAATGAATAACGCCTCACAAAATGCCATTTTCAACACAGTAGTAGAAAACAAAAAAAACAAACCCAAAGCAATAACAGAAAACAAAAAAAGAATTCCAGATTTTTTTTCAACGAGTTTTTGGACTTGTATATACATATATATATATATATGTATATATATATCTCTAATTCAATTTGTTGAACTGTCTCTAGGGGCAGAAGGCCTCACTCGGAGATGAGCGGATTTCGGGTGGGCCGAACACTGCCCAGCTGGACGTAGAAGAAGGTTCGACCGTTCTGGGGGAAGGCACCTCTGGAGGGGCCTCGGAACACCTCGGCTGAGGGCGAATTGGAGTCCACGTGGGGCGTGGACTGTGTGGTGGTGTACAGCGTGGAGGCTTGGGTGGACTGGCGGCGTCTGCCTAGGAACTCCTGCAGTTCCTCCTGCAATGCCCACACACACAGAGTGATGACTGGAATGCAAGGACTGTTGTCAGAGAGGCGGTTGTTTAGTTTGTTTATTTATTTATTTGTTTATTTATCAATTTTATCAATTGATTGATTGATTTATCTATATATTCATGTATTCTTTCATATCGATAAAAATTGAATTTATTTATTTATTCTTTTATATCGAGGATAATGGGATAAGCACTCTTGTGCTTGTTTACATCCAGTCCCCGTGTGTATGCAGTGTTGTAAATGTCATCTGTTCCCACCGGCACACGATGGCCTACTCTTACGATAAGTGGAACAGGATTTAACCTGTGCGCAAGATGTTCTGCGTGCGTTCGCACACGGGCCCTCGGTTTAAAGTCTCATCCCAAGGACTGTGGGGGAGAGTGGAGTCAGCACTGATGTTAACTCCAGGGGGAAAATCTCCTCGACTGGAATCGAACCCGGGTCGTCAAATTGCGAGAGCAATGTTCTGACCACTAGGCTATGTGTCCCCCCAGCACTCATGTGCTGTTTTACAGCCAGTCCCCTTGTGTATGCAGTTTTGTAAATCTTGTCATCAGTTCCCACCGTACCGGCACACAATGGCCTACTCTTACAAAAAAGCGGAACAGGATTTCACGTGTGCGCAAGATATTCAGCGTGTGTATTGTTGATCATGTCGTCTGTACACCACAGGATTCTGCTAGAGAGGACTTTTTCTTGTCGAATATTTTATACGTTTAGGTTGTATGTGAAGTAATGTATTTCATGTTCTGACTCCTGGAAATGTTCTCTTGATTCATGAATGTTCTCAGTACAGTGCTTTCATGCTGGTATTAATGTATGTTGACCTAGCTCTTAACCTTTCTTTCGTGAATTTTTTCTCTTTTTTTTGAAATGATTAAGTGTTTTGAGTTTGGAAAGATTTCATTTAGTGTATTTAGAAACCCTTCTTAATAAAAAAAAAAAAACAAACACCCCACACCCACACCCACACATACACACACCTACCCCCCCCCTCATACACCCACACCTACCCTCCCCCCCACACATCCCCCCCCACACACACACACCTAACCCCCCCCCCCTCCCACCACACACACACACACACACACACACACACACACACACACACACACACACACACACACACACACACACACACAACACACACACACACACACAGCGCAGCGTACGTAATAAAACATTGAAATTCTTACATCGGTGATTTCAGGTACATGGTCCACGGGGGCACAGTAGCTTTCCAGCACGCTGTAGGTGCAGGGGCGACGGCAACATTCGTCCACCACCGACCTCACACCTCCCCCCCTGCCCACCGTCCTTCTGGCACGACTCACAGTGGCGCGCGTCCTTGCCCGCTGTCTCCGATTCCTTGCTGACCGCATCCCCCGCTGGAACCAAAGAAAATTTATTATTATTCATTCTGTTCTTAAATTTGGTCGTGGTGGTGGTGGTGGTGGGGGGGGGGGGGGTGTGTTGGAGTTGTGTTGTGGTGTGGGTGTGGTGGTGGTGTGTGTGTGTGTTGTGTTGTTTGTGTTGTGGTTGTGTGGGGTTGTGTGTGGTGTGGTGTGTGTGTGGTGTGTGTTGTGTGTGTGTGTGTGTTGTGTTGTGGTGTGTTGTGTTGTGTTGTGTGTGTTGCGTTGTGTGTGTGTGTGTGTGTGTGTGTGTGTGTGTGTGTGTGTGTGTGTGTGTGTGTGTGTGTGTGTGTGTGTGTGTGTGTGTGTGTGTGTGTGTGTTGTGTTGTGTTGTGTTGTGTTGTGTTTGTTGTGTTGTCTGTGTGTTGTGTGTTGTGTTGTGATTTAGAAATTTAGTTATTTATTTCATTCTTTTATTTCGAGGATGATGGAATAAGCACTCATGTGCTGTTGTTGTTTTTTTTTACTTCTGGTCCACTTGTGTACGCAGTTTTGTAAAATTTGTCGTCTGTTCCACCGGCACTCAATGGCATA
>CM060333.1:50498019-50503019 GCA_030674155.1 Stramonita haemastoma | reverse complement strand
AATAAAATCGGGACCGTCCAGAGCTTCAAATATCTAGGAGCGATAGTATCAGATGAAGGATCAAAACCTGAAATTCGCTCCAGGATAGCCCAGACCACAGTTGCAATGATAAAACTGAAAGTCCTCTGGAATGACAAGAACATAACCATCAACTTCAAGATCAGACTGATGCATTCCATGATTATGTCTATACTTTTGTACGCATGTGAAACATGGACCATAACAGCAGACATTGAAAGAAGGATACAGGCAATGGAGATGAGATGCTTTCGCAAACTCCTAGGCATTTCATACAGAGATCACATCACTAATGAAGAAGTAAAAACTAGAATAAAGAATTCCATCGGTCCATATGAAGAGCTCCTAACTACAGTGAAAAAAAAACGCAAGCTAATGGGGTACGGGCACGTCACACGGTCATCTGGACTGGCCAGGATAGTTTTACAGGGAACTGTAAGGGGAGAAGACAAAGAGGCAGACAGAGGAAACGATGGGAAGACAACATCAGAGAGTGGACAGGCTTTGGGTGGAACGGCCTTCTACGGAGGGCGGAGGACCGTGGGGAGTGGAGGAAGATGGTTTCAAAATCTTCTGTTGTGCCCCAACGGTCCACGGGACTGCGGGACAGGTGAAGGTGAAGGTGTTTATCTCTGTATCTATTTATCTATCTCTGTATCTATTTATCTATCCCTGAATCTATCTCTGTATCTATATGTATCTATTCATCTATCTCTGTTTCTATTTCTGTATCAGTTTATCTATCTCTTATCTATTTATGTATCTCTGTATCTATCTCTGTATCAATTTATCTCTGATCCATCTCTGTAATTATCTGTATCTATTTATCTATCTATGTATCTATCTCTGTATTTATTTATCTCTGTATCTGTTTATCTATCTCTATATCTATCACTGTATCTGTTTATCTATATCTGTATCTATTTCTGTATCTATGTGTCTATCTAGGTATTTATGTATCTATCTATGTATGTATCTATGCGTCTATGTATCTCTCTGTCTATGTATCTCTCTGTCTATGTATGTATGTATGTATGTATGTATGTAATGTATGTATGTATGTATGTATGTATGTATGTATGTATGTATGTATGTATGTATGTATGTATATGTGTGTGTGTGTGTGTGTGTGTGTGTGTGTGTGTGTGTGTGTCTGTTGTGTCTGTCTGTATGTATGTATGTATGTATGTATGTAGTATGTATGTATGTATGTATGTATGTATGTATGTATGTATGTATGTTGTGTGTGTGTGTGTGTGTGCGTGCGTGCGTGCGTGCGTGCGTGCGTGCATCTATCTGTCTGTCTGTCTGTCTTGTCTGTCTGTCTGCCTGTCTGTCTGTCTATCTATCTATCTATCTATCTATCTATCTATCTATCTATCTATCTATCTATCTATCTATCTATCTATCTATCTATCTTATCTATGTCTGTCTGTCTGTCTGTCTGTCTGTCTGTCTGTCTGTCTGTCTTCCTGTCTGTCTATGTGTGTGTGTATGTATGTGTGTGCGCGTGCGCGCTGCAAGACGACAGCTCCCTTTCCGAGGTGAAGACACTTTGGATACCTTACTTCTTACTGACATTTGCAAATATTTTTTCCCCAAGAAAAAATTCTGTCAAAGAATTTTGGGGGATTTAATAAAGGCTGTGCATGTTCTTTTGATACTAAACCTGACACTCTCTCTTATTATGAAACCTCTATAAATAAACTGCAGTAAATGCAGCAAGCCGGAGGGTTGGGGATGAATTCCCCCCACAGTGGGATGAGGAAACGGCCTCAAAATAGAAACGGGGATTTCTACAGAAGAAGAACGCCGAAAGTCATAAAACTTCAGTCATTTTTTATTTTATTGCTGTTGTTGTTGTTTTCGTTGTTGTTGCTGTTGCTTCTTTGGGGGGAAAGAAGTAGAGGAGAAGATTTAAAAAGGGAAAAGATAACACAGTTATACAAACAAGGTCCCTCCTTTTTGAGATCGTATGACATATCCATCTGCATATCGTTTGTCAACATGTTCGTGGCCGTATCAACAAGATACAGAAGATGCAGTTTTCAACATATACAAACAAAAAGAGAAACAGTTGAACCAAAAGAAGGTAAAGCGAAAACATGGATGGAAAAAAAAAGAAGCATTTCACCAAAAGGCATCTAGTCTGATACTGCTCAAAATGAAAACAAAGCAGCTTAAACCCAAGGTCACACACAGCGCAACACACACACACACACACACACACACACACACACACACACACACACACACACACACACACACACACACACACCACACACACACACACACACACACACTCACACACACACACACCCCACACACACACACCAACACACACACACACCACACACACACACACACACACACACACCACACACCCATGTTACTGTCTTCAGTTTGTTATCTTGTGAGATTTTGCTTGGATGAAAATGCTCATTTATTTTAGCTTTCAACCAAGGTTGATATTTGTCTTTGATTGTTTTAGAAGTCAATTTTCTTGGTTTCTTTTTTGTGAGGGCAGGATGAAAAAAGTTGTGTAAACTTAATCTTTTACCCTCAATAAAGATCATTTTAACTTGACTTGACTTGACCTGACTTCAACCACACACACACACACCACACACCCTCCCCCCACACACTCACGCAACACACACCACACAACACACACAACAAACACAACACACACAACACAACACAACACAACACAACACACACACACACACACACACACACACACACACACACACACACAACACACACACACACACACACACAACACACACACACACACACACACACACAACACACATCCCCCACCTCCACCCACCCAAACCCACGCCCCTCTTCCCCATACATGTTCTGTTGACGACAAAGGCTCAAGTTACGCGTACATGAACAAACTGTACTGATGACAAGAATATCTCGCTGTATTATGTATAGCTAATATATAATTAACTTATATATACTATATACTATAATATATATATATTATATATATATATATATATATATATATATATATTATGTATAAAAACACGACTGTGTTCAACTTATTCTATTACTTCGCTTCTTACTTATAGCTAATAAACAACAATGTAACCTGCTTTTATAAGCTCACATACGATTATATCAAAATGATCACTCCAACATAAAATGCATCTACCACTAGATCTTTTCAATTTGATTTACTCTTACTTACTTATCACTATCTCATCTTTTATTCCACACACTATCACTCTCCACTAATTCCAAATCAAACACCAACACACTAAAACAACAAATACATACATTACATACATTACATATACATACATAAAACATACATATAACAGAATAACAATTACATACATACATACAAGTGAACTAATCATGATGCAACATACAACATACACAAACATACATACATACATACATACATACATACATACATACATACATACATACATAGCATCATGCAATACATACATACATACATACATCATACATACATACATACATACACTATCATATCATACATACATACATACATACATACATACATATCATACATACATACATACATACATACACATACATACATACATACACATACATACATACAACATACATACATACATACTATACATATCGGTCAGACGAGAGACTTGTTGGTCAGAGGGAGGGAGGGAGGGAGCAAGGGAGGGAGGGAGGGGCAAGGCCAACAATGCCTTACAGCCTAAGCTAGGCCTACCGATTTTCTGCATGCACCGCCAGTCAACGTCCTGAAGATGCTCAGTTCTGGAGTGAGTACGCTTGTAGTAGCTTCTCGCAGGAAAGACAATTAATGATCTCTGTGGCCCTGATCTATTTTGGGGTGGAGGGGTGGAGGGAGAGGAGGGGGAAGGGAGGTTGGAGGGAGGGTGGGGGTGGAGGTCGTTTCTCATGGTAAGGAGATAGGTCAGCTGAAAAGTCCCTACTACTAGGCCTACTACACCTTTGTATATACACAGTGTTGAGATAGCTACACATGTGATATGGCTGTGTGTGTGTGTGTGACTCTGTGTGTGTGTGTGTGTGTGTGTGTGTGTGGTGTGTGTGTGTGTGTGTGTGTGTGTGTGTGTGTGTGTGTGTGTGTGTGTTTTGTGTTTGTGTGTGACGGGATAGCTTAGGCCTAGTGGTCAGAGCACTCGCTTTCCCCAAGCCAATGTTAAAAACCATCGAGTGTGGTTACCAAGTGGATGGGTGACCGTTTGTGCGCCTTGGCTTCAGTGCAGTTCCCCAGTTCCCCCAGCTGTAAATGGGTACCTGAATGGCAACACTCTGGCGGCTGCTACGACAGCACTGGAACCATTCGTGTAGGCAATTGCTTTTCCAATGGATCATTTCAGCGACGTGGAGAGAGGGGTCTGCTGCATGGGTGACAGCTTGCCCTCCATACTCACTCACCCAGGCTTTGTGCTCTAGAGCCTAGAATGTAACTGCATAGTCTTCCGAGACTGACGGATCCTTACCTAAATGGGTACTTGTCCCTCTTTAGGGTCAGGGAAGGAAAAGCAGCGAGGGAGAGGAGATGAGCGCTACCCTCAATATGCTGGCCACCAGAGAAGCTGAAGTCTCTGATGCCTCGCTACCCTACGACCACATAGGAGGTTATGGGACACCTTTACCTATAACACATACCCCTTCTCTCTCTCTCTCTCATCTCTTCATCTCTCTCTCTCTTCTCTCTCTCTCTCTCTCTCTCTCTCTCTCTCTCTCACACACACACACAATCACCACACACTACACACACACAACACACACACACTCAGACACACACACACACACACACACACACACACACACACACACACACACACACACACACACACACACTTATTCATATTATACGGCGATATGTATATATATTATATATATATATATATATATATATATATATATATATATATATATATATATATATATATAACACATACATACATACATACATACATACA
>CM060333.1:50470519-50493019 GCA_030674155.1 Stramonita haemastoma | reverse complement strand
TTACCATCTTGGCCTTATAGAAACTACGTTTACCATCTTGGCCTTATAGAAACTACGTTTACCATCTTGGCCTTATAGAAACTACGTTTACCATCTTGGCCTTATAGAAACTACGTTTACCATCTTGGCCTTATAGAAACTACGTTTACCATCTTGGCCTTATAGAACTACGTTACCATCTGCCTATAGAACTACGTTTACCATCTTGGCCTTATAGAAACTACGTTTACCATCTTGGCCTTATAGAAACTACGTTACCATCTGGCCTTATAGAAACTACGTTACCATCTTGGCCTTATAGAAAACTCATCGTTGAACCATCTGCTAGAACTCTTTACATTGCCTATAGAAACTACGTTTAACTGCCCTATAGAAACTACGTTACCATTGGCCTTATAGAAACTACGTTAACCATCTTGGCCTTATAGAAACTACGTTAACCATCTTGGCCTTATAGAAACTACGTTAACCATCTTGGCCTTATAGAAACTACGTTAACATTGGCCTTAAGAAAATACGTTGACTCTTGCCTTATAGAAACTACGTGAACCATCTTGGCCTATAGAAACTACGTAACCATCTTGGCCTTATAGAAAACTGAACATCTGGCCTTATAAACTACTTACATCTTGGCCTTATAGAAATACGTTACCATTGGCTAGAAACTACGTTTACATCTTGCTTAAGAACTACGTTCATCTTGGCCTTATAGAAACTACGTTTACCATCTTGGCCTTATAGAAACTACGTTATACCATCTTGGCCTTATAGAAACTACGTTACCATCTTGGCCTTATAGAAACTACGTTACCATCTTGGCCTTATAGAAACTACGTTTACCATCTTGGCCTTATAGAAACTACGTTCCATCTTGGCCTATAGAAACTACGTTAACCATCTTGGCCTTATAGAAACTATGTTAACCATCTTGGCCTTATAGAAACACGTTAACCATCTTGGCCTCTTATGGATCTTTAACATGTGCAGAGACTCAGGCTACGGTACACAACAGACAGAAATGAAAGAATAAGGTGTGTGACATTTCAGTGCTGTGCTTCAATGCTATCAAGGGGATTTTAGGGGGTTCACGATCTCCTGTAGCCCTCCCAGACCACGGACCTCAGTGATGTTGGCAATGTAGGATGTTGGACGTCTGCCTCTATTGCTTTTGCCCTCAATGTTACCTAGGAGAACTGTCATCAGATTTGTCTGTGTGTCTCTGTTTGTGTAACCAACGTTTCTAAGTCTGCGCTTATCAATTTCAGCCAACATTTGTCTTTGCGCTGATAGTTCATCAAAACTGCTTTCGTTTGTTCTTCTGTCTGACCATTTCACTTTTAGAAATCACCTGTAGAATCACACTTCAGCTGCCTTTATTCTGTCTCTGTCCAATCTTCGTAGTGTCCAGGCTTCTGACCCATGCAACAATGCAGGCCAGATTAGTGTTCTGATAATTTCAATTCTGAGATATTTCAGAATGTTTCTCTCAACATGTTGAGAAGTTTGCGTGTGTGATTGTTTTCAAGTACCTCGCCATATAGGCAGCCATACTCTGACTTCAGAAGGTTTTTCTCCTCATCAAAAATTCAGGTTGTTATGCTAAGAGCTTGTCATGGATCAAGGCAATCTCAACACAAAATTTTACAACATAACAATATTTTAATGTAGGCCTTAGCAGTTAGCTGATATCAATGCCTGACACAGCTTTTGGCCTGAGCCAAATTTTGGAAAGGGTTTCAACTCTGTTATCTAAACCAGGCAATCATAAGACATACTGCGTCGTTTTAAAAGATTTCTGAGAATCTAAAAATGACATAGCACGTGTAAAGTGTTTTTAGGTAATGACAACGCGCTCGTAACGAACATCAATATTTCAAATTCCCCAGACGTGTCAAGGACAGTGTCTACAAGAATCGCTAAAACTAATTAATTTTCTGGAATCAGTCAGCCAACTGCTTTGGATTCTAGCAACAAACAAACAAACAAAAAATCACAACAAACCAACAACAACGAAAAACTGACAAAACAAGCCAACAACAACGAAAAGAAAAAAAAAGAAAAAAAGACAGCTAAATTGCTGACTGGCTTTCAGCAGATGCGTTAAGCAATAAAAGGCGTCATTAGCACTTTCAGCGTAAGATAAGACGACAACATGTGCAACGTTTCTGTCAGCAACAGCAACAATACTACCCTCCCCCTATCTCCGCCACCCCCCCCCCACTAACCGACCCCCCCCCCCCCCGCACCCCCCGAAACCAGTGCTTAAATGTCAGAGGTTGCTTTGAAGACACCGCACAGACAATTTATATAGCAAGTGAAAACAAAACCGAAAACATCCCCCAAAACCCCACGGCTCAAGTTACCAGCTATTAGGCAATCTTAAACAATCAGCCTGATGCACCAAGACTGACAACTCCAGCATCTGTATATATATATAGATATAGATATAGATTATATATATATATATATATATATATATATATATATATATATATATATATATATATATATATATAACACGCGTACCTCTTCTTTTTGTAAAAATATGACCTAAACAAGCAGCCTACCCCCAAAACAAACAAAACAAAACAAAACAAAGCAAAGCATCAGTGATCAACATTTTAGTTTCTGTTAGCTGTGTGGGTGGAGCGAACGTGTTGCGATGGGGGACGGGATAGCCTAGTGGTCAGAACATTGCGCTGGCAATTTGACGACCTGGGTTCGATTCCCGTTGAGGGGGTTTTTCTCCTGGAGTTAACATCAGTGCTGACTCCACACTCCCTAAAAGTCTTTCGGATGAGACTATAAACCGAGGCCCCGTGTGCGAACGCACGCAGAACATCTTGCGCACACGTTAAATCCTGTTCCGCTTTTCGTAAGAGTAGGCCATCGTGTGCCGGTGGGAACGGATGACAGAAGTTACAAAACTGCTTACACACGGGGACTGGATGTAAAAAAGGACATGAGTGCTTATCCAATTATCCTCGATATAAAAGAATAAATAAATCAATAAATAAATGAGGAGCGCAAGTTCAGGATTACTTAAATCACAGATTGCTTTTGTTCAACAGTCTTGGACCCGGTCAGTGAATGGGGATAGAAACCATAACTACCTCTTCAAACTACTTCCTCACAACGTGGGTGAAGACTGTCATTTGACTTCGGATCAGTTTGACCTACAAACTTACGAATTGGTTAACTTAATCAACAATATTGTGTGATATAAGTCAAGAAGAAGAAAAAGGGAGAATGATTAAGAAGGACGATGCAAGGGAGAGAAATAGTCAAGTAGGGGAGACTATTTTCCCGCCAAAATGCCTACATGTAAAGTATGGTGTCTTTTAGATACAATGATAGAAATAGAGACAGTTAGGTATAAGAAAGAAAATGCTTTTGTCAAATATGTTTACTAAACAATGGTAATTTATCTGATTTAAGTCATAATGAAGGAACAGGAAGAATAAGTGGATGGACACTAGAGAAGAAAGGAACTATTTTTACCGCCAAGATGTCTGCACAGTAGGGCCTCTGTTAGGTAAGGCAAAGAAAGGTAAAGGTGTCCCATAACCTGTGTGGTCGTAGGGGAGCGAGGCATCAGAGACTTCAGCTTCTTTAGGGGCCAGCATGTTTAAAGTAGCGCTCATCTCCTCTCCCTCGCTGCTTTACCTTCCCTGACCCTAAAGGCACGTACCCATTTACAGTTGGGTGAACTGGGGGGACTGTACTGAAGCCAAGGCACACAAACGGTTACCCATCTAAATGGTAGCCACGCTCGATGCTGCTTTTTGTTTTTGTTTTGTTTTTTTTGCTTTGATTGATTTTTTTGCTTGTTTTTTTTGTATTCAAATCAAAATCTTCATTGATTCTTACTTCATATTTTCGTTTCTGAATGAGTGCCTTTTATAACATTAACTTAATATTGTATCTGTCTTATTTCTTACCTGTTGTTGTTGTTCTTTCCCACCTTTTATCAAAATCTTATGTTTTATGGGACTTATTTTGATGATAGATAATGGTGGATTGATGTTTTCAGTCACTAACCTCATCATATTCTCATGTTTGATGTTTAATTATTGCGCCTTTTTTGTTTTGTTTCGTTTTTTTTTTTTTTTTTTTTTTTTTATTATTTTTTTTTTTATTCAAATCAAAATCATCATTGATTCTTACTTCTTATTTTCGTTTCTGAATGAGTGCCTTCTTTATAACATTACCTTAATATTGTATCTCTGTCTATTTCTCACCTGTTGTTTGATACTTGGTAAGGTTTTTTTTTTGCTCTTGGTAATTGGATCATTATAATTGTTCTTGTTTAGTTGAGGCTATCTTCATATCTTGATGTTATCCTGAAAAGGGGCGGGGACTGGATGTAAAAAAGCACATGAGTGCTTATCTATTATTCTCGAATAAAAGAAGTTTGCCTTGCTTTGCCTTGCCTTGCTTTGCTTTGCCTTGCCTTGCCTTAACCTTAGCTTGGGAAAGCGAGTGCTCTGAGACCACTGAGCTATCCCGTCCCTATTAGATGAATGAGAGAAATCGAGACAGGTAAGAAAAAAAAAGCTCTTGAATGTATGCTTCCTGAGGAAAGACAATGTGTGTTTGAAAGCTCTTGAGTTAGAGTGTGGACAAAGAAAGATGTCTTGCTGTTGCTGTAGTGCCCCAGTGGTGGCTAATCAGTGCTTTCTAGGCGTTGTGTGGGTGGCAGGGGCACTTTCAGGCATTGTCTTACATCTGTGCAGTTTTGATGACGTCTTTACTGCCTGTTTTGTATAAAGCTTCTCATTTTTACCTTTTTATTTTTTGGGGATAGTTTCACTAGCATTGCAAACTCGCAAATTCTCTCTCTCTCTCTCTCTCTCTCTCTCCTCTCTCTCTCTCTCCTCTCTCTCTCTCTCTCTCTCTCTCTCTCTCTCCTCTCTCTCTCTCTCTCTCTCTCTCTCTCTCTCTCTCTCAGCGATTGTCTAAACATGTTTATCATCCATATTAAGAAATGTTGTTTTTTGTTTTTTTCATATTTTGTACTCTATATCTCACTAATCACTCGTGTCGATGTTTTTGGCGTAAACTTTTAATTAATGATGTTTTTAAGAAAGCTGAATAACTATGTTGTCATGGTTACGATAGGATCATGAACATAATTTTAAGACTATTATCGTAAGATTGATTTAGGTATTAGAGTATATGTTTTAAATATGTGCCTTATAGTGGATAGATTACTCTTATGTTTCATTATACGATTTTATTTAGAATTCAAGGCATATGATTATTTCCCTTAGATTCAAGTTATTGATGACATGCACGAGAACCTGTAATGTGTGTGTGTGTGTGTGTGTGTGTGTGTGTGTGTGTGTGTGTGTGTGTGTGTGTGTGTGTGTGTGTGTGTGTGTGAATCACTACCCAATTTATCAAAATTTCATATTTTATACGACTTATTTTGTTGATAGATGGTGGTGGATTGATGTTTTCAGTCATTTACCTCATTAAAGTCTCATGATTGCTCTTTTTTTCCTTTGTTCTTTTCTTCCAAATCAAAATCATTATCGATTCTTATTTCTTTTCGTTTCTGAATGTGTACCTTTTTATATCATTACCTTATTATTGTATCTCTGCCTCTATTTTTTGCATGCTGTTTGATACTTGGTATGGTTTCTTGATCTTGGTATTTGGATCATTATTATTGCTGTTGTGTGGTTAGAGGTTTATTTTTTTATCTTGATGTTATCCGCGTGTTGCCCTTACACCCCCCCCCCCCCCCCTATGCACTGTGTTTGTGCAGCCTTTAGACAGAAGACAACACAACAGTACACTAAACAAGGAGAAATTATGAAGAATTATTAAGCATCAAGGAGTTGTCATTTGCGTTCGGGCCCAAACCGAAACCAAAACCCTTACTTTCAGCTTTCTAAGCAGATGGGTTACCTCTGCAAATACGAACCTTTCATGTCTCAAAAAAGGACGAAAAATTAATGTGAGCTACAAGCAGGCATAGCTAAAAAAACCATGTCAACATGTCACGAATAAAAGCGTACATCGATACTCATAGACATAAGCAAATATTTCCCACACCTTAACAAAAAAGGGGGGTGACAATCTCTAGGCTCTAAACCACCGATCCAAACCAGGTGAAAGGTTGTGTGGTGGAGACCTGACTGACGCGATCGTTATGTGTGAATAGAAGCCTCGCCAGCGACAGACGTTTCAGTAGTCGCAAGTTTTTTTAACCCGCACAGTCAACACGTGGAGTTGACTGGCCCAGCATGTGCAAGCGACAGCAGCCCCTAAGTGTACTTTCCACCATTCAACTCATCTGCAAAACAACAACACAACCACTAACCATCACCACTAGGCACTTCACATAGATTCTGCAAGCATCAACCATGCCCCATTGCACACTGCCCTTCAGTCATAAGTGTTCTTGCAACTAACAACATGACCATACCCTTGCATCATGCACCACTCCACCACCAGATCATCTTGTCGAAGAAACCACGGCCACCAACCCCATCCATCCCCAGTCCCCCACACACACGTCATTGCACCAACAACCAACCACAGCCCCACCATCACCACTCCCACCACCAACGTCATCTGCAACAACAACCACACCCCCACCATCACCACCCCCGATTCAGAAGAGAATGCGAGAGAAGAGAGAAGAGAAGAGAAGAGTCAGAGAAGAGATGAAGAGCAGAAGATGAGGAGAGAGAGAGAGAGAGAGAAGGAGAGGAGAGAGAGGAGAGAGAGAGAGAGAGAGAGAGAGAGGAGAGGAGAGGAGAGGGGTGCAGTGGAGAGAGGAGAGAGAGAGAGAGAGAGAGAGAGAGAGAGAGAGAGAGGAGAGAGAGGTAGGAGGAGAGAGAGAGAGGAGAGAGAGAGAGGAGAGAGAGAGAGAGAGAGAGAGAGGGGTAGTAGTAGGGGGTGAGTGAGAGGAGAGAGAGAGAGAGAGAGAGAGAGAGAGGAGAGAGAGAGAGAGAGAGAGAGAGAGAGAGGAGAGAGAGAGAGAGAGAGAGAGAGAGAGAGAGAGGAAGAGACAGAAGACAGACAGACAGACAGACAGACAGACAGACAGACACAGACAGACAGACACAGACAGACAGACAGACAGACACAGACAGACAGACAGACAGACAGACAGACAGACAGGCAGACACAGACAGACAGACAGACAGAGACAGACAGGCAGACTGAGAAAAAGAGGGATGGACAGAGATTCTGATTCGGATTCGGGTGATTTATTCATTTATAGGCCAAGGCCTCTTATGAAGAGGTATACGAACATGAGACAGAGAGATTTATTTATCTATTTATTATTTTATATCGAGGATAACAGAATAAGCAATCATGTGCTTTTTTTCATCCGGTCCCGTGTGTATGCAGTTTTGTAAATATTGTCATCTGTTCCCACCGGCACACGATGGCCTACTCTTACGAAAAGCGGAACAGGATTTAACGTGTGCACAGGATGTTCTGCGTGCGTTTGCACACGGGGCCTCGGTTTAAAGTCCCATCCGAAGGACTTTTGGGGAGAGTGGAGTCAGCACTGATGTTAACTCAGGAGAAAAATTTCCTCGACCGGATTCGAACCCGGGTCGTCAAATTGCCAGCGCAATGTTCTGACCACTAGGCTATCCGTCCCCCCCCCCCCCCCCCCCCCCCCCCGGAGAGAGAGAGAGAGAGAGAGAGAGAGAGAGAGAGAGAGAGAGAGAGAGAGAGAGAGAGAGAGAGAGACAGAGACAGAGACAGAGACAGAGAGAGACAGAGAGAGACAGAGAGAGACAGAGAGAGAGAGAGTGTCTGTGTCTATGTGTGTGTATCTATGTGTGTCTGTGTGTGTGTCAGTATTTATGTGTGTCTGTGTGTGTTTGTGTCTGTGTGTCTATGTCTATATCTGTCTCCACCTCTCTCTCTCTCTCTGTCTCTGTGTGTGCCTATGTCTGTACTCATGTACCCACAACTCGTTCAGCCAGGGTGATTCCAAGGTGTCAATGTCAGCAGATGGTGGAGTGGTTATCTGTGGAAGGCTGCATGTGTGATTTGGTATCGCTGATAACCGATAGGATTGACAGGTATCGTGAGCAAGAGCTTAGTGTCCGTCTCTTGTTTACAGGTGACAATTATCATTGTCCATAAAAGAGGCTCTTTCAGCAAGGCAGGGAAACTGATTTATTTTGATTTGATTTATTCTTTCATATCGAGGATAATTAATAAGCACTCTTGTGCTTTTTTTTTTTACATCTAGTCCCCGTGTATATGCAGTTTTTGTAAATGTCATCTGTTCCTACCGGCACACGATGGCCTACTCTTACGAAAAGCGGGACAGGATTTAACGTGTACGCAAGATGTTCTGCGTGCGTTCGCACACGGGGCCTCGGTTTAAAGTCTCATCCGAAGGACTTGTGGGAAGAGCGGAGTCAGCACTGATGTTAACTCCTGGAGAAAAATCTCCTCGACCGGACTCGAACCCGGGTCGTCAAATTCCCAGCGCAATGTTCTGACCACTAGGCTATCCGTGTGGGTGAGGTGTTAGAATTTACATGAACTCTGAGGAAAAAGAAAGAAAAAAGAGGAGGAGGAGGAGATAAGCTATCGAGAAAGAAAAGGTAAGAAAAGATAGAAGCAGAAGAATTGCGAAGAAGAATTACGAAAAAGAAAAAAAAAAACTGCTATGAAAAGAATTCGAAGAAGAAAAACATAAAGAAAAATTGCGAAAAAGATTTGAGATGAAGTAGTAGAACTGTGAAGAGAAGAAGAAGAAGAAGAAGAAGAAGAAGAAGAAGAAGAAGAAAAGAAGAAGAAGAAGAAGAAGAAGAAGAAGAAGAAGAAGAATTGCAAAGAAGAAGAAGAAGAATTACAAAGAAGAAGAATTGCAAAGAAGAGAAGAAGAAGAAGAAGAGAAGAAGAAGAAGAAGAAGAAGAAGAAGAAGAAGAAGAAGAAGAAGAAGAAGAAGAAGAGAAGAAGAAGAAGAAGCAGAAGAAGAATGCAAAGAAGAAGAAGAAGAATGCAAAGAATGCAAGAAGAATGCAAAGAAGCAAAGAAGAATGCAAAGAAGAAGAAGAAGAAGAAGAAGAAGAAGAAGAAGAAGAAGAAGAAGAAGAAGAAGAATGCAAAGAAAGAAGAAGAAGAAGAAGAAGAAGAAGAAGAAGAAGAAGAAAGAAGAATGAAAAGAAGAAGAAGAAGAAGAGAAGAAGAAGAAAAAGAAGAAAGAAGAAGAAGAAGAATGCAAAGAAGAAGAAGAAGAAGAAGAAGAGAAGAAATGAAAAAAATCGCAGGAGCATCAACAACAATAAAAACAACAACGACAACAAAAACATTATCACTCTGAGTGAACAGGCTAAAATTTGAAGTAACAACAACACAAACAACAACAATAACAATAGCAATCCAATCTATTCGTGAACTCCACACGCACATGATTTTATTATCATACCATCCATACACACAAACCAGACAAAGACACTTTAAAGTACATCACTTCTCACGGACGCTGGCTTTCCATTCATACCCTTTAATCAGTCAGTCCACCTCCCTGAGAGGTTATTGCCTTTTCTCATGCTCGATGCTGTAGCCTCAAACAGTTCTCAGCAAGGGTGAATTTCCCAGGGCAAAAAAGGTACAAGGGAGGGGGGGGGAGGGTAGTGAGGAACAGAACAAGGAAGGTCAACATACGCCAAGACAAAAGCTTAGCTACGATAATCATACACAACGACAAGACAGATAATAAACATTCATATACAATGACCTTTTTCAATAACAAATGGGAAGATAGGGAAAGCACGTGTGTGGTGTGCTTACACCCCGCGCAGTTTAAGTAACCGATATCGACGATAAATCACTGTACAGGTGCGGGGTAAGTTATCCCTTCATCATGTAATTACTATCTTGTTCGATCGATACCCCTGAGACTGGTTTCAGATATCTTTCATGCTTGATAATGCAGTAGAACTAAGATCGTTGCACGTTTGCATTATCAGTATTTCTTGTTCTTTGTCTTTATCGTGTGACTTCAGCGCCTGGGCTTTATCACAGTTCTTGATTAAAGCATCAACGCTGGGGGCAACAACAAGGTGAGAGGCTGTATGATCAGTGGCTTTCGCTCTCATGATTTTCCCTTTTACAGCTTAGTCTTTAGTGATCGACTGTGACTCTCTACCTAGGAGGCATGACTTGCACAGTCCTCATGTGCTGCAGCCTTGGGGGCTAGTTGGCCTTTGGAGAACATCTCCAACGTTGGCTGTCCTTATGCCCACTTGTCCGAGAGAGTGGGGATGTACTATGGACAAGGCATCTCCACTATAATCAAATTTCTGCCCGGTTTCCGAAACAGCAGCTGCCTCCTCTGCTGTTTTGGAGGTCATCATTGAACACCACGGACAAACAAACAAAAGCAGCAGCAGCAGCAGCAGCAGAAGTATTATTATTATTATTATTATTATTATTATTATTATTATTATTATTATTATTATTATTATTATTATTATTATTATTAATATTATTATTATCATCATCATCATCATCATCATCATCATCATCATCATTATTATTATTATTATTATTATTATTATTCATCATCATCATCATCATCATCATCATCATCATCATCATCATCATATCATCTAATTATTATTATTATTATTATTATTATTATTATTATTATTTTATTATTATTATTATTATTATTATTATTATTATCACTACTACTACTACTAACTACTACTACTACTATCTACTACTACTACTACTACTACTACTACTACTACTACTACTACTATCATCATCATCATCATCATCACCATCATCATCATCATTATCATATCATCATCATCATCATCATCATCATCATCATCATCATCATCATCATCATCATCATCATTATTATTATTATTATTATTATTATTATTATTATTATTATTATTATTTATTATTATTATTATCATTATTATTATATTAAGTAGTAGTAGTAGTAGTAGTAGTAGTAGAGCAGCAGCAGCAGCAGCAGCAGCAGCAGCAGCAGCAGCAGTAGTAGTAGTAGTGGTAGTAGTAGTAGTAGTAGTAGTAGTAGTAGTAGTAGTAGTAGTAGTAGTAGTAGTAGCAGTAGTAGTAGTAGTAGTAGTGGACGTGGCAAATTAAATAAAAACGACGAAAATAAGTCGAACAGGTGTCTGAATCTCATGGTGTATGTCCCATCTGTGTGAAGTCAGACAGCAGTGATCGCATCATCGGCAATATCCATACTAACAGGGGGAAATGGACATATTAAATTTTTACCTCTTCCACTTAACAAAAAAGGCCAACAAAAAAGGAAAACAAACATATACACAAAAGCTCTACTTTATTACCCTAGCAGTAATGAACCTGTTTCCAGTGTGTGTGTGTGTGTGTGTGTGTGTGTGTGTGTGTGTGTGTGTGTGTGTGTGTGTGTGTGTGTGTGTGGTGCGTGGTGTGTGTGTGTGTGTGTGTGTGTGTGTGTGTGTGTGTGTGTGTGTGTGCGTGTGTGTGTGTGTGTGCATGTCTGTATGTCTGTATGTCTGTCTGTATGTATGTATGTATGTATGTATGTATGTATGTATGTATGTATGTATGTATGTGTCTGTGCGTCTGTGTCTGTGTGTCTGTGCGTCTGTGTGTGTTGTGTGTGTGTATGTATGTGTGTGTATAAATGAAGGGGAGGGGTTGGAGCAAATGAAGGTGTGAAAATGACGACACTGCTGCCTCGACTTGACAAGGATTGACCAAACCGACGCCTGAGGGAACAATGTATGGTCATGTCATGTGAAGAACGTAGTACCCTTGAACTACTTTGCAGGTGGCGGGTACGGTTGTGCAATGTGGACACAGGGGGTGCCTTTTTTCTTTCTTTCACTGCTCCCGCAGGCTGCTCAAGTCAGCTGACCACAGGTTTGTAGAAAAGAGGACCTTGACCATTCGGACAGTGGACGTGGGGATAGACAGACGTGTAGAGAAGCAGACGATCAAAAACAGACAGACAGACCCACAGACAGAATAAAAACGGAAGAGACACCAGACAGTGAAATGTTGGTGACATCATCATCGTAGTCGTCGTCAGTATCATCATCATCATCATCATCATCTTCTTCTTCTTCTTCTTCTTCTTCTTCTTCTTCTTCTTCTTCTTCTTCTTCTTTCTTCTTCTTCTTCTTCTTCCTCCTCCTCTCCTCCTCTTCTTCTTCTTCTTCCTTTTCTTCTTTTCCATCATCATCATCATCATCATCATCATCATCATCACCATCATCGTCGTCGTCGTCGTCGTCGTCGCCGTCGTCGTCGTCGTCGTCGTCGTCGCGTCGCGTCGTTTCCATCATCAAGTTATTTCTCATCCTAATGCTACTTTTACAACTGCTGCAACAACAACAATAACGGCAACAACAACAGCAACAACAACAGCAAGAACAAGATAAACAACGATATTTATACCAACAACAACACCAATTACTACTACTTCTACTACTACTACCACCACCACCACCACCACTACTGCGACTGCTTATGATACTAACGACAGCGATAAAAAAGAAAAGCATGGGCTAGATACTAGTTTAGATGAGATAACACTAAGGGTCAAATGTGTAACGCGTAAAGCAGCCCACGGCAAAGATCAGGGTTATCACTAGCAACTTTCACCAACCCAATTCATTTTCATGGACACACACACACACACACACACACACACACACACACACAACACACACACACACACACACACACACACACACACCACACCACACCACAACACACACCACACACATACACACATGCACACACACTCAACACTCACACACACACACACGCACACACATACATCACGCACACGCACACACACACACACACACACCACACACCACACACACACACACACACACACACACACACACCACAGCATACTACACAGATCCACGACACAAACATACAGACTCACAGACACAGACAAACACACACAGACAAACACACACACACCACACACACACACACACACACACACACACACACACACACACACACACACACACACACACACACACACCACACACCACATGCGCGTACGCGTGCGCCAGAGGAACAAGATGGATTCGGGAGTAGGAGATAACACGACTAGTTTCACGCACCTGAAATTTTACTTCTGTTGTTGTTGTTGTTGTTGTTGTTTTGTTGTTTGTTGTTGTTGTATATATACTACTACTACTAATAACTACTATATACTACTAAAACTAACTACTATATACTATACTAATAAAACAACAACAAATATAATAATTAATAATGATAATAATAATAATAATAACAACAACAATAATAACAATAATAAGAACAATAATAATATAAGAATAATAACATTATTATTATTATTATTATATTATTATTATTATTATTATTATTATTATTATTATTATTATTATATATTGATTTTGTTGTTTGTTGTTGTTGTTGTTTGTTGTTATTCTTTTCTTTTATTATTATTACAATCACACTACTACTACTACTACTACTACTACTACTACTACTACTACTACTACTACTACTACTACTACTACTACTATTACTGCTGCTGCTGCTGCTGCTGCTGCTGCTGCTGCTACTAACAATAAAGTAATAAATGATAATAACAAAAAAATATTATCAGTTTCGTCATCCTCATAATTACTATCATTATTACCTTGTGCTATACTATAAATATACTGTGTCACACCAAACTCAATTCCACTTTAAGAAGAATTGCAAAGAATTGCGAAGAAATGGGAAGACTTGCGAAGAAGAAGAAGAAGAAGAAGAAGAAGAAAGAAGAAGAAGAAGAAGAAGAAGAGAAGAAGAAGAAGAAGAAGAGATGAGATGATGATGATGATGATAGATATGATGATGATGAATCAACAACAACAACAAGAATTACAAAAGAAATGGGAAGAATTGTGAAGAAGAAGAATTGTGAAGAAAAAGAATTGTGAAGAAGAGGAAATTGCAAAGAAGAAGAATTGCGAAGAAGAGGAAGAAGAATTGTGAAGAAGAATTGCGGAGAAGAAGAAGAATTGCGAAGAAGAATTGCGAAGAAGAATTGCGAAGAAGAATGCGAAGAAGAATTGCGAAGAAGAATGCGAAGAAGAAGAAGAAGAAGAAGAAGAAGAAGAAGAAGAAGAAGAAGAAGAAGAAGAAGAAAGGACAACAACAACACCCACAACAACAACAACGACAGTAACAACAACAACGACAGCAAAGATAGTAACAAAAACAACAACAACAACAACAACAACACAATCACACTGCAATAGCATATCTAAGAGCAAATGCAAACCCATATCCAATGCAAGGGCACCCCCCACCAAAATACAATAGATATCTTTTGGTGGTAAAATAGGCTTTAAAAAAGTAAACAACCCAAATACACACAGAGGGTGAAAAATGCCAGGCAAAGGACAGTTACAATTCTTATCATCCATCAATCACCGTGATTGTACTTTTCTTACCTTTTCTTTCTGTTTCTTCGTCGACCACGAATTTCCAGTCAAAACAAACTGTTCTGTCGTTTTCGCTTTGTTTGCAAGAATCAAACGTCTACTCTCCGTATATATTCAGCTGATTATCTCACAGTATATTTATATTTTTTTTCTTTTCTTGTATTTTTTTTATATTTGGAAAGTGTGATTTTCTAGATATTAAAAAACAAAAACAAAACACAGAAACTTGAACCTCTTGCAAGTCTAGAAAATATACCCGCGCCTCTCTCAGACAAGATGGGTGTTTTTGTTTATCAAAATGATGCAGTCTCTTTCCACACAGGAGATGTAACCACTAGGATATGAATATCGACACTCTGATCCAAATGGAATAACAGTTTTTCACCTATGTCTTTGCACTCGAAGAAATAGCAATATTCCAAGTTCTGAGGGATAACAGACAAATAAAATTGTAAAACGAGTATATTAAAGGAATGCTCACTTTTGGTGAAATGAGAGAAAAGAAAAGAAAAGTTTAAATATTGTGTGGAACAAAATAGGAAGTTCTTTGAAATAGAGAGAGAGAGAGAGAGAGAGAGAGAGAGAGAGAGAGAGAGAGAGAGAGAGAGAGAGAGAGAGAGAGAGAGAGAGAGAGAGAGAGAGAGAGAGAGAGAGAGATCGATTTGTCTGAGAGATAGAGACAGAGAGACAGGGACAGAGACGGAGGGACAGAGACAGACATGCAGCCAGAGACAGAGAGAGAGAACAGAACTATCGTGTTCTGCAGACCAACGAGTCAGAAAAAAACACAAACAAATTACTAGTCCAGAGAATAACGAACACCTGATCCGTGACACAAAACACCTCGTGAACTCAAAACAGAACAAAACAAATGAAAGGAAAAATGAAAACCACTATAAAAATGCCGCGTATAATTAACGACCCCCCCCCCCCCCCCACTCTACTGTACAGCAGAAACACCTCCCCCCCTCCTGTTCTACAGAAAGCAAGATCATCTATAACACCTTTGTTTGATGTATAGCTAATAAAATGCGCAAAATAGAACAAATAAAAGCACTGGTAGGAACCTGACTTTCGGAGATGGCAGTGGTGATATCCAATATCGATAAATAAACATTAAGAAATGCGTCAAGGAAATCTATACCTAAACAGAAAAAAAATGTCAAAAAGGCAACATTTTGAAATTCGAGGAAGACTATAAAAACATAAAATATATTCTTGGACAAATCTTTGAAAAAAGAACACTGTCCATTAAGTAGGGTACAATCAGAAAAACTAACATTTATAATTTGAGATCAAGGTTAAAAAAAAGAAAAAGAAGTGGCGAAGTTACTGTTTACCGTGACAAAAACACATTAATGGACAAGGTGTTTAGTTTGGTTTTGTCAAAGTATACCCCAAAATACAGACTCGTTTGTTTACATAAGAACAAAGCATACACCTCTTAGATTTTAATACTAGCCAATTTTCTTGTAAATCGAAAAAGAAAAAAAAAGAAAAGTAAAAGAGACCCCTTGTGGAACAAAGCGTAAAAATCAAAGACTTTTAGGAAGAAGGGTAAACAAGAAAACATAATCATATAAGAATAGTGGGAATTTTTACATTTCATTTTGCCATTCTCAACAGTTGATTTAAAAAAAAAAAAGCAAAAATTGAGTATTATTTGAATTTGATCAAAAGGAAAAAAAAGTTTCTGCAAAGCCAAACTAAAGAAAAAAAAGAGAAAAGAAAGAAGACAAAAGAGTTATTATGTCAGATCAAAACAGAGAGAAAAAAACACCCACAAAGCTATAATCAAAGAAAAAAAATCAAATCAAAAACCAGAGAGAAATGAAAAAAATAATTAAAAAGTTATCAGAAAATGAATATAGAATAAAAGCAAAACTATCAGGTTTCATATATAATACATATGAGATTCGCCCCTTCCCTGAAAAAAACAACCCAACAACAACAAAGAAAAAGAAACCAATCAAGAGCCTAGATAACGCAACGCACATCAACCAATTTGAAAAATAACGGCTGAACAGACACGTCCACAGAGGCGAGAAGCAACAAGTGAGACTGAGAAAGCAGCCAGCTGGACACTGCACTAAGGCCGCAAGGAGCGAGTTGTAGGGGTGGGTCCCGGCAGAGGGAGGCAGATTCTCCTACTCACTCACTCACTCACACACTCACAGAGAGAGAGAGAGAGAGAGAGAGAGAGAGAGAGAGAGAGAGAGAGAGAGAGAGAGAGAGAGAGAGAGAGAGAGAGAGAGAGAGGAGAGAGAGAGAGAGAGAGCGCTGTTCCTCTTCATTCAGACGGCCATCATAACGTAGCTGTTGGGGGTCAGCCAGGCCACGGGTCAGCGACTGCAGGTGATGAATGGCTCGCGCGCTGTGTGATAATTAGTGAACATGGTCACCGCCTTTTTTGTTTTTTTTTAACCGGCCCTCGCTGTGACTAATGGTACCCTACCAGCCTCTGCCCGCACTACAGGAAGATTCTGTGAGCTTCAGTTCCAGCTTCACCCATCTTTCTTTTTTTGTGTGTAGAATTTAGGTTATCTACAAGTGTTTAGAGCTATTAATTGAAGTCATGCTAAGAGTCCCTCAGAATAGTCACAAGCTGAGGAGATCATCCAAGAAGAACAGGCAGGTTTCGGAGCAGGATGGAGCAAAAGCGAACAAAATTTTCAACCTTTGAATACTCCGTGAGAAGCTTCTACAACACCAGCAAGATATTTACAACTTCTTTGTGGACTTTAAAAAGGCTTTCAACAGTTTGGCATGCAGCTCTGTGGGCAACCAGAGGCTGTATAACATCAGTGCCAGTCTGATTCGAACCAAAGAATGCCGCTATAATTATTAGGCAACCAGCAGAGTCTACAATGAGAACAATAATACTAGGAGAATGGTTCTGAACCACAATCAGAGTGCGCCATGGATGCCTGCTTTCTACCGCCCTCTTCAACATCTGTGAGAGAAAAATTGCTGACACGCTTGCAAAACATGAAGGAACAGTTAGCATTGAGTCAAGACAATTACAAACTTGCGTTTTTCCGATTAGATCATCAGATGGAAAAGAGTAAGAACTAGTCGTTTTGGTAAATTACCTGTATGAAACCTAGAGTGCACTAATAATAAATAATGATAATGATAATGAATGATGATGATGATATATATAATAATAATAATAATAATAATAATAATAATAATAATAATAATAATAATAATAATAATTATAATAATATATATATAATATAATATAATAATTTTAGAAAACTTGTCTAGGGGGAAGAAAATCAATGTGGGGGTGGGTATCTCAGATTGAACACCGGTGGTCTGTTTCGTCTGGAGTTATCGTTGATCACAGGCCAAGACACCAAGCAGAAGCCGCAGAGAGCTGACTACTGACTGCATGCATCCCAATAAAAACACCGCCACACAGTCACTCTCATAACAGACAGATAGCTAGGCCTAGCCATTCATCTCACTTGCCACTCTACAAGGTCGCCGCGCCGCCGCGTAAAAGTAATAGGCCCCTAAGACATCATTGTTATGAATTCGTGCAGTGTGCTTTCTTTCTTTCTTTCTTTCTTTATTTTTTTAAAATTATTTTTCTTTATTTTATTCATTTATCTACTTATTTATTTATTATCTATTTATTCTTTTATATCGAGGATAACGGAATAAGTAATCATATGCTTTTTTTTATACATCCAGTCTCCAGTGTGTATGCAGTTTTGTAAATGTCATCTGTTCCTCACTGGCACACGATGGCCTACTCTTACGAAAAGTGGAACAGGATTTAACGTGTGCGCAAGATGTTCTGAAGTGGTACGGGCACATCACACACTCACTTACACCACACACACACACACACACACACACACACACACACACACACACACACACACACACACACACACACACGCACACACACACACACACACACACACACACACACACACACACACACACACACACACACACACACAACACACACACACACGTGTGTGTGTGCGCGCGCGCCAGATACTACAGCTACAAATTTTATAGCATATTTGCAAAACCATTTTTTAGCTCAAGAAAGGGAGAACTGAAACACGTTTGATCCAAAGCCATGGCCTAGTGACCCCTTTTCCTTTAAAAAAAAAAAATTCCACTGCAAAAACAGGCTTAACTCCCATGGTCTGCAATTCCTTCCCCTGAAAAGCTTTTAATTTCACACAGGACAAATGGATGCAAAGAAAACAGCAAAGTACTACCCTATGATCGTCATGAAAATAATTTTAATAAGTGTTACTCCATGATGTTCATGAAATAATATTACAAAATACTACTCCATGATCGTTAAAAAAATAATATTACAAAGTATTACTCGATGAAAAAAAACTACAACTCCAAATGATACTATCTCAAAGATATTGTTTTCATTCGTCGGTACTATCTTCGAGGTTTATCAATGGTGAGATTTTGCGTATACAATGAGTTTTGTCCACCATGAAGGTAGACGTATACTGACTTTGGCCATGTCTAAACACGACCGTAATGTGCATACGGTTTAATAATTTTAAAAAAGCCACAAAATAATCCTATTTTACTGCTACAAAATGGCCTACGTTTCCGAAAAGTGGTACGGATTTTCACGTGTGGGCAAGATTGTCTGCGTGTGTCTATATACAGGCACTCGGTGTTTAGTCTCATCCGAAGGACTTTCAGGGGAGTGGAGTCGGCACTGATGTTAGCTCTAGGGGGAAAATCCCCTCTAACGGGAGCATCCGCGGTGGGAGGCGCGATCCCGGGCAGCCAGAGATGAGTAGTGCAACTCTAACCACTGGGCTGTCCTGCCCTCCAGGGCTTGTGTGACACAGATGCTTTCACACATCAGCACATCGGGGGTACTTTGCTGTAGGAACCATTAACAGTTCTGCCATGCACGATTTACGGTCCTAATCGTGAGTTAGTTGTTTGTATATCCTCGAAATAAAAGAATAGAAATTTTAAAAGATGGAAGAGTCCATCTTTTCTACACCAACAGCTATATACCTCCTTGCTTGTCTCTATGATGGAAAATACCCAGTTTGTAGAAATCTGATCCTCTGAGAGGTGGGTTTCAAAAAAACCCTCTAGATTTTTAGCTGTGTTTTTTTTTTCTTATACCAGAGATTTTTTTTAAAGCTATATCAGATTTCTCGTGGTTTTCATTTCACGTTTACGAATGAAATCTGATATAATTATTATCTTTTAAAAAATGGATTTAACCAGGGAATCATATTTCTGTAGAGCCAGACTCTTTTGTAAGACCTGAACTATCAGGGAAGATACTCCTGCCAGAAGAACCTTGCAGTGCCAGACTTGCACTAGGTGGGAAACAAGAGCCCCCGCTAAGCCACCTGCAGGGGGAGACCCGCTTCAGAGATCAAGTCTTGATACCCCGTGTCCTTGAGGGATTTTCGGTTTTTCCAGTCTGTAAGGAAGTAAGGTTCGGGTTTATCCAAAATTTCAAAATCTCTGTCACTGTTTTTTTCTCTGTCTGTCTGTTTAACTGTCTGTCTGTCTCACTCTCTGTGTGTCTCTGTCTCTGTCTCTCTTTGACTGTCTGTCTGTCTGTCTCTCTGTATATATCTATATATCTGTAATGTATATGTATATATACATACTATCATACATACATACATACATACATACATACATACATACATACATACATACATACATACATACATACATACATACATACATACATACATACATACATACAGACAGACAGACAGACAGACAGACAGACAGAACAAGTACGATGATGGTGCAGACTAGATAGAAGATCTAGTAATAATATAGATGGATAGATAGATAGATAGATAGTAGATAGATAATAGAGAAATACAGATAGTCAACTCCAAAAAAGATAGATAGACACTAGCATAGACATCTCAAAACTGAGTCATTCGATATTTGGATAAAGAATAAACGAAAAAATAAAGATTTAGCCATAGATAGCAAATAAACGATGAAATAAAGTAATAAAAGAAATAGAAACCAGACGACTACATCATGTCATCCAAAAAAAGAAGAAAGAGACAGACCGACTAGACAGAGACAGAAGAGTCTCAAGCACCAAGGTGTCATTATATTATTAGAGAAACAGACATAATATAGAAAAAAAAAAGACAGATAAAGACAAAGTATAGATGACAAGTGATCATTATATTGATTAGAGAAAAGTAATACAAGTAGATCAATAATAATAATAGATAGTAGACAGACCCTAGACAACTAGACAGAGACAGAAAGTCTCAACTGCACCAGGTGTCATTTCATTATTAGAGAAACAGACATACATATCAAACAAAAAAGAGACAGACCACTAGACAGAGACAGAAAGTCTCAATGCACCAAGGTGTCATTTCATTATTTCCGATCATTTCCCATCCCAGACGACCTTATTCACAGGCTTGTCAGCAAACAGGAAGCGGAAATAGAAGTAACTGCATGTCCATTCCTAAGACTCTTTCTGAGTATCACGCCTACACAGGCCAACAAACATACCTCTGCAACATGGCAGTTTTCAGTATAAGGGGGCTCCTTTACACTGGCTCAGTGCTTGTCGGTTAGTGTGGTCTTCACTACTGTGGAGTGCTTTCATCTCTGTCTCTGTCGGGCCCAACGTATTATGGTTTAAGGTAAGTGCTTCTGACTTCGGGGAACCTATGAAATATTCTCATTGGCTCGTTTAGTTCTTTGGGGTGAGACTGTAAACCGAGGTCCCGTGTCTGAACCCACGCAGAACATCTTACACACACGTTAAAAACCTGTTCCGCTACTTGGAAGAGTAGGCCATTGTGTGCTAGTGAGAACGGATAACAAAATTTACAATGCTGCATACACACGGGGATTGGATGTAAAAAAGCACATGAGTGTTCATTCACTGTCCTCGAATAAAAGAATAAAAATCAAAATCAAACTTTAAAAACCCATCTCTGTGCTTTGTGTGTGTTTCTGTGTCCCTGTCTGTATGTCTGACTGTAGATCTGTCTGTCTGTCTGTCTGTCTGTCTGTCTGTCTCTCTCTCTCCTCTCCTCTCTCTCTTGTCGGTATCTGTCTCTCTCTCCCTCTCTCTCTGTGTCTCTGGCTCTGTCTCTCCCCTCTTCTATCTTTAAGAATAATTTCTATCATCCGTGTTGTGATCGTGTCCTTTTCTTCCAGATGGCACATTGATGATATCATTGTTTTCTAAAAGTCACACACCCCTGCCCTTGGCCCAGAATTTGAGTCTGGCTCAGTGTGACTCTTCTGACTCCTGTTGTCTATGTTTTCCGCAGATACCTTTAGAGAGAGGGCTGCCTGCTTGTTTTGGAACAGGGAGAGGGGTGGGGATGGGGGATGGGGGGGAACTTAGTAGTCTTTATGCCGGTGAATCAGCCACAGGGCTGTGTCTCCGCCGGTTTGTGGCCCCATGGCGTCTTTACTTTGATAGCTTCGTGTGCATGGGCAGCTTGGGCTGGGTCCGTGACATGAGTGACTGTGTGTCTCCACTGAGGAATATGGGCACCTGGCTGGCTACAGAATTGTTTGCATGCTCAATCTCTGTCAGTGGGGGTGGGGTCTTTTCCGAAGCTGGACGTAAAAAAGCAATTGTTGCTTATTCTATTACCCTTTTTGGATAAAAACAAGTTTTCAAGTTTTCAGTGTTTTGTGGCACCCCTCACTCGTGTTAGTAGCAACCGGCTCGTGGAAATATTGACCAAATAAAAGAAAAGATTCTTGCATTGGACACGATACGCACACAAAAGAAACCAGCTTAAACATTGCAAACCTAAAAGCAACATCAACAGAAAAATACCCCAAGACAAATCCATCAAATCATGCTGTCTTCGAAGCATACGAGTTCTAGACAGTCTCCTTTTCTGAATTCTGCTGTTGCTTTGTGTCGTTGGCTATCGCACTATTCTCTTTTAAAATGGCTAGAATAGTGTAGAACGTTCCAAGTAGGACTTAAAAAAAGGTAATCATTACGTTCTATACTTCTACTCTAAAAACATTTTTGTCAGTACAATGTTA
>CM060333.1:50451293-50453793 GCA_030674155.1 Stramonita haemastoma | reverse complement strand
AACGATATCTATAAAGTGCTTGACAACGCCTAGAGACCTCAAAGTCTTCCTATGCAGCCACACAGTCAGGAGCGGATGACAAAATTATATATATAAAAAACCCAGCATGCACACAGGTGTTGTGTTTAGACACCAATCCCTGAGGGGGAAAAAAAAATGGGTAGGTTCTGCACTTGTGGCGACGCGCTCTCCCCCGGGGAGAACAGCCCGACTTTCACGTAGAGAAATCTGCTGTGACATAAAGTGGTATAAAAAAAAATAATAAATTCAGTTCAAAGCGGAAAAGCTCACAAAAGTCGTACAAAAATGAACACTCTTCCTTCCTTCCTCCTCCTCCCTGTTTCCAAAGGGGCACACAGGGTATGGTACCTACCACCCTCAGGTGCAAGGCAGTGATGATAAATACATTAATGATGGGTAACTGACAGACAGTAAGTCTCATCAGCTCCGCAGGGGGTTGTATGACTGCGACACGCGTCTACTGACACCTCATTCATTATTTTCTAAAATGCGCATCTGAAACTTTCAGGCTAGCATATCGTGATACACCCTAACTTCGCTTCCCTGCATATTAAAAAAAGTTTTTAAAAACCTTAGCGTTTATTAAAAGGTAATAAAGCATTAACTCCTCTCTAGGGGGTTATACAATAAATTTATGATTCATTTAATTTCATTCAAGTCGTGATTCTTTTCCATTTTGTAAGTAAGCAAAATCCCACGAACAGCTGGACTGGCCAAGACTGTCCTACAGGGAACAGTAAAAGGAGGGAGAGGAAGAGGCAGACAGAGGGAAACGATGGGAAGAAAAACGTTAGAGAGTGAACTGGCCTTGAGTGGAATGATTTGCTACGGAAAACAGAGAAATGTATGGAGGGGAGGAAGATGGTTGCAAAATCTTCAGTGGTCCCCTCACAGTCCGCGGGACTACGGGACAGATGAAGGTGAAGGTGAAGCAAAGAAGTCAGGATTCAGTCATTTTGCGTGATCTCACAAATCAAACCAGGGTCATCTGTAGTAGAGATGGTTTGTCATCAGCATGAAGAGAAGACGAGAAGGACAAAGGCATAGTAGACATTATTCTGATTTGATTGTTCATCATGATAACAATACTAGTTTTGCTTCTAATTGTTTGTGAATGAAAGTTTAAGGATATCGTCTGGGACATTGTATATATTTCTGATTCGCTGAATGTAGTTGGCCAAATAAATAGAATTGCGAAGAAGAAGAAGAATTGCAAAGAAGAAGAGGAAGAATTGCAAGGAGGAAGAAGAATTGCGAAGAAGAATTGCGAAGAAGAAGAAGAATTGCGAAGAAGAATGAAGAAGAAGAAGAAGAAGAAGAAGAAGAAGAAGAAGAAGAAGAGAAGAAAGAAAAGAAGAAGAAGAAAAAAAGAAGAAGAAAGAAGAAGAAAGAAGAAGAAGAAGAAGAAGAGGAAGAAGAAGAAGAAGAAGAAAAAGAAGAATTGCGAAGAAGAATTGCTAAGAAGAAGAAGAAGAAGAAGAAGAAGAAGAAGAAGAAGAAGAAGAAGAAGAAGAAGAAGAAGAAGAAGAAGAAAAAAGAAGAATTGCAAAGAAGAAGAATTGCAAGAGAACAGAAGAAGAATTGCGAAGAAGAATTGGCAAAGAAAGAAGAAGAATTGCAAAGAAGAGAAGAAGAAGAAAAAAGAAAGAAGAAGAAAGAAGAAGAAGAAGATAGTAAGAAGAAGAAGAAGAAAAGTGAAGAAGAAGAGAAGAAAGAAGAAGAAGAAGAAAGAAGAAGAAGAAAGAAGAAGAAGAAGAAGAAGAAGAAGAAGAAGAAGAAGAAGAAGAATGGAAGAAGAAGAAGAGAAGAAGAAGAAAAGAAAAGAAAGAAGAAGAAGACAGAAAAGAAGAAAGAACAAGAACAAGAACAAGAAAAAGAAGAACAAGAAGAAAAGAAGAAAAGAAGAAGAACAAGAGAAGAAGAAGAAGCAAAGAAAAGAAGAAGAATTGCAAAGAAGAGAAGAAGAAGAAGAAGAAGAAGAAAGAAGAAGAAGAAGAAGAGAAGAGAAGAAGAAGAAGAAAGAAGAAGAAAAGAAGAAAAGAATTGCGAGAAGAAGAATTGCTAAGAAGAAAAATTGCTAGAAGAAGAAGAAGAAGAAAAAAGAAGAGAAAAGAAGAAGAAGAAGAGAAAGAAGAAAAGAAGAGACAAGACAGAAGAAGACAAGAAGAAAAGAAAAGAGAAGAAGAAGAGAAGAAGAACAAAAAACAACAACAAACAGAACAAGAAGAATTGCGAAGAAGAAGAATTGCGAAGAAGAAGAATTGCAAAAGAAGAAGAATTGCGAAGAAGAAGAACGAAGAAGAAGAATTACGAAGAAGAAGAAGAAGAAGAAGAAGAAGAAGAGAGAAGAAGAAGAAGAAGAAGAAGAAGAAGAAGAAGAAGAAGACAATGATGATAATAGCAACAGACGATGGCGAAGATCAGACTGACTTTTCTGTGGAGGTCTTTTTTCTGCTTTTCTAATATGTCAAGCGAAGGG
>CM060333.1:50418793-50436293 GCA_030674155.1 Stramonita haemastoma | reverse complement strand
TTTCTGTGTTGATATGATCTCTTCAAACGAGCGAAAGTGTTGAAAATGACTGCAGCTTCGCGTTTTATTTGACACCTGAGAATATAACAGCCATAAACTAGAGTGGTGGGTGGGGGGGAGGGAGGGGGGATTGGGGAGGAGAGGGGGGGATTGCTGATCGAGCAACCTCTCCAGCTTTGTTATTCTTTGTTTGTTTGTTTGTTCTTTTGTTGTAGTTTATATTTCAGCTTACTGTTGTTGTTGTTTTTGTTTTTTGGTCTCGTCCATTTTGTGACAAACTGTTTTACGTCAAAAATAGCTTGGTAAAGAACTTCTTGATGAAGATAAACTAGGGTAGGTTTCTGTTTTTCTCAAAGACACACTAACATCCAGAAAAGGGTTCCTGTTGCATACACCAGCGAGTGTGACTACCATGTCGTTCCACATAAGGATGCCTGGGGCGGGGGGAGAAGAAGAGGAGAGAAGAAGAAGAAGAAGAAGAAGAAGAAGAGAAGAAGAAGAAGAAGAAGAAGAAGCACACTCCCTACTTTCTTGGAATTCTGTGCTTTTCTATCCATCTCTTTATTTATGCCTTGTTACCTTTCCTCCTGTCACGCTCTCTTGTCTATTTTCTGCCTTCTGGGTTCAATTTTCCTGCCGTCTTTTCCCTCAGAAAGACGCAAGAGATAGCAATTCTCCCCCATGCCGAAGTCAGATGCACTGGGTCTAACTTGGCAGGTGTTTAAATTAACGGTAGCACAACACATCCTCGCTCATACAAAGAAACATAGCTGCTGTCTCTGTGTTCGATGATGATGAAAAAGAAAAGAAGAAGAACTCTTTTAAGTATCAAGAATAAGAAAAATAATAATTGTAAAAAAAATGAAGAAATGCGAAGAACAAAGGGTTATTGCGAATTACAAAGAATTAATTCGAATTGTAAAGAAGAAGAAAAGAAGAAGAGAGAGAAGAGAAGAAGACGGAGAGAGAGACGACGACGACGACGACGAAAGAATAAGAAGAAGAAGAAGAAGAGAAGAAGAAGAAGAAGAAGAAAAAGAAGAAGAAAGAAGAAGAAGAAGAAGAAGAAGAAGAATTGCAAGAAAAGATTGCTAAAAAGAAGAAGAAGAAGAAGAAGAATTGGAAAGAATTGCGAAGAAAAAGAATGCGAAAAAAACATTGAGAAGAATTGCGAAGAAGAAGAAGAGAAGAAGAAGAAGAAGAAGAAAGAAGAAGAAGAAGAAGAAGAAGAAGAAGAAGAAGAAGAAGAAGAAGAAGAAGAAACAACAACAACAACAACAACAACAACAACAACAACAACAACAACAACAACAAACTACAAGAATTGCAGAGAAGAAGAAGAAGAATCGCCAAGAAGAAGAAGAAGAAGAAGAAGAAAAGAACAACAACAACAACAACAACAAGAAGGACAAGAACAAGAGCAAGATGAAGAAAAAGATGAAGAACCCTTTTCGCTTTTGGGAAGAGTATGTCATCGTTTGCCGACGAGAATGGATCACAAAATTTACAAAACTGCATACACACACGGACTGAATGTAGATAAGAACATGCGTCTATTCCATTCTCCTTTAAATAAATGAACACGACAGAGAATAAAGAATGCACCATTGGCCATACTGCTGGTCAACCAACTGGACATACTGCTGTCTTCTTTATCTACGAACTATTGATGGCGTTTTGATTAACGCATGCGCAAGACCTTCTGTATGTGTTTGGATTCAAGGCTTCAGTTTATAGTTGTATCGGAGGACTCTGGACGGACGGCAGTTTAGTATCAATGATACTGTTCTGTAGGATTAAAAAGAAAGTTCCTCGGATGGATTAATGTTTTGCGTTTGCGACCTTATTTTTGCCTACCATGAAGGTAGCTGCATTCCCACTTCAGGAATCGTTTTGTTAACACGACACCAGCGTGCTGACGAGTTTTGTTTTAATTAACGTCTGTTCTTACCGGCATGTATGACCTACTTTCAAGGGGACGGGATAGCTCAGTGGTCAGAGCGCTGGCTTTCCCCGAGCTAAGGTTAAACAAAATCAAGCGTGGTTACACATTATTGGATGGGTAACCGTTTGCATGCTTTGGCTTCAGCACAGTTTCCCAGTTCACCCATCTGTAAATGGGTACCTGCCCTCTTTAGGGTCAGGGAAGGTTATACAGTGAGGGAGAGCAGATGGGCGCCGCCCTCAACATGCTGGCCCCTAGAGAAGCTGAGGTCTCTGATGCCTCGTTCCCTTACGACCACTTAGGTTAAGAGACATCTTTACCTTTATGAATTGACCTACTTTTCCGATAGACCAAGCGGGTTTTAACGTGTGCGCAAGATGTTCTGCTTGTGTTCGCACACAAAAATTTGGTTTCGTTTATAATCTGATGGGAAGGACTTTCAGTGAAGTGAAATCCAATTGCTCTTCTTTTACACTGTAGGAGTTCAGATCAGTTCACGTTTTGAGAAGTTAGTGTTAACATCCCGAAATTAAGAATCGTACAGAATCGAGTAGAGTGAAAGGTAAAAGGTAACGGTGTCCCATAACCTGTGTGGTCGTTAAGAGAGCGAGGTGTCAGAGACCTCAGCTTCACTAGGAAGCCAGCATGCTGAGGGTAGGGCCCATTCCCTCTCCTTTGCTGCTTTACCTCTCGTGTCCCTAAAGATGGCAGGTACCCATTTACAGCTGGGTGAACTGGGGTTCAGAATGGATGCCTACATGGCGAGGTACTTGAAAACAGTCATACACGCAAACTTCTCATTCAGTGTGCATTTTCAATCTCACAGTGATTCCCAAGTGGGATGAGCGAGTCGGTGTGCACATTCTGGGTGACTCCCAGAGTTTTAATCTGGGGTACGCACAACAACAACTTGCGGACTGTACTAAAGCCAAGGCGCGCAAACGGTCACCCATCCGCTTGGTAACCACGCTCGATGATGCTTAACCTTTGCTTGGGGTAAGCGAGTGCTCTGACCACTGAGCTATCCAAAGCTAAGAGTACATGCAAGCAAATATGCAAGAAAACAAAAAGCAAAAAGACATGTTCTATCTAACAAGGTGTACCTAGTACGAAAAACTGAACAATAGCAAATTCAGCACAATTCTAGCTCTGCTTCACTAGATTAACCAGCTTAAAGACTGAACTAAAAACCATACAACACGTCGGGTCAGTCGTCACAGTTTCTACACGGCAGATCTGTTTACTGGTAAAAACCCCAAAAGCCTGAAATAAAGACTGAGGACTCCTTTATTTCTCCACACAAGGAAGCAATGGGCAGCTGCTCTGATCAACAGAGCAAGTTAATTTAAGGATAAACGCGTGTCTGAAAATGTGACTGCGTTTGACGTCAGAAACACACACACGCGCGCGCACGCACACACACACACACACACACACGCACACGCACGCACGCACGCACGCACGCACCACACACACACACACTTACGTCTTATACACACACACGCATGCACGCGCGCGCGCGCGCGCACACACACACACACACACACACACACACACACACACACACACACACACACACACACACACATACACACGTACACACACATACACACACAAACACATACAAACACACGTACGCGCGCACACACACACACACACACGTACGCGCACACACACACACATACTCACTCACGTACACACACTCACTCACGTACACACACACACATACACACACACAAACACACTCACGTACACACACACACACACACACACACACACACCGTACTCGCACATACACACACACGCGCGCGCGCGTTCACGCGCACACACACACACGTACACACACACACACACGCCCCCCCCACACACACTTAGCTACCCATTAACCCACACTATTGTACTAGATTCAGTCTATTTCCAGCATTTCTGAAGTAAAAATCCAGGACAGGTATCACTTTCAATAAAGCAGTTTACCCAAACTTTAAGTAATATAAAACAAAAAAAACTTTTAAACTTTCGTTCTAAGAGGGGGTGGAGATAAAGGAGTTAGATAGGGGGAAAAACCAGAAGTGAATCCTCCGTAAACCGGCACATACGGACACAGGTGTCGACTGCAAGTGAAATAAGTCCAGGAAACGATAGGATAGAAACTAATCGGAGAAAAAGATTTTCACAGAGACAGTATAATGCGTTTCCTGTTATTGTAAAAAAAAAAAAACCCAAAAAACCACACATTTATTTCGAGAAGGTGTATAATAACTTTATTTGGGTTGTGCTTTTGCTATTCTTGTTGTTGTTGTTACTGCTGTTGTTGCTTGTTGTTGTTTGTGTGCTGTTGTTGTTTTTGCTGTGTTGATGTTGTTGTCTGTCGTTGTTTTTTGCTGTCGTTGTGTTGTTGTTGAGCGTTCCTCAGCTTATACCACTGAAGTTAACCAGAATACGCTACTTATCCATTGTGCACCTCTGGAAATCACTGTGAGAGTACACTTGATAAAAAGGCATCTGAATGTAATTTTTCCAATATATCCCCATACAGACAGCCATACTCCAACTTCACCAAAGAATACTTTCCTGTTTTAGTGGAGAACATAGGTTGTTTTTTACATGAGCTTGCCTTAGATGAAGACAGTCTCTACATACATTCCACAGCATAAGGTGTCCCATAACCTGTGTGGTCGTAGGGGAGCCAGCATCAGAGACCTCAGCTTCTCTAGGGGGCAGCATATTGAGGCGGCGCCCATCTCCTCTCCCTCGCTGTTTTACCTTCCCTGACCCTAAAGAGGGCAGGTACCCGTTTACAACTGGGTGAACCGGGGGACTGTGCTGAAGCCAAGGTGCGCACACTGTCACCCATCTACTTGGTAACGATGCTCGTGCTGCTTAACCTTAGCTTGGGGAAAGCAAGTACTCTGACCACTGAGCTATCCCGTTCCCTTCCAAAGCATTAAACCATTTAAACGTAGGCTTCGGAAGTTTGCTGACATCAATATCTGAGCTTTTGAACTGGGCCATATTCTGAATTGTATATACTTGATAAATAACCCACCAGTTCGAGTCCGGTCGAGGGATTTTTCTCCTGGAGTTAACATCAGTGCTGACTCCACTCTCCCCAAAAGTCCTTCGGATGAGACTTTAAAACTGAGGCCCGTGTGCGAACGCACGCAGAACATCTTGCGCACACGTTAAATCCTGTTCCGCTTTTCGTAAGAGTAGGCTATCGTGTGCCGGTAGGAGCGGATGACAAAATTATATTTTAAAAAACCAGCATGCACACAGGTGTGTTTAGACACCATCCCTGAGGGGGAAAAAAATGGGTAGGCGCTGCACTTGTGGCGACGCGCTCTCCCCGGGGAGAGCAACCCGAATTTTACGCAAAGAAATCTGCTGTGACATAAAGTGGTATAAAAGATGTACAGACTGTATTTGGGATGAGTGACACTGCCGGACGAATCTTTTTTTTCTTGTAATTATCAAAGCCAGGTGGAGTCTTTTTCTCTATTGAACGATGGCGTCATACTTATCTTTAGCGTGAAGCATCACACACATTATGTTTATTCCTGAAGGCAAGCTTGTTTTGCGTTGAAAAGTGAAAGTAAATTAACACCAATGAACAAGCAAGAAAGCAGAAAGAGCAAACAAAAAGCGCACCTTTTCCCATCCCAGCTGTCAGTATAGAATCTGTCTGTTAAAAAAAAGATGACAAGAGTTGCAAGCTTCATAGGAAGGTTTTTTTTTAAATTTACTTTATTCTTTTATTTCGGGGATAATGGATGAAGAACTCATGTGCTTTTTATTACAACCAGTCTTCCTGTGTATGCAGTTTCGTCAATTTTGTTATCCGTTCCCACCGGCACACAATGGCATACTCTTTCAAACAGCGGAACGTGTGCGGCAAGATGTTCTGCTGTAAGTTCACACACAGGACATCAGTTTATAGTCTCATCCGAAGGACTTTTGAGGAGAGTGGAGTCGGCACTGATTTTTAACTCCAGTGGAAAAATCCTCTTGAGCGAGATTCGAACCCAGATCAGCAGATGATGAGCGTGCATAATCATAGGAGGAAGGACAGATCAGCTGGCTTTGCTCTTTGTGTTCATCACTACACAGACGCACAGACTAAGCTGACATTGAAATTTGAACATTTCGCTCTTTGTGTTCATCACTACACAGACGCACAGACTGAAGCTGACATTTAAACTTGAACATTTGCTCTTTGTGTTCATCCTACACAGACGCACAGATTGAGGCTGACATTGAAACTTGAACAAAAAGAAAACCCTGATGTGGCCTCCCTGGTTGGGGGGGGAGGGGGGAGCTGTGAAGGTTATGATTAGATTGAAGCATGCATGCTGCATTTAATAGCTTTTTTTGTGAAAATCTGAAATAATCATCTGCCATGCGGTGACAACCACGGGAAAAGGCGACAGGAGAAGGCGGAAAAGGACGGAAAGGGGAGGGGGAGGGGGGGATGAAAGGCTAAAAATATTGTGGACGGGTATTTGTGCCGAGTTTCTAACCCTGTGGAATGATAGCATGGTATGAATTAAGGAATCCAAAATGTTCACAAAAGAAAGGCAGCTAAAGAAGGACTGGTCAGGTAGCGGGTTACCACCAAAACCATGAAACACGAATCATGAGCAGGGAGCAAGGGATTACATCACTTCATTCAAACAATCACACGTTGACAATCATTGGTTTTCTTCAAGACAAACTGTCAGTTTCTATTGTAAAATACCTGACAGAACAGGAGTCATACAATTTGCAAATCAATCTGTTTGTAAGATACTGAATTTGATTATGTACGTAAGCGACTTATTGGCTAAAAAGTATTATTCTTTAAAAAAAAAAAAAAAGACTAAACCATCTGAAATACAAATAGCAAACTCAAACGTATTTCAAGGACAAAATGATAGCAAAAAGTACATTCTCCAACAATTTTTAATTTGCACTGAAGAAAACAGTTTTTGATACACAGGCATGTAGCCTACTGTCTTTCCCCCAACGTGTACAAGAGAACTTGCACTACATTGCTAAATGTAGTCAGAGAGGAGGGAAAGAAGTCACAGGCAGGTCGAATACAAACCGAGCTGGCAGATTGTCAAAATGACCAAGTACTCCGTAACCCCTCCTCAGTAAAACCTCTTTTCCCTCAAAGTGCTATCACACAACACCACAGCCTCAAAAGCAACCACGACAATCTCAATTTGTCAACACAATGCAAAACATAACAAACAAATTCCTACACTGTTTTAGGCTTCAGCAAGTTTCCAACCCCCAGACTACAAGTTTGCTGGTGTACACTTTTATATTCAGACTGTCTGTCTGTCTGTCTGTCTGTCTGTCTGTCTGTCTGTCTGTCTCTTGTATGTCTGTCTCTTGTCTGTCTGTCTCTTGTCTGTCTGTCTCTGTCTGTCCGTTGTCTGTCTGTCTCTGTCTTGTTCTTTTTAGTCTTTAGACTACAAGTTCGAGTAAAAGATGAGAGGCTATGATAGAAAGTTTGGCATATAATGAGTAGAAGAGAAGAAGAGAATAAAGCAGATGAGAGAGAGAGAGAGAGAGAGAGAGAGAGAGAGAGAGAGAGAGAGAGAGAGAGAGAGAGAGAGAGAGAGAGAGAGAGAGAGAGAGAGAGAGAGAGAGAATGAATGGTGTTTATTTTTCAAGGGTAACATTAACAGAGTAAGTATTTACATACTTGTTTTCACCCGGCCATTGTCCTGATAGGGAATAATAAAACAAAAACAAAAGCCACAGCGCGCAAAACCTGTTGTCTGATCCCAATGCTCCCAGAGCAATGTCCTGTTAACACCCTAAGTGAAGAGCTGAGTAGTAAAAACATTTTTTCTGCAATCCACCAAATGCAAACATGAGCTGCAAGATCATCAACTGCATCCTGGTTTATCTGTGGGCACAAGGAAAAAGAGGCACTGGCAGGTCTGAACTATAGGACGTTGATCTGGGAGATCATGTAGTCCTAACTTAAAAGGTGAAGGTAAAGGTGTCCCATAACCTGTGTGGTCGTAGGGAAGCAAGGTATCAAAGACCTCAGCTTCTCCAGGGGGCGGGCATATTAGAGGCGGCGCCCATCTCCTCTCCCCTTTGCTGCTTTACTTTCACTAGCCCTAAAAGGGCAGGTACCCATTGCCAGCTGGGGGAACTGGGAGACTGTAATGAAGCCCAGATGCACAAACCGTCACCCTTGCACTTGGTAACCACGCTCGATGCTGCTTAACACTGGCTGGGGGGGGGGGGGGAAGCGAGTGTTCTGACCACTGAGCTATCCCGCCCCCTAGACCTAACCGGCTACCTTTAATAGGTCAGACTCAGTTCTCCAAAACTGGGTATCTTTAAGGACAGCCATTTTATCTGATTCTTTTCTAAGATTCTTCGCGGCTGTGAGATTACCCCCTTCCTCCCTTCTCCCCACTCAACCTCTCCCCTCACCGCCCTGCCGTCCCCCCTCCCCCTCCCACCACCACCACGACCACACTCCATCTACGTCAGTTATGGAAGATTTCTGAAGCAGGCATGTAAACAAAAGGCAGGCGATGCAAAGCCAGTCTGTTGATGGCACTTCAGCTGATTGCTAATTCAATTCACAGGTCATCGGGGCGATGACCACCCCCTCCCTCTCTCCCTCCCTCTGTCAGTGACGTAGGTACAGACCCTGAAATGAGGACAGGTCAGTTATCCAATGTTGACTCCACGTTAGGGGCAGTGCGTCATAGAGATTGGCCATCAGGCAGTGGAGACCCACCGTCTGGTTTTGAACGGTTACCCAACTCAGGGCGAAGTTATTGTAAACGTGTGTCAGGCTACACGTTTGCTGGTGTACACTTTTATATTCAGACCGTCTGTCTATCTTTTGTATGTCTGTCTGTCTGTCTGTTGTATGTCTGTCTGTGTATGTCTGTCTGTTGTCTGTCTGTCTCTGTCTTGTTCTTTTTATTCTTTAGACTACAAGTTCGAGGAAAAGATGAGAGGCTATGATAGGAAGTTTGGCATATAAATGCAGAGAGAGAGAGAAAAGAGAGAGAGAGAGAGAGAGAGAGAGAGAGAGAGAGAGAGAGAGAGAGAGAGAGAGAGAGAGAGAAGAGAGAGAATAATCTTTATTTTTCAAGGGCAACAGAGTAAGTATTTACATACTTGTTTTCACCAGGCCATTGTCCTGATAGGGAATAGTAAAACGAAAACAAAATTAAAAACAACAACAACAAAACAAAAGAAAAGCAAAGTCACCATCACCAACAATAAATGGTCAAGTAAAAGAAAAACGGTGACATGCAACAAGTGCACAATCCCCACTGGCAATTACTTGAACAAATGAGATAGCTATGTATTTAACCAAACACATAATCCCTAACTGACCCAATTATTCATGTTAAGACAGATACACTGGTTATAATTATATCAAATCAATGAAGAGAGAGAGAGAGAGAGAGAGAGAGAGAAGAGAGAGAGAGAGAGAGAGAGAGAGAGAGAGAGAGAGAGAGAGAGAACTTGATATCTGTTTAATCCAAAAGTTTCCAAGATTTCTTAGTCGTGCAGATGTCTCTGGGTTAAAATGGGGGAAATGACGGACAAATCAACCTACCTATAGCCACACCTCTCGTTTACTTCAAAAAGAAACACACACACACACACACACACACACACACACACACACACACACGCACCAGCATTAAAGAAAGAACACGACAGGATCACACACACACTACACAACACACACACTACATAAACACACACACACACACACACACACATACTACACAACACACACACATACTACACTACACAACACAACACACACACACACACACACACACACACACACACACACACACACACACACACACACACACACACACACCAGCAAAAAAACAACAGGATCACACATAGGCCCTAGTATGAGCTTCAGGTAAGCTTACACGGACAATGGATTCTTTCGTGGAGACAGGCGTAAGCGTTTAACTGTGGCTGGCATAGACAATGACGTCAATTGTTTCAGCCATTTTTTCTCTGAAATCTACATAGGATCTGGTTTGAAGCACCATCAGATATATAGGTGCAGCATCTTTTCTTTGATGCAGTTCAGAAACCTTGACGCTTGAGGGAAGAACAAAGGAATGAGAGAGAGAGAGAGAGAGAGAGAGAGAGAGGGTACACCCTTTTCACAGAGAGAGAGAGTGTGTGTACACCCTTTCCGACCTTCATTCGATGTGGATACTCGTGGAACTGGGACAGAAATGGGTGGAAGAAAGGGGGTGGGGGGTGGGGGTGGGGGATGATGGATGGATGGGGTTTGAAGAAGTCAACAACCCGTTGTCCACTTTCAATACTGCGTAGTTGGGTAGAAGAGGTTGCCAAATGTTTTATACAAAAGAAGACTAGAAAGTTTGAGGTTATAACGATTCCAAATGTGTGTTTTTTATTCATTTATTTATTTATTTTATTTTTATTCTTTTATATCGAGGATAATGGAATGTGTGTGTGTGTATGTGTGTGTGTGTGCGTGTGTGTGTGTGTGCACGTGTGTGTGTGTGTGTGTTCGTGTGTGTGTGTGTGTGTGTGTGCGTGCGTGTGTGTGTGTGTGCGTGCATGTATGTGTGTGTTCGATTTAACGTCTATCCACTAAAATGTGATTTTAGACAGTATGTGTGTGTGTGTGTGTGTGTGTGTGTGTGTGTGTGTGTGTGTGTGTGTGTGTGTGTGAGTACTACGTACTTGTGCAGGTTTTGCCAGTCAGCACAAACACAAGGGGGGTGGGGGGAGGGTGTATAGCTCATACTGATTATCACAAAGGGGCTGCATACCTCTGTAGTTTACACGGACACAAGGAACTGACGTATTTAAGCACGTCACTCCTTAGTGATCTGTTGATATCTGTATGTGGGCATACTTGCGTGAAAGAAGGCTTGCTTGCTCTCTCTCTCTCTCTCTCTCTCTCTCTCTCTCTCTCTCTCTCTCCTCTCTCTCTCTCTCTCTCTCTCTCTCTCATATTCCACTCAACCTGTTGATCACAAGCTGAAGAACGTAAATTATTCTGTTCCAAGATACAACTTAAATGATTTAGTGCAATCTTCCCGCTAAAACGATTAACGCGTGACGTGCTTAGGTGCGTCAGTCCCTTGTTTACCAAAGTCACAAACAAAATCAACCTGCCAGAAATTCTCTCTTCATTACTCAGGTAACGTAAAGGTAAAGGTGTTCTACAACCTATGTGATCGTAAGGGAGCGAGGCATCAGAGACCTCAGCTTCTCTTTTCCTGTCTGCAACTGTATTTGTTTTCCTATCAGAGTGGCTTTTTTCTACATAACTTTGCCAGGGACAAGCCTCTTGTTGCCGTGGGTCTTTTACGGACGCTAAATAATGATGTGTAACACACAGGACCTTGGTTTATCGTCTCATCCGAACGACTAGCACCCAGACCACCACTCATTGTCTAATGGACGGGGGGAAAGTTTTGGGCCCAAACGGGATTCGAACCACCGCAATTTGACGACCCAGGTTACGATTCCCGTTCGAGAGGATTTTTCACCTGGAATTAACATCAATGCTGACTCCACTCTCCCCAAAAGTCCTTCGGATGAGACTATAAACCAAGGCCCCGTGTGGGAATGCACGCAGAACAGCTTGTACACACGTTAAATCCTGTTCCGCTTTTCGTAAGAGTAGGCCATTGTGTGCCGGTGGGAACAGATGACAAGATTGACAAAACTGCATACCCACGGGGACTGGATGTAAAGAAAGCGCATGAGCGCTTATTCCATTATCCTCGATATATAATAATAATAATAATAATAATAATAATAATAATAATAATAATAATAATTATTATTATTTTATTATTATTATAACAACAACAACAACAACAATAATAATAATAATAATAATAATAATAATAATAATAATAATAATAATAATAATAATAATAATAATAATAATGAAAATAAAAATGACAAGTTCACAATAGTTTATTCCCATTAACTCTTTTGAGCTATAGAGAAACAAAAAGCATGCATAGCGATAAATGAATGACGGGTATAAAGAGGAAGAGCAAAACAAAAGTACACAAGAGACAATATTTATGAAAATGAAATAGACATGGTTATATACTGTTATGGACGATGTGCTCTCTGTAGATGGCAAATTACTCATGTACTTTCCGATGTACCGGTATCTGAAGTGATAAAAGAGAGTAACAACAAAAAGTTGCATAACTGATTGGAAAATACAATAAGGTTTGCTCCTAATGGGAGATAACTGATGCGCATACACAAAGCTTTTGAATTCTTTCCCTTAGTAAAGAAAACTGTTGTCTTCTATTTACAGTTACTAAAATTCATATTTTTTATAAAAAAAAATGCTCCTCATGGGAGTTAAGTTGCACGCATACACAAAGTGCTCAATTCGCTCTCTTGATAAAGAGAAACACACTTCTGTTCTTTGTGTGCTACTAAAATGCATTCAGGCTCGCTCCATCAGGGGAGTTAATTTGAGAAAAACTCGCATGGAAACTATTCGCTATCGTAATTTTCCGTACGCGAACCTTGTCTAAATAACATAATTCAAATCGCAAAGAATACCACCCTTAACTGAATATTTCACGACTATTAAGCCTATGCAGTTATACAAACAATCAAACATAAAACTTTAAAAAAAATATTGACATTCAAAATCATTTGTCCCTGAAGTTTGTATGCATGCTTGTCTCTGTCTTTTATTTATTTGTCTGTCTCTTTCTCCATCTTTGATGATCACATCTGTGTACATACCTACCCCACCCGTCACCCCCTTACCCCCCAAATTAACCCTCTTTCTTTCCATTTGTAATCTAACCCTCTCTTTGTCAAAAGGGAGATAATTGGGGGAGGGGGTGGGATGTATATGGATACAGACAGGATCATGAGAGAGAGAGAGAGAGAGGAGAGAGAGAGAGAGAGAGAGAGAGAGAGAGAGAGAGAGAGAGAGAGAGAGAGTAGGGGGGGGGACTGGATGGGGGGTGGAGAGGAAGTAAGTATACATTATATGCACAAACTAGGATTCTCATGAGATCAAAGAGAAATCGGCTGTTATATTTAATTAACTTGTTGGTCACCTATTGTCTAGATTATAGTTCAGTGCCATTCCTCCTTTTTTCTGTCTCCAAAAGCAGACATTGAATTTAGTTATTGCGTTCTAAAAAAAAAAACAAAAAAACTATGAACAAAGGACTAAAAGTGTTGGTAGGTGGGTACATAGGGTGGTTGGGTATACTGATTGGGTATTCGTGTGTCTGCTGTCTATGTGGACCTCAAAACGGTCACTGGCCACGGAAATTCAGTTACATTTTAACTGTGTGTAATCATGTGGTCTAGCCTACAGGTATCATCAAAGAAAAACTCAGAGTTTCCTTTGGATCCTGCGTGTGTGTGTGTGTGTGTGTGTGTGTGTGTGTGTGTGTGTGTGTGTGTGTGTGTGTGTGTGTGTGTGTGTGTGTGTGTGTGTGACCTTGGAAAGTTTTAATTCACAGTGATACTGAACGCTCCTTTCGCCCTCTGTCTCCCCTTTCTGCTTTCACCACGCACGAATATGAAATTACGTACTCTCACGCACGTTTGAATACGGACAAGGAAATAAGAATGTACGCACTCGTGCTCACGCGCGCACACACATAAACACATACACACAAAGACAAACATACGCATAGACAAACACACACACACAAACACACACGCACAGAAACAGACACCACACACAGCCACACAGCCACACACACACACACACACACACACACACACACACACACACACACACACACACACACACACACACACACACACACACACACACACACAGCCCCCCCCACACACACACACACTCACACACACACAGACCCCCCCCCCCCACACACACACACACTCACACACACATCACACACACACAACACTCACACACACACACACTCACATAGTGACACAGACACACGCACAGACATCATACAGACACACAGGCAGAAAAACAAACAAACACACACGCACACACACACACACACACACACACACACACACACACACACACACACACACACACACACACACACATACCACGCGCGCGCGCGCGCGCGCGCGCGCGACTTTGACAATAATCAAACAAACACATCTTGAAATTTTATTTCTTGCGTAGCCTCATTTCGTATAACAATGAAATCAGAACAGATATTTTTCTGTGTGGAATTTTCGAGAGTTCTCCCTGAGACAGGACGTCGCCATGGCACAGCGCCACAACATTGTGTTTTCTTACCTTTTAATATTTTGTTGTACATTTTACACCACTGTAAGTCATGCACAAGAAATTTCTCTTCTCGAAATTACGGCTGCTCCACCAGAGGACAGTGCGTCGCCACCAGAGCTGCGCCACCCATTATCTCTTTTTTTCCTGTCTGCAGCCGTATTTGTTTCCCTATTAGAGTGGCTTTTTCTCTACAGAATTTTGCCAGGGACAATTCTCTTGTTGCTGTGGGTTCTTTTACGTGCGCTAAATAATTTTGTGTAACTCACGGGACCTCGGCTTTTTGTCTCATCCGAAAAACTAGAACCAAAACCATCACTCATGGTCTAGATCTAATAGATGGAGGGAAAAGTTTTGGGTCCGAACAGGGTTTGAACCACCGCACACTTCCGAACGCGGATTTTTTGTTTTTTTAGGCAGGCATGTTACCTGTAGACCACCCATTTATGTGCAAATAAGCACTGGACAAGATATCTCAACAGTCAAAGCACTTCTTGCTCTCCCCTACCGAAGGTTAAAGCAGCGTTTGATCGAGGTTGCCTTACAGATGGGGGACCGTTCGTACGCCTCGGCTTCAGCACAGTCTCCCCAGTTCACCCGGCTGTAAATAGGTACATCTGCCCTCTTTAGGGACAGGGAAGGTAAAGCAGCGAGGGAGAGGAGATGGGCGCCGCCCTCAATATGCTGGCCCCTAGAGAAGCTGAGGTCTCTGACGCGCCTCGCTCCCTTACGGCCAAATAGGTTATGGAAATCTTGAAGAAGGAAAAAGTGTGCCATGATCTATGTTGTCGTAGGGGAGCGAGGTGTCAGAGACTTCAACTTCTCGAGGGGCCAGCATATTGAGGGCGGCGCCTGTCTCCTCTCCCTCGCTGCTTTACCTTCCCTGTCCCTAAAGAGGGCAGGTACCCATTTACAACTGGGTGAACTGGAGAACTGTACTATGGCCAAGGTGCGTAAACGGTCACCCATCCACATGGTAACCACGCTCGATGCTGCTTAACATTGGCAGGGGGAAAGCGAGTGCTCTGTGCACTGAGCTATTCCATCCCCGGAAAACTTTTACCTTCATCTTATTCTTTACGAGTTTTATCACAGAGTTATCAGGGGCGGCGGCTGATAATGAACAATGTTTCGATGTTTCAATGTTTCAGAAACTATTTCTAGAACGTTATCTAATTTTTTTTCTTCGTGGATTGAAAAATAAATCAGGATATCTGTGGGTAGGCATTGTACTTTAAGAAACTGGTATAAAAAAATTCTTTAAAAAAATCTTTTAGAAATATGTTTCTAAATTCTTCAAAAGCTGGACACTTTGATGATTATTTCCTTTATTCTGTGTCTGATTTTTGTAAAACAAACAAACAAACAAACAAACCCCAAAACAAACAAACAAAACTAACTCTTACCTCTTACCTTTTAACTATTATAACGTTGTGCTCTATTTTCAATGGTAGGACGTTGAACTGCACAGAGAGAGAGAGAGAGAGAGAGAGAGAGAGAGAGAGAGAGAGAGAGAGAGAGAGAGAGAGAGAGAGAAGAGGAGAGAGAGAGAGAGAGAGAGACAGGACAGACAGACAGACAGACAGACAGACAGACAGACAGACAGACAGACAGACAGACAGACAGACAGACAGACAGACACAGAGAGAACTGTTGGTGTTATACCACTACAACACGCAAAGAAATCATGGCGGAAAACCCCAACAAAGAAGAAAATGCGGACAGTACATCTCCATAAGCGGTTCATACCTAATAAACGTATGACTGTAAAAAAAACAACATGTCTTCTTTTTTAAACCCCTACATGAAGCAAGCAGAGTACATTTCAGTAACTTTATTTTGATCATTAAGATTTTTTTTCAAAACCCTAGATGTTTTTTTGTCCATTTTCATTTTGTCATTACGGAAAACTTCCTGCTAGCAAAACAACGTCTTAGCACAGCAACTGTCAGTCACCTTTGGTGGAGAATTTTAATCCGAAGACAACAAACACGGCATGAAGACTCACGTAAGCAGCCAACATGGAACATACTAGACTATAGAACCTTTCTTTTTTTAAATAACAATGGAGAATAGCATGTTGTGGGTGTTTTTTTTCAGCCTTGCAAACTAATGAGCACAGACGCGCATTAACCGATTTGGCCAATATCGTGTTGGACTTCTCTAAACTGCCATGTTCTGAGGTCGTACGGTACTAAAACTTGGTGGCATCGCATAAAGGATGCAAGAAGAATTGATTTTACGATTTCTAAAGTTGAACACGAACTTTTTTTTTTTTTTAGCAATGATAAAGCCCAAACTAGATAAGAAAGATTTTTTTGGGAAGGGGGTGGTGGGGGGGGGGGGGGGGGGGGGGGGGGTTAAAGAGCCAGAAATATCAGTCTGATAGCAACACTGAAACCAGGGCATGTATTAAATCCTTTTCCCTCTTCCTTGTGTCTTCGGTGGGAACGGATGACAACATGGACAAAACGGCATGCACACGGCGTCTGAATGTTATAAATCACACATAAGTGCGTATTCCATTATCCCTAAAATAACGGAATACATATATGAATGAATAGCTAGCTAGAGAGAGAGAGAGAGAGAGAGGAGAGAGAGAGAGAGAGAGAGAGAGAGAGAGAGAGAGAGAGAGAGAGAGAGAGAGAGAGAGAGAGAGAGAGAGAGAGAGAGAGAGAGAGAGAGAAGGCGGGGCGGGCGGGCGGGCGGGCGGATGGATGGATGGATGGATGGATGGATGGATGGATGGATAGATAGATAGATAGATAGATAGATAGATAGATAGATAGATAGATAGATAGATAGATAGATAGATAGATAGATAGATAGATAGATAGATAGATTGATTGATAAATAAATGAATGAATGAATAAATAAATAAGAGTCCTAGACTTGACCAGCAGGCCAGCGGAGAAGAATTCAAGCAGCTGGAATGAAAGATGCTACTGCTGAGGAAAAATATCTGGCATCTCTATCCTGAGTCAGTCTCTGAATCCCTCCTCCCCCCCCCCCCCCCCCCCAGCCACCTCCACCCCCTATGGGGATGCCGGGGGCCTGTCAGTATAAACAGCATCCCCACCTTTTACAAATTCTATGCCACGAATTTCCTCTTTTCTATCCCTCTATTTGTTCCTGGCTTGTTCTTTTTGTTGTTCATTTCCTCCTTGTCTGATTTTCTGCCTTCCTCGTCCATTCTCCTTGCTCTTTTTGTTTTTCTAGAAATAAATATAACAGTTCTCTCTCATGGCGAAGTTGAATGATTTGATTTGATTTGATTTCTTCTTTTT
>CM060333.1:50401492-50413992 GCA_030674155.1 Stramonita haemastoma | reverse complement strand
ACATACATATATATTATATATATATTATATATATATATATATATATATATATATATATATATATGTATATATAATTAGCTTTCGTTCCTCCAGGTAGTTCCGGTTCCCCTCTCTTAAACTTTATACTTTAAACTGCCAGTTTACCTCGTTTTCTACAGAATGCAGCAATTACTATGACCAAGGCAGTCCAACCTTAACAGCCTATTTCATGTTTTTAATGGCCCTGATAACACCTAGTAACCACCCCTTGTGTCACGCGTCATCCATTAATATTTGGCCATTATTATTTGGTTTCTGTTTTTTGTTGCTTTTAGTTGGATTTGTTGAGTTGTTTTTGTTTTTTTAATCTCGAAGGCTACATCAACAGAACGTTCTTGGCAACCACTTGCAAAGCATTTTTTTATTCTCTAAAAATAGAGATTATCATAATTTATATACCTAGCTTTTGAAAAGCTGAGGATTTAATTTATAACATGCTAATACTGTATTATCATAAGATGAACATAAATTAACAATTGAACCTGTGCATCTCGGATCTGAGAGAGACTGAGGCACAGCCAAAGATATGGAGACGAAAAAGAGAGAAGGAGAGGGGGGGAGAAGAGAGAGAGAGAGAAGAGAGAGAGAGAGAGAGAGAGAGAGAGAGAGAGAGAGAGAGAGAGAGAGGAGAGAGAGAGAGAGAGAGAAGAGAGAGACGAGACTGAGAAGAGAGAGAGGGGAAAGGAGAAAAGAAACTGAACACTGAACACTGAACACTGAACACTGAACACATAAATTGTTTAATGTACATCGGCCTTGGACCACAATACACTTTCAGGGGCAAAAATGGAAAGATGAAAAAAAAAAAACGGAAAAAGGAAGAGACAGAGAGACAGGAGGACAGAGAATACTTTTCATTATTTGTGATGCCACACAGAAAGAATACGTTTTAAAGTTGGGGAGGGAATACTTCACTTTGGGTGAGGATTCACTACAAACTCCGAAGACTTCGTGATGTTAGTTAAAAAGCTTTGTATTCAATCCTGAAGCTGAAAAGTCTGCTGGTATTTCAAATAGTTAAAAGAATATTAACTGCTACGTTGTTGCAAAGATGGTAGCCTTTTTGTTGCTGTTGCTGTTGTGTCGTGTTTTTCTTATAGATGATAGATAGATAAATATATAGAGAGAGATAGAGAGAGATATATAGACAGAGAGATAGATAGATAGATAGATTGATAGATAGATAGATAGATAGATAGATAGATAGATAGATAGATAGATAGATAGATAGATAGATAGATAGATAGATAGATAGATAGATAGATAGATAGAGAGAGAGAGATAGATAGATAGATAGATAGATAGATAGATAGATAGATAGATAGATAGATAGATAGATAGATAGATAGATAGATAGATAGAGAGTAGAGATGAGAGTAGAGATAGAGAGAGATAGACAGATAAGTAGGTAGATAGATAGACAGATAGATAGATAGATAGATAGATAGATAGAGAGATAGAGAGATAGAGAGATAGATAGGTAGATAGAGAGATAGATAGATAGATAGATAGATAGATAGATAGATAGATAGATAGATAGATAGATAGATAGATAGATAGATAGATAGATAGATAGATAGATATGCATATAGTACATACACCAGACAGAAGACAAATCACACACACACACAAAAATATATAATATATATATATATATATATATATATATATATATATATATATATATATATATATAATATATAATTGTGTGTGTGTGTGTGTGTGTGTGTGTGTGTGTGTGTGTGTGTGTGTGGTGTGTGTGCGTGCATGCATGCGTGCGTGCGTGCGAGCGAGCGTGCGTGCGTGCGTGCGTGCGTGCGTGCGTGTATGTATAATTCTTAGCAAATATGATTTAGCACACAGAGATTACTCTGAGAAAAGGAAAACCTCATCGATAAATTAAAACTTGAAAATCTATTTTAAAAAAACAACAACTACCAAATATTATGAAATTTGTGGATATAGTAGCACGTAGTATCATACTTTTAAGCTGAGTTTTAAGCTAACGTTCTCTCCTACAGGCTGGAGAGCAGAAGAAAACGAAGTTGTAGAGATATGGCCTTCAGGAACCAGTGCCAAAGAGTGCATACACATGGAGACTGGATGTAAAAAAGCACAAGAGTGCTTATTCCATCATACTCGATATAAAAGAATAAATCAAATAAAATAAAATCAAATCGTTATTCTCAGATAAGTGTACAGGCACTTCTGTCCAACAATAATTTTCTTATATCAGTGTCCGATTTATCGTGGCATTTCTCAACACACACCATCGGCAAAAAAATAATAAAAACTGCAACAAAGTTATGAAACTAAACGGATCATCTTACTTTCACTTAAGGGAATCGTTTGAAAAGAAAAACGAAAAAGACAAAAGCAAAACACGACGAAGTAAAACAGATCAAAACTGTATGTGTGCTATGTGCTACTCACGTGCTTGCGTGTGTGTGTGTGTGTGTGGTGTGTGTGTGTGTGTGTGTGTGTGTGTGTGTGTGTGTGTGTGTGTGTGTGTGTGTGCGTGCGTGTGTGTGTGTGTGTGTGTGTTGTGTGTGTGTGTGTGTGTTGTGTGTGTGTGTGTGTGTGTGTGGATATTAGTTATTTTTTTTATTATGTTCTGATTTATATGACTTATTTTGTTGCTGGATGGTGGTGGATTAATGTTTCCAGCTGTTTACCACATCATATTCTCATTTTGCTCTTTGATTATTAACCCTTTCCCCCCTTTTTTAAATATTATAATCATCATTTGATTCACTCTTTCCAAAAGTCCTTTGCATGAGACTTTAAACCGAGGCCCCGTGTGCGAACGCACGCAGAACATCTTGCGCACACGTTAAATCCTGTTCCGCTTTTCGTAAGAGTAGGCCATCGTGTGCTGGTGGGAACAGATGACATTTACAAAACCGCATACACACGGGGACTGGATGCAAAAAAAAGCACAAGAGTGCTTATTCCATTATCCTCGATATAAAAGAAAAAAACAATCAATCAATTCTATTTCATATTTTTGTTTCTGAATGAGTCTGTTTTGTTATTATTATTACCTTATTATTGTATTTCTGTCTTTATTGTCTGTTGTTTGCTACGTGATATCGTTTCTTGTTCTTGGCATTTGGATCTCTATTATTGTTGTTGTTTAGTTAGATGATGGTTTTGTTTATCTTGATCTTACCCCTGATAAGGGCGGGCCGGACTGGATGTAAAAAAAGCTCACGAGTGCTTATTCATTATTCTCGAAATAAAAGAATTTGCCTTGCCTTGCCTTGCCTTGCCTTGCCTTGCCTTGCCTTGCCTTGCCTTGCCTTGCCTTGCCTTCTCTCTCTCTCTCTCTCTCTCTCTCTCTCTCTCTCTCTCTCTCTCTCTCTCTCTCTCTCTCTCTCTCTCTCTCTCTCTCTCTCTCTCTCTCTCTCTCTCTCTCTCTGTGCGTGCTTGTGTGTGTGTGTGTGTGTGTGTGTGTGTGTGTGTGTGTGTGTGTGTGTGTGTGTGTGTGTGTGTGTGTGTGTGTGTGTGTGTAAAAACAACCAAAAATAACCCAAATCCTGTCTCTTTTAGAGAGGTTGCATTTTCGCAAGTTGTTATATATTTTTAATGCCTTTCTCTCATACGTCACCCTTCACATTCACTCACTGACTCACTGACTCACTGACTCCTCACTCCAAACCACACACACACACACACACACACACACACACACACACACACACACACACACACACACACACACACACACACACACACACAGAAAGAAAGAAAGTGAAACATCCTCTCAGCTCACCTGCTTGGCACCTGTTAAAAGGACGGTAACACAGGCCATGGCGTTGGTTGGTTGGTCCCTCAGTCAGTCAGTCAATCAATCAATCAAGCAATCAAGCAATCAGCCAATCAGTCAGTCAACGCAAACTGCTTTTTTGTTCTTTCTCAGAAGCCACCGTACAGAGAAATCTGAGTCGAAGGCAGCGGTCGGAAGGCGGAAAGGTGCTGTTGTTGCTGCTGCTGTTGCTGCTGCTGCTGTTGCTGCTGCTGCTGATGGTGATGGTGAAGTGCCTCTGAGCACTGCAGCTATAGGCGGCTGACTGAACGTGTTGGGGTGGCGTGGCGGACACAAAGAGAGGGACCAAGTTCCCACCGCCACTTTAAATAAGCCGCGCCCTACCTGCCATCCTCGGTGCGAGAGTAGAGAGGAGGAAGAGGAGGGCGTGAGGGTGAGGGTGGGGTGGGGTGGGATGGAGGTGGGGAGGTTTGCGGTGCCATGCCACACACCGCATCCTCGTCTCCTATCCATGCACAGGTGTTCGTTCCCCAAGCCTCACAGACAGAGCCTACGTAGGCGGTCAGGGCATGAGAGACACCTTGCCTTGCCTTGCCTTGCCTTGCCTAGCCTTGCCTTGCCTTGCCTTGCCTTGCCTTGCCAGCACACAGGTCTGGCTAACTGGCTGGCAGCACGTGCGTCTCCCGTCACACACACACACAGTGTCACACTCACACACAGTCACTCACACACAGATATCATACCTATAATGATAAGTCCATAGAGTTTCAAGACTCGTTGACAGAACAGTGTGGGAAAAGTCTAAGAGCCCAGGTTGTTTTTTTGTTTTTGCTTTGGTTTTTGTTAAGGCGGAGAGATGTGGTATCTACCTGAAAACGATAGTAGTAGTTACTTGATAGAAAATAGTGTGGGTCTCTCTTTTAATTTTATGTTTGTTCACTAAAAAGTGATCTAAGATGGTTATACCGAAGACTACTATTACACAGCTGCAGCAACTGAAGAATTGCCACTATGATCACATGATGACCATTTTCAAAACTAGTTTTATGTCCAGTCTCCTCAAGTGGATTGTGTCTTGTGACTTGGGTGACCGTTAGCGCGCCTTGGCTTCAATACGGCCCCCCAGTTCACCCAGCTGTCAATGGGTATCTGCCCTTTTTAGGATCAGGAAAGGTAAAGCAGCGAGGGAGAGGAGATGGGCGCCGCCCTCAATATGCTGGCCCCTAGAGAAGCTGAGGTCTCTGACGCCTCGCTCCCCTACGACCACATAGGTTATGGGACACCTTTACCTTACCTTGTGACTGAGAACAACAAAAAGTATTAAAGAGAAAAGAAAGATAATAAAGGGAGGAGAAGGGGGAGGGGGGGGGGGGGGCAGTGAGGGAGAAGGAGAGATAGAAGAACATTATAAGTTCAAGAACTTGTTACTCGTATTTTTGGATTTCGTATCCTTACAAAAGTTATGTGTGTCTTTTGCCACACAATGGGAAATGTGTGTTGTGTGTGTGTGAGGAGAGAGAGAGAGAGAGAGAGAGAGAGAGAGAGAGAGAGAGAGAGAGAGAGAGAGAGAGAGAGAGAGAGAGAGAGGAGAGAGAGAGAGAGAGAGAGAGAGAGAGAGAGAGAGAGAACACTGAACTGAACACTGAACAGGTTTAATCTGTACATTGGCCTTAGGCCACAATACATGGAGTGGGGGGAGGGAGGAAACAAAATACTGATATTGTGATAATTCATACAACAAAAAGCCAATTCCTTGTGAGGAATGATCGCAATAGCCCTATCTTGAACGAGCTTGGAACTTGAAAAACACATTATACTGCGTCAATAATGATAACACACCTCTAGATCGCACTGTCAAAATGCAATACCTCATTGCAGAAAGACAGCAACAGTATTTGAAACACAGCTTATTATGCACATCACTACCTTAAATAATATTTTGATATAACAAATTCTTCCTTCTATTAATGGAGTGAAAAATGTATCTGGATAAATAGTGAGTGTGTTCTTTGCTTGATGCTTTGATTAAATCTGGTATTGACATATTGATACACTCAGATAAAAACTTTTCTCTTAAATCAGAGTACATTGAGCATTCTAGCAAAAAATGGGCTTCATTTTCGAGTTTAGTCGCACAAAACGGACACAGCTTTTCGTGTTCATTTATACTATATCTAAAAACATTGTTATTTAGAGGCAAAACATTTAACCTAACTTGTGTAATAGCAACTCGGAAACAGTATGTATCAATAAAGTTGATGTATTTTTCTTTTTCAAAGATACTTTTGAATGATCTATAGTTTTCATATCTCTCCTTATCTGTTATGGTTCCATGCCACTCTTGGATGAACATATCAACTAATCTCTGCTTGAATACACGTAAAAAAGCTTTTACATCACCAACGCCTTGTTGCAACCATACAATATTAAATCCAGTGTAGCACAGAATTTCTCGTATCTTTGAAGCCCAACAATCTTTTCCATTCCTATCTAGTTCTACTAACATTTGGTAGGCATAATAAGGTAACCTGTTTTGACTCAGTTGCAATAATTTAAACCAGTATCTAAGAGCTTTTGTGTAAGAATTGATATAAAGCGGATATCTACCCAATTCACTATATACCATTTTATTTGGTGTTCTTGTTGGTACTCCTAGAAATCTCTTACATGCAGTCAGGTGAACTTTTTCAATGTGGTCCATTCTACCCAGGCCCCAAATTTCTGAAGCATATAACAAAATTGGCTGAACTTTGACATCAAATACCTTAAAAAATGTGCTTGCATTCATCTCTTTATATCTATTGAAAGCTTTGTTTAACTGAATTACTGCTTTTTTCCCTTTTAGAACTAGGTTCTCAGTGCCCAACTTTGTACTAATCTTTGTTGTAAAAGTAAAACCTAAATAACAATACTGATTAACTACTTCTAACTTAACACCATTATAGGACCACTGTTCATGTTTTGCAAGAAACCCACCTTTTCTAAAAACCATTACTTTAGTTTTATCAATATTTACATTTAGCTGCATATCATCACAGAAAGTTTGCAAAATGTTCAGCTGTTGTTGCAACCCAAATGGCGTAACTGAGAGTAGAGCCACATCATCGGCAAACAGCAAAATGAATAATTCAAAAACATCCGGTAACATCTGGATCCCATGTCTGCCATTTTCATTCATGTAATTAGCTAACTGATTAATGAACATTGTAAATAATATAGGGCTTAATACACATCCTTGTCTAACACCTAATGGACACTCAAAAAAACTCTGATAGTTTATCATTAACTCTAACACAAGAAAGCAACGATGTATACATAGCTGATAATGAAGCAAAAAATCTACCCCTTACTCCTTGGGTTTTGATGCATTCAAAAAGCTTTTCATGTCTTACTGAGTCGAAAGCTTTCTTGAAGTCAACGAAAGCTACGTATAATTTTTTACCTTTTTTAGACATGTACTTTTGAACTATTCCATACAGGTTAAATATCTGATCAACGGTAGAATATTTTTTCCTAAATCCTGCTTGATTCTCACAAATAAGAGAGTTTTTCTCTAGCCAGGCATAAAGTCTTAAGTTTAGTATTGATGTATAACATTTTGATAAGATACTTAGCAAAGAAACACCCCTGTAATTATCTACATTGTTTGGATTTCCTTTCTTATAAATTGGTATTATAATAGCCTTTGACCAAGCATGTGGGTACATACCTTTGCTGAATATGGTATTAAAAAGCTTGATAAGGAAACGTTTTACCTCTCTGCTACCATTTTTCAACATCTCAGCAGTAATACCATCAATTCCGCTGGCTTTTCCACTCTTTAAACTGTGTATAGCTCTCCTTATTTCTTCCTCAGATATTTCCTTGTTTAATTCATGCTCACTTTCTTCAGACAAGTTGACATCCATATGTGCATGCTGATTAAGAGAAGATTCATTGTTTTGAAACAATTTTTTAAAATGATTCACCCAGTCTGTAGTCTTTATGTCGTTTTTTAGTCTGTCTTTATTATTACATCCCATACTTCTAAGTTCTTTCCAGAAAAGTGTTGAATTGGAGATATTTGCTGTGAGAGACTCTACCTTTTGCTTTCTGAATGCTTGCCGTTTTGATTTTAATAACTTTTTGTACTTTTTTCTTGCTGTGACATAAACAATCCTATCATTTTCCTTTCTTGTTCTTCTAAAAGCATTCAAGGCTGATCTAGTCTCTTTCTTAATTTGGCTACACTCAGCATCAAACCATTCTGACTGCTTTTTCTTTCTCTTAACATTTTTAATAAACATGCATTTACTTGATTCCTTTAAACACTGTACAAACAAATCTAAACCATTGTCAACATCACTGTCAAGTAAATCTATAGCCATTTTAATGTTGTTCTGAACCGTGTTGCTATTTAGTGCTGTAATAAAGTCTTCTTTCTTATGGTCTTTCCAAACTATTTTTCCTGTTTCCATATTTGGCTCTTCACCCTGTTCTTCATCCCTGACTTCAGACATATCAGTTTTCCAGTTAATTGTCAAAACGACTGGCAGATGATCAGACTCTGACACACTTTTGATATCCACAGCAACAATATTTACATCTACAAACAGATTACAGGATATAACAAAATAATCAACAGTGCTGGCTCCTGAGGGTGAGATGTATGTACAGCCACTATCAAAATTAGATTGACACAGTCCATTCAGTATCATACAATCAAACATATTACAGATTTGAAGGAGTTGCCTGCCAAAGATGTTTGTGTTTTTATCCTGGGAATTTCTTGAAAAATCATCAACAACAGGGTCTTTTACACCCTCAAAATCAAAATCATCATAAAAAAAATGAATAATTAGCATTCCCGGTTCTAGCATTAAAATCTCCGGTCAGCATAAGGTAAAAATCATCATTGGAATTCTGCAGATCTAGGATACACTGTTCCAGCATTTCAAGTCCATATCCATTTTGCTGGAGTGTCCAGAATATAGAATCATAGGGTGGTATATATGTACATACTAACATTATATCTTTGTCAGTTGAGAAAAGGTCCTTATGAATTTTAACCACAATTGTATTGTCATATTCGATATCAATCTTTTCAACCCAAACCGCAATTTTCTTCCTGATCATGACAATCACCCCTCCAGAATATCTTCCATGGTGGGACAATTTTTTGGCTTTTGAAGTAAACATAACAAAATCAGTGAAAAGTGATGAATCAAAATTTTCTCTTACAAAAGTTTCTGTCAAGCAAATAAAGTCATACATCAAAAGAAAATTTATGAAATCATTATTGTCTAGTTTTTGAAGTAAGCCATTAACATTGTAATTGAGAAAATGAAGATGTGAGTTATTTACAGTATATACAACAGCACTAGTGTCCTGGTTGTCATCCCCCTCTTTGGACACAAGAGTCTTGTCTTGAGGTGGACTTTCAGTACCTCCTGTTGTGACTCCACCCATTGTGACCCGGCCAATGTGCTATTTGCTAGAGCCAGAGGCTCCCTTGGAGTGAGATTTCTGTTTTTCACAGATCCCTTCCCTTTCTTTGGAGTGGTCATCAACTGGCACCCTTTTGATAGAGTCCAGGATGCTAGACTGACTCACTGATCTGCGTGTCACTGCATGTGTGTTTTTTTCTGATTCTGTTTGCTTCTGGGAAGCAGCACGCCTAGTTGGCCTAGCTTGCCTTCCCGATGTTGACAAACGGGCACCTCGAAATTTACCCTGCTTTGCCTCCCTTGAATCAGTTTCTATGATCCTCTTTTGTGTTTTGGGGACTTGTCTGCTGTCATTTGTGTCAGACTGACCAGCTACTGAGTCATTCCCTGGTGCATCGCCTTCCTTTACCCCTGATTCCTTTAACTCCCCAGCAGTAATTGTACGAACCTCAGAAACATTTACACAATCAGTCAGTATGTCTGAGTCAGTAATGGTCCCTTCTGGTATTTCGTTATTTTTTGTTTGTCTTTGTCCCAAGTCAGAATTGTCCGATACATAACCGTGAGCATCACCCCTATTGTCTGCCATTTCAAGGTCAGGTCTGGCATTTCCACCTTCACCAGTGTCACTGATTTCTTCTTCACTATCATTTTCACAGGTACTGTCTTTGTATTGGTCAGTTTTTTCCTCTTCTAATGTGTCCTTTGTATCAGAATCACTGTTTCTAATCTTGTTGTCCCTGGCAATGTCCTGCACAGGAGAAGAACTTGATTCTTGAATCACCCTGGCCTGGCGTTGGTCCCCATGGATGGACAGTTCACTTTGTCTTCTTTCTCTGCTCCTGGTCCTTTTGTCTTTGACAAACACCAGCCTCCTGCTGTCTGGTACTGCTGCTTTTTGTGTCACCTCACTGTACGTGTAGTTACCTGGGGCAACTGGCTTCATGTTGGAGTCTTGGCTTGGGTTCTTTTGCCTTCCCAGGCTGTCAGAGTCTCTGGTGAATCTGGCTGAAGACACGTTCCTGTTCTGGCTTCTTGAGTTCGTTTGCCCATAGTTCTGCAGACTGGTATCATCACTGTATGGCCTTCTATTCATACTATTTGATGTTGGAATGTCATAGTTTGGTTGGCCAAAGGTCCTTGAAAAATATCTATTTGACTGACCTCTGTTTTCCCTGGGAGGTCTGTTGTACTGGCCTGTTTCTTGTCTGCCATGTCTGCTGTGATGAAGATTTGGCCAGTCTTCAGTATCCTGCGTAGATTCCCCAGCCTCATTCCTTCTACTGCGTTGATCAGGAAGCCACATATGTGGTGCTTGTTTTTCTTTTACCTGTAACTTTCCATTGAAAATATACGCTATTTTCCCCTGACTGCGGTAAAAGTCAATCATTTCCTTTTGGCGCGATGTCAAGTCAGAGGCAACACTTATCCCTTTCCATCTAAGATAGTCTCTGAGTTGGGGATCCCCCAGGACTGCCATTTTGTAGGACCAGCGGCTGAACTGGACCAGGACTGGCCTAGGGCTGTTTCCATGTGCCCGAGGTTTCCCCAGACGTAAGGCCCTGACTATGTCTTCCTGGTGCCAGTTGGCTGCAGGATCAAAGGAATTTAAGAGGCCTATAATGACCTGCGTGCTTGATTCCCTGTTTTCATGGTAGTTTTCTTCAACATTGAAAAATACTACATTGCAGGCTTTCATATCTTGCTCAAGCCAATCAAACATTTTTTCAAGTTGGTCAAGTCTGTCACACATCGATTTCCTATCCTCCTTTAGATCATCAATGTCTTCTCTGTTCTCTTCTACAGCGTACTTTAGTTCCCTCATCTCATTCAATACTCCAGCCATGTTGTCATCTAACTTTTTGAATTTTTCGTCAATGGCAGTTTTGATGCTGGTAGACTGAAGCTGAAGCTCTTGCTGAATTTGAGCAAAACGCCAGTCAAGGAATTGCATGAAGTGGAATTGAGGATGGGGCATATCCTGTTGTGACATTTTCAACGTGTGTGCTTATATTTTTGTTTAAGGGTAATCACTCTTCCTGGCAACCCACTATCAATGAATTATCTGCTCTCACTGAGTTCTGTCCCTTGGGGACCTGATTCAACGTGTACATGCACCGAATTTCTGTTTACATCTGGTCTTAGCCCAGTCTTGCGTGTCTCTACATTACAGCACGTGCAACACACGATGTATAAAGTTCGAGGGAGGGAGGAGAGTGAATCATGGTTACAAATCACAACAACAGTTTGTTTCTATATTTTATCAGTAATAATTCACACCGGTAATTACTAACCGTGTACTCATTACTATGTTGATTTGTTGACATACACAGGTGGAGACGTTGATAACCTACTGTCACACCAAAATTTGTCATCTGACTTGCACTGTATCCATGACAATTCAAGATAAACAGCAGAGCTGTAGCATCACACGTCCTTCTCGATAGCTCACACGGCCTCCCTCCTCGAGAGAGAGAGAGAGAGAGAGAGAGAGAGAGAGAGAGAGAGAGAAGAGAGAGAGAGACTTAGTCAGGTCTGATATGTCTTGTGGACACCTTCTGATATTTTCACAGCCTCTGGGGTTGGGTTTTGTTTGTGCAAAGCAATGTTTCCCAATTGTAGCTTTGTGCGTTGTGATATTTTTTTGGTCAGATTCTCTGTCTCTGCGTGTCCATCTGTCCATCTGTCTGTCTGCCTGCATGCCTGCCTGTCTGTCTGTCTGTCTGTCTGTCTGTCTGTCTGAATCTCTCTCTCTCTCTCTCTCTCTCTCTCTCTCTCTCTCTCTCTCTCTCTCTCTCTCTCTCTCAAATTATAGACTTCTAACTGTCTGCAGATTTTGATACCTGTATTCTTTCCTCTTGCATTACTTATGCAGATATGAGGATTCTGTTACAAAAGTAAATACAACCTGATATATGCACAACAAAGGTTTTGATCATGATAGCGCTGATGTGTGTGTGTGTGTGTGTGTGTGTGTGTGTGAGAGAGAGAGAGAGAGAGAGAGAGAGAGAGAGAGAGAGAGAGAGAGAGAGAGAGAGAGAGAGAGAGAAGAGAGAGAGAGAGAGATCCCAATTAAACCCATTTTGTCCCTACGTATTGGAGTATCAATGAATTGTTTTCAAAGGTAAATGACAACAATTGTTTTGTTATTATGCTTGTTACCAGATACTGTATGGAATCTGCTGTTGGAAGTTTACAGTTGAGTATGTTTTTGTTGTTGCTTTTCTTACAACTATAGTGTATCCTATTAACAGATAGCCATTCAG
>CM060333.1:50386492-50391492 GCA_030674155.1 Stramonita haemastoma | reverse complement strand
GGAAAAGAAACTGATCCGTCTGAATAAATTGTTTATTGCTCAGAATTGCCATTCACTTGATATCTTAAACTAAAACTGTGTTGTCAATACAGCAAGATTCGAGAATTTCTTGTTTCAGTTTTTTGATGATTCGTAAAAAAATGTGTTTGATATTTTTTGTGTCTGATATATACGTAAATATCAATTCGAATAGCAAGCGTACTTGTAGTGTTTGTATAACACCCTGCACCCTCCTTTTAAAAAGAAAAGATCTAAAGTTGTAGAATAATGGGTTTCTCTGTGATGAAGACAGGCAGCACTTTTCATCCAGTGTGTACTTTCTATCTCACAGTGTGATTCGCAAGTGGGATGAGTGAGTCAGAGTGGGTTATCATTCTGGGTGACCCCCAGGGTGTTACGCTGGGGAACACACAACAACAGCAACAACAACAACCACATCAATAGCAACTTTGTGGTCTTGATTATAACGGTTTACAATAATAAGCATGGGTGTCATTAGAAAATTTAAGAAAGACAGAACAGAGAGGAATGGAGGGAACTGGTTGCTAAGTCTTTAGGGGTGCTCCTACGGTCACTAGACTAAGGGATAGATAGATAGATAGATAGATAGATAGATAGATAGATAGATAGATAGATAGATAGATAGATAGATAGATGTAGATAGTATAGTAGTAGGTAGTGTAGGATAGTAGATAGGTAGGTAGGTAGGTAGGTAGATAGATAGATAGATAGATAGTAGATAGATAGATAGATAGATAGATAGATAGATAGATAGATAGATAGATAGATAGATAGATAGATAGATAGATAGATAGATAGATAGATAGATAGATAGATACTACAGTGGAATCAACAGACAGCGGTCTCACTCCATTTCATGTGATCAGCCGAACAGTGGAGGTCAGGAGAGGGGTAGCACCAACACACACACCGTCCCCTGTCCAGTAGGGGGGGGGGGGGGGGGCAGTGAACCAAGCTTTGGCCAAGCTTTTTTTTTCTCTCTCTCTTCTTAAAATGTGGTGAGCTATGGATAATCCAGTTTTGTGTGGGCAGTGTTAAAAGGCCACCACGAGGTCGTGCAGAGAAAAGAGATAACATCAGCAAGTACGTTATATTTGGCCAATTAAAAAACCCCATGTCCTTCACCTCCTACCTAACCCTAACATCTTTCTTTGGATACGGATGCTGATGCTGTAAAAAAACAAAAGTAAGGCCTTATATTCAGCGTACATCCAACCTCAAGTTCGTGTTTTGCATGGATGGATATTCTACCTATGGAACAGAAGCTTTCGGAACATTCCTAAAAAATATATATATAATATAAGAATAAACCCACCCAAAGCCTGAAACAATACAGGTATCAATACTCCAATCCTGGTAAGACGGGCCTTACCTTTGAAACATGGTAAGACATCATTAGTCTAATATCAGAGAAGCCTTTTTTTTGGTTTTTTGTACAGTCATGGCAAGATGTTTGCCATCAGAGGTGTACTCAAGTCCTGTTCTGTACTCTGAGAAGCCAGCGTTAATTGGCATCGTCACTGAAAGCGAAGAAGGGGGATCCATTGTACCGACTTTGGCGGGGAACTAGGCAGGGTGATTAGGAGTGTGGTGGTAACAGAAGTGGCAGCAGTTGGATACCTGGCAGGAGAGAGGGTTTCACCGCTCAGTCACTCTATACCCTGCCTGGGGAGGGGAGGGGAGGGGAGGGGAGGGGAGGGAGAGGGGAGATGAGGCAGGTTATCATTTCGAAACAGCAAAAAGAAAAAGGAAGATGAATGCATGAGTCAGGGAGAAATATATAGATGTTCTAAGACACAGGAAGGTGAATGCATGAGTCAAAGAGTCAGAAATATAGAGATGTTTTAAGACACAGGAAGGTGAATGCATGAGTCAAGGATTCAGAAATATGTAGATGTTTTAAGACACAGGAAGATGAATGCATGAGTCAAGGGTTCAGAAATATATAGATGTTTTAAGACACAAGAAGATGAATGCATGAGTCAAGGATTCAGAAATATGTAGATGTTTTAAGACACAGGAAGATGAATGCATGAGTCAAGGATTCAGAAAAGTATAGATGTTTTAAGAAGGTGGGTTTTTTTTTGTTAAGATCGTTCACCAGCTGTGGTAGCTCTTACAGTTATCAGAGCCTGCGGAAAGCACAATGAATAGGATTGATGTGAGCGCATGTGTGGAATCACACACACACAGACACACAGATACACACACACACACACATGCACGCACCACCACCACACACACCACACACACACACACACACACACACACACACACACACACACACACACACACACATCTACATTCATATCAGTTGGCACTCCCACGAAGTACACACATACACTATTGATAACATTTACACTGAAACCTGCGCCTTTGTAGAGGTTTTAAGGTAGAGTTTATTAACATATATCAACACGGTTTACATGAGGAGGAAAAGGAAGAAACATTGAGAGTTTTGTCCACGGAAAATGCTACATTCGTATCCTAAACGACATGGCATGTAGCAAAAGTGTAAAATGCATTTTCTGAAATATTATTCGTCTTTTAGGTGATACCTCAAACCGAGGCCCCGTGTGCAACACGAATTCAGTCCAGTAAAAAAAAAACCCAAGACAACAAAAGATTTATCCCTGGCAAATTTCTGTAGAAAAAAGATGCCACTTTCATAGGGAAATAAATATACATGCAAACAATCTTGTGTCTAAGACCGTTTCCCATGAACTTTCATTTCTAATTCAAACTAGCCTTACCCCATTAAAGAATAACAAGGGAGGCAACCCTATATGTGCACACAACGCTGTGCGTCTCATGACACTGTAGCCTGTCTGCAAGTTGAGATGATTAATTTTCCTAATTCTAATTTTTTTTTCTTTTTCAAGTAAACACAAATAAAGGTCCACATATAGAACAGTAATGTGGTTCGTTTATACTCAGCTTATTCATCACCTCTCATTACTTTGCGTTGTTGTCGTCAGTTGTGTAAACGCAGTGTTGGGGACAAATTGGAAAGGGCATCACATCACTGTGATCACATAACTGTGACGGAGACTAATGCCAATCGGATTCTGAACTTTCAATGCGATTCTGTCAGACATCGCTTCTCACCTGGCATCATCGCTGTGATACTATACAGCGCCTGTCTGTCAATACTAAACTGGATTGTGGATTAAAGCTTGCTCGACCCGTGATGCTGGATAACCCTGAGTCCCCTTGTTGCACACAGTCTGTTCTCTAAACCAGCCACCATGGAGTAGTGTTAGTACCTTGGATTTCGGACTCGTTGAGTTCAAATCCTGTAAGAGTCATAGGATTTTTTTGTACTCCGGCCGGCTCCTACTCAGAGTGAGCGTGCTGTGGGCTCAGTAGGAAGACTGGGACCACACAGTCGAGCTTCATCCATTTTACGGATGCGAATTTGAGAGTGTTGCTCTAATTACCTGACCAACACTGCAGGTGTCTGTATCTCTCGGGCCTGGTTGTCGCCGGGATATATTATGACAGTAAGCGTAGAGTACAACCCTGTCAAGTAGTCTCAAAGCAGATGCACTTCCACAGCAGCAGCATTTCATCATCCTCATTATCATTGATCATCATACAATCATAAAAGTATGGTTCTGATTCAGTGGGTTCAGTTGCTCTGGTCTCATGGTGACCTCAGATTTCGGTTTCCCCATACACTTCTGTGCCTGTGGGTGGTGAATTTGTGACGAAGCCTTTGAGGTTTGAGGTTCGAGGTTCGCTGGGGACGGTCGTTGGAGGGACGTTGTGGTGGTCGCCACCTTGGGTGGGTGGCTCACTCAGTCTGGCCCCGCGACTGAGCGAATACTGTCGTTAGTAGGGGGCTTAGTAGGTGGTGTCCTGCGTATAATAGCTCAGAACAAGCACCACTGAACACCACCAAAGTGACCCAGCAGCAGTGCAGGGCCCGCTGGCTTTTGGCCACACGGATGCCTGATATAGATGGGTCCCTATGGACTTCCGACCCTGGGGTTGAGACATGAAGAATCTGGGTATGGCTGTGGCTGAGAAATTGAAATGAGTGGCATGGGAACAGCAGGACGGGGACGTAACAGCATACAAATGTCTGTCCTCAAATGTACACAAAACCACACCAACAGCTAAGCGTACGCAAACTTTGTTTGTACATAGCCAGAATAATATAGCTGTTCTTACTCACGATTCTCCTTCCAATGGCCGATACTATTTCATCTAACAAGATTTCTAGCATGTGGCGTGTTTGCAAAATTTGGTCAAGTTTTTTCTCGGGCAGTTTGACACTAGTACGGCCTCATGTAGTTGGCTGGACTGTGAAGAACACCAAAAGGTAAGAGGTAAAGGTGTCCCATAACCTAGTCGGTCGTAGGGGAGCGAGGCATCAGAGACTTATGTTCTTTAAGGGCCAGCATGTTGAGGGCGGCGCCCATCTCCTCTCCCTCGCTGCTTGACCTTCCCTGATCCTAAAGAGGGCAGGTACCCATTTACAGCTGGGTGAACTGGATGGACTGTACTGAAGCCAAGGCGCGTAAACGGTCACCCATCCAACTGGTAACCACGCTCGACGCTGCTTAACTTGACTTGGGGAAAGCGAGCGCTCTGACCACTGAGCTATCCCTTCCCTCTTCACTAGGAATTATGAAACAATACTAAATATCATGTACTCCTTAGAAAGATGTTGTTGACAAAAAACACGATTCTTGAAGTCTTGTCAAGAGGAGGTAACGTGGTATATTCTTGGGTTTGCAAGTCTTCTGTTTAATGTCTAACTTTAAAAATGAAATTTTCTACCCTGCTAGGTTTGCTTGTTCGGGAGTTTTTGGCGTGTCCTATTACCTATATTCTTGGGTTTGCAAGTCCTCTATGTTTAATGTCTAACTTTAAAGATGAAATTTTCTTACCATGCTAGGGTTTGCTTGTTCGGGAGTTTTTTTTTTTTGCGGTGTCCTGTTACCTAGGTCAGTTGTAAGACAGTCTAGGTT
>CM060333.1:50366492-50381492 GCA_030674155.1 Stramonita haemastoma | reverse complement strand
CTTCTCTGGGAGGAGTGTAGTAGTCATCCTTACTGTTGAAATTAAAGTGCTGCTGAAGCCATCTTCTCTTTTTTGCTTTTTTTTTCTTTCACTATTGTCTTTGCTTCTTCATACGTCACTTTCTGCTCCTCTTGAGGCATCTAACTTCCTACCTTTGCCAGTAGGTCAGCTTCCTCCTTGCCATGGATGCTCAGTGTGAAGCAAGCCACTGGATGACTGTATGCTAGTGGACTGCTGCAGGGCAACAAGAGCGGAGGCAAAGACGTTAAGTTCCTTGCTCTGTGAGTTTTCAGTGGTCTGAAGCACAGACGGCGATCTGAGAAGACAACAGCTCTGGGTTGAATTGCCTCTCTGCTGGTGCAGAGTGTGTTGGCTGTTGTTATCAATGCATCTGAATCAGGCTTGAAGTTTGTAGAGAACTTTCTAGTTTGTACTGATTGGCGGATGGGGGACGGGATAGTTCAGTGGACAGAGCGCTCGCTTTCTCCCAGTCAGGGTTAAGCAGCGTAGAGCGTGGTTGCCATTTGCATGGGTGACCGTTTGCGCGCCTTGGCTACAGTACAGTCCCCCTGGTTCACCCAGCTGCAAATTAATGTGTACCTGCCCTCTTTAGGGTCAGTAAAGGTAAAGCAACGAGGGATAGGAGATGGGCTCCGCCCTCAATATGCTGACCCCTAGAGAAGGTTAGGTTTCTGACACCTCGCTCCCCTACGACCACACGGGTTATGGGACACCTTTACCTTTTACCTCTTGGTAGGCGGGTTTAACATGCCGTGTTTCAATGCAATGAAGACTCCGCCCCCTCAGTCTCTAATGGCTGATCCATCTGTGAGTGCCTGTGTCCAGAGCTCTCTTGGACAGGTCTTTTCCCTGCGGTCTGCCTGGCGTGAGTTTTCTCATAGGCTCTGACTGTGTTCTTTAGGGGAGGATTTCAGGAACTGGGTCTCTGATTTCAGAGAACTACTCTCTCTCTCTCTCTGTCTCTGTCTGTCTGTCTGTCTGTCTGTCTGTCTGTCTGTCTGTCTGTCTGTCTGTCTGTCTGTCTGTCTCTGTCTCTGTCTCTCTCTCTCTCTCTCTCTCTCTGTGTGAGAGAGAGAGAGAGAGAGAGAGAGAGAGAGAGAGAGAGGAGAGGAGAGAGAGAGAGAGAGAGAGAGAGAGAGAGAGAGAGAGAGAGAGAGAGAGAGAGAGAGAAAACTCGAAACTCGAAACTCGAAACTCGAAACTCGAAATTTTAATGAGGGTAATTGGATAAGCCAGAGGCTTCTTTACACCAGGCCCTCATGGGCAAAAAGGAAACAATTATGAATAAATCAATGAATTAATAGACAAAGAAATGTAAGATAGCAAAAAAAGAAAAAAAAATCCATCAGTCATATTGTCATCCAATTACTGATAATCAGGAAATCATTGAAAATTGACATAATGAATCAAATGAATAAGCAAAACCAGTCAGACACAAACTACTCCCTCCCATAAACAATTCATCCTCAAAAGTCAAGACATAGCACCCTTCCACCCACACCCACACCCACAAGCATAAACACACACACTCACTCACTCACACACACATACACACACACTTCATCCTGGATACATATTCATACACATGTACAGTTTCTCTGCTACAATGGGATATGCGTGAAAAATAATCATGAAAATACGCATTACACCATTTCAGAAAAGAAAAACAAAAACAAAAAAAACACAAAAAACATCATCAAAAACCAACCAAACAAACAATAAAAAAGAAGAAAACCTTTTGCAATTTCATTATTTATCAAAAGATCAAAACACACACACACACACACACACACACACACACACACACACACACACACACACACACACACACACACACACACACACACACACACACACACACACATCATCAAAAACCAACCAAACAAACAATAAAAAAGAAGAAAACCTTTTGCAATTTCATTATTTATCAAAAGATCAAAACACACACACACACACACACACACACACACACACACACACACACACACACACACACACACACACACACACACACACACACACACACACACACACACACCAATTCAAAGGGAGCTCACCAATGTCAAAAAACACACCAGTTGAGAGAGAGAGAGAGAGAGAGAAAGGGCACGAGCCGGCGAATCAGACAGAATGTAACGATAAGGAAGCCCTGTCAGACTTGTTGCTTATGAGATGTTTATGGTTGTTGTGTCCTCCTGCCTCCATTTGTTATGGGATAAAGTGGTACGCAACAATTTATTGAATCCAAATGTACATCACTTCACCATGTCGTGGATTCCATGCCATGCCGACCATATGGGCAGAAGAAATGATACACTTTTCATGTCTAAAAATGTGTGTTTTGTGCCCAGTCCCCTTCCCACTGTCCCCTTGTGAATGGGCTTAAAAAGCTTACCACAATAAAATATTGTCATTGTCATTGTCATTGTCATTCTCTCTCTCTCTCTCTCTCTCTCTCTCTCTCTCTCTCTCTCTCTCTCTCTCTCTCTCTCTCTCTCTCTCTCTCTCTCTCTCTCTCTCTCTCTCTCTCTCTCTCTCTCTCTCTCTCTTCGTAAGCTAAGTTTATATCTTTTCAATGCCTTAAAAATGAGGTAGGATTTTGCTAAAAACTTGGAGAATTGACAAACAAAATAAAAGCATTTACATGAGGTCAGTTTAATTTAAAAGGACACATGTTCACACGATATTTTTTGGCAGTTGCCACATATGTCATAAGGTTTTATCGTGGGGGTTTTTGTGCTTTATTTGCTTTGGTTTGCTATGCTTTGTTTACCCCATTCTTGGGGCTGGTGGCCTGAAGAATAAATCTCGTTCATTGTTCATTGTTCATTGTTCATTGTTCATTGTTCTCTCTCTCTCTCTCTCTCTCTCTCTCTCTCTCTCTCTCTCTCTCTCTCTCTCTCTCTCTCTCTCTCTCTCTCTCTCTCTCTCTCTCTCTCCTCTCTCTCTCTCTCTCTCTCTGCATTGTTTCTGAAAGGGATTGCCAGGACAGCTACACACAATTAATTTTGTTCTCTTCTCTTCTCTGCTCTGCTGTGCTCTGAGTTCCCTCACCATGTGGGGAGGGTGTGTGGTGCCATGTCTCCTCCTGTGCCTGGGTCTTTGAAAGGAGCTCAGAGCCAGAATACTGCAGCTCATCACAGTGTACAGGCTGCATGCTGGGTATGTTTCGTCTTCTTGTCATTCATTTTATTTATTTATTATTATTTATTTATTTATTTATTTATTTATTTTTTTTTATTCGTTTATTTCGAGAATAATGAAATAAGCACTCATGTGCTTTTATCATATCAAGTCCCCGTATGTATGCAATTTTGTCAATGTTGTCATCCGTTCCCACCGTTACACAATGGCCTACATTTTCAAAAAGCGAAACTGATTTGAACGTGTGCGCAAGATCTTTTTCCACAAGCACAAAATGGCCTACTCTTTCGAAAATCGGAACAGGATTTAACATGTGTGCAAGATGTTTTGCGTGCGTTTGCACATAAGGCCTCGGTTTAAAGTCTCATCCGAAAGAACTTATGGGGAGAGTGGAGTCTGCACTAACGTTATATCCAGGGGAAAAAATCCTCTTGAACGGGATTTGAAACCGGGTCGTCAGATTGTGAGCGCATTTGTTTAAACTAACCACTTCTTTTAAACACACACACACAAAACCCAACATACACACAAACGCGTACGCACACGCAAACATGTATGCACACGCTAGCGCACATACACGCGTGTGCGCACATTCACATACACACACTAACTCATTCACTCACACACATACCCACACACACACAACAACATACATACATACATACATACATACATACATACATACATACATACATACATACATACATACATACATACATACATACATACATACATACATACATACATACATACATACATACATACATACATACATACATACATACATACACACATACACACGCACACACAGATGCAGATACTCACGCACATACATGCACACACTCATACACACACAGGAAATGTCTACCGACACACAAACGCATACACACACACGCACACACACACACACACCATACACACACACACATATACATACGCATACACACACACACACACACACACACACACACACACACACACACACACACACGTACATACACACTCACACACACGTACATACACACACACACACACACACACACACACACACACACACACACACACACACACACACACACACACACACACACACACACACACACACACACACACACCACACTATGATTGTATTCATGACACTAAGACTTGCACACATTTTTAAGGTTGGTTTAGAGAGAAAATCGACACTATTTCAAAATGAATGATTTGCAATTTTTTTTTTTTTAGATTTCGGCTTGTTTTTAGTTGTTTAAAACGGGTATTTTCTACCCTTTTTCAGGAATTTATCAGATTGAGAAAGAACACTTTTTTTTTTTGCAACTTCCTTGTCTGTTTGTCGCTGCTATTATCTTTTTTTGTTGTTCTTTTGTTGTAATACAATACACAACCGATTAATTTAAAGTTTCATGTTTTTCAACATGCGTGTCTTTGTTGTTGTTGTTTTTGTTGTTGTTGTTGTTTTGCAAGACGAGAGGACATCAGATGGACAAGCAAAGGTGCGCAGAACGGCAATCAGGATACACCGGTAGACCCCTGTCAGAGCATAACCTGCCTGCAGGTGGCTTGGGGACACCCGGAAAGGCATGGGTGTCGACATGATAGAGACAGGAGTTACACTAGACAGGAATCATCGGGAGATACTTTCTGGAGAAGATGGGCAACACCAGGTGCTAAGGTGTCTTTGTTGTTGTGTTTTTGGGGGTAATGTTGTCGCTTTTTGGTTTGGTTTGTATATTTGGTTGTTGTTGCTGCTATTGTAATATAACACTCATCTGATTCTTCTTCGTCGAAGCCTCAGATAGGAACCAGATGTCTTCATGTGAGTAAAAATGCGTTGGGAAACGGTAACAGAGGTCATCTTGAGACCAGAGCAGCCCGAGCCACCGAATCAGGAACTATTTATTTTTATTTATTTTTATACCACTTTATTTTACAGCAGATTTCTCTGCGTGAAATTCGGGCTGCTCTCCCCGGGGAGAGCGCGTCACCAAAAGTGCAGGGTCACCCTTTTATTTCCCTGTCTGTTACTGTATTTGTTTCCCTATCAGAGTGGGTTTTTTTCTACAGAATTTTGCAAGAGACAACCCTCTAGTTACCGTGGGTTCTTTTACGTGCGCTAGATAATGATGTGTAACACACGGGACCTCGGCTTATCGTCTCATCCGAAAGACTAGCACCAGACCACCACTAAGACTTGCACATATTTTTAAGGTTTGTTTAGAGAGAAAATAGACAGTATTTCAAAATCAAACTCACCCCGGCTAAGTAGCAGGCTGGATCAGACCAGAAAATCCCAGTGACTATGAGACTGGAACCTGCGACCTTCATGTCCGTAACTCAAGGCCTTCAACGCTGCGCCATTTCAGTTGCTGGGGACAAGGCTTCAGTGGATCGTTGGTCTAGAGGTAACGTGCCTGCCTGGAGAGCGAAGTCTGGGTCGGCAGTGTTTAGTGATTTGAACCCCGTTTGGGCCCCAAACTTTTCCCCCATTCATTAGACCATGAGTGGTTGTCTGGGTGCTAGTCTTTCGGATGAGACGATAAGCCGAGGTCCCGTGTGTTTCACATAATTATTTAACAGACATAAAAGAACCCACGGCAACGAGATGGTTGTCCCCGGCAAAATTCTGTAGAAAAATACTCACTCTGATAAGGAAACAAATACACATAAGGTTGCAGATAGGAAAAGGAAAAAATAAATAATGAGTGACGCCGCTCTTGTGGCGACACGCTCTCCTCAGAGAGAGCAGCCCGAAATTCACGCAGAGAAATCTGCCGTGACTTACAGTGGTGTAACAGTTTTTTTATGTAATAGACTGGAGATTCGGATTGGTGGACATAGCAGGAAGACAGCAAAACTCCCTGTACTGACCTGCGTTTGACACTGTAATCATCTTTGCTCCCTTGTCTCCCGAGTTGTGCAGGCTCTATAGTTACCGTTCAGTTGCCCGGCACTCACACACCCCGCTCCTGCCCTCTCTAATCCTTCACTGAGTCTGACTAGGTTTGTACCAGCCTGGCAGTTTCATCCGTATTTTGGTAACCATCAGTTGAAAGACTGATTCTTTCATTTGTCTTTTTTTACAGTCTTTTTTTTTTGTAAAATCAGTTCCTTGTCTACAGTTTTAAAGCTTACTACTGGTGAGGTTTTTGAGTATGCAATCGTTTTTACCCACCATGAAGGTAGCCACACTCCGATTTCGGCGATGATGTCTGAACATGAAAGTAGCCAGTGTGCATGCTGTTTTGAATCTTTTTATAATTCGCCCTCAATGTTCTTGCTCCTGGAGAAGCTGAGGTTTCTGATGCCTCGCTCCTCTACGACCACATAGGTTATGGGACACCTTTACCATCTACCTTTACCTAACATGTAGTATTGACATATTAGTAGTAGTAGCGTTGACGATAATGGATAAATCAAATGGTAATGACAATGACAATAAATCCGACGATGGCAGCTTGAAAACTCTGGCAGTTGTAATGCCAGTGAATCCCATGAGGATGGGTCATGGTGATGAGAGTCACTGTAAAATGGAGGACGATGGGTAATTTGTATGATTATGATAATGACAGTCAATTTCATGCTGTTTGGAAATAAAAGATATGATGATAATGACAATAAAGGATGGGAAGAGTAAGGAACGTTGTTGCATCAGACAGCCCAGCTGACGGTGATAAAGTGACAAGCACGGTGGTGATACAGACAGACCTGACAATAATTATCGCTATGGTTTTGCTCCTTCCTCACCTGCAGTTTCGGGGTTCACCAGTGGTGAGATATTTTGTGTACACAACCATTTCCCCCCATCACTAATTCAGGTAGTATTCCGACTTCGGGATGTTCAAAGTTAAAGTCTGTCCCGAGCCAAAGGCTCATCAGGCCGGTGCTTATCCCGGTTTCTGTGGCGTTAGGCGACTGAGAGTCATAGACTCCCCCCCCCCCCCCCCCCCCACTGGATAGGACGCCAGTCTATCGCAGGGTTAACCCCCAACACAAGGTTGTAACCCCTTTTACACCATGGTGGGTGAGAAAATAGCCGTAAAGTGCCTTTTCCAAGGGCACAACGCCATAGCCGAAAGCTGGGATCGAACCCGCAACCTTTAGATTACGAGTACAACGCCCTAACCACTAGACTACGGCGGCGGCACTTCGGGGATGCTATGGCTTGTAATTGCATGGAATCTAAAGATGGTATGTCATGAATTTGGAAACAATGGCAGCAGCCCAGTTAACGTTAAAAAAGAATGGCCTGGTGATGATCAAAAGAAGAATCGGACGAGGTGCGTCATACATGTTTGTAATGACATTGACGGGAACGGGATAGCTCAGTGGTCAGAGCACTCGCTTTTCCCAAGCTCAGTTTATGAAGCATCGAGCGTGATTACCAATTGGATGGGTGACCGTTTGCGTCCCTTGGTTTCAGTACAATCCCCCAGTCCACCCGGCTGTAAATTGGTACCTGCCCTCCTTAGGGTGATGGAAGGTAAAGCAGCGAGGGAGAGGAGATGGGCGCCGCCCTCGATACGCTGGCCCCTAGAGAGGCCGAGGTCTTTGATGCCTCGTTCCCCTCCGGCCACGCAGAATATGGGACACCTTTACCTTTTAATGACGATGACAGAGACTCTAAATAACAATAATCTTAATGACAGTGAACCCGACAATGATAGGTTCTAGATGTGATAACCAGTTTGTCCTGTTAGTGTGACTGGATCTTATTTTTAGGAAAGGATAATTTAAGATTTGTCATTTTAGGTGCGAGTAGATTTTATCTCTTTTTTTTTTTCAAAGGGATTTCTGACAATTTTCAACCAGGTTACAGCCCAATGGGTCAAAGCAGGAGCACATAAAAAGGAAAAGAGCTGGTGCAGAAGTGGCCTCCATGATGTATGGCCCAACCTGTCTCCTGGCTCCTGTATGATTTAGCGTCTGCACGCCCTGACATTCCCTTCAAAAGCTAAATCTTTATTTTTCTTTTCTTTCTTTTATTCTTTTATATCGAGGATAATGGAATAAGCACTCTTGTGCTTTTTTACATCCAGTCCCCGTGTGTATGCAGTTTTGTAAATGTCATCTGTTCCCACCGGCACACGATGGTCTACTCTTACGAAAAGCGGAACAAGATTTAACGTGTGCGCAAGGTGTTCTGCGTGCGTTCGCACACGGGGCCTCGGTTTAAAGTCTCATCCGAAGGACTTTTGGAGAGAGTGGAGTCAGCACTAATGTTAACTCCAGAAGAAAATCAAGCAAGCAAGCGAGCCAGCAAGCGAGCGAGGGCGCGCACGTACACACACACACACACATACACACACACAAACACACACGCGCACGTGTGCGCACACACACACATACACACTCACACAGACCAACGTATACTAAACATGATCCAACCAAGCATTCCAACTCAACAAATCACACACACACACACACACACACACACACACACACACACACACACGCGCGCGCGCCGCGGCGCGCGCGCGCGCGCGCGCGTGCGCGCACGCACGCACGCACACGCACATGCAAACACACAGGGGGTTGGACGGGATAGCCTAGTGGTCAGAACATTGCGCTCACAATTTGACGACCCGGGTTCGATTCCCGTTGGAGGGGATTTTTCCCCTGGGGTTAACATCAGTGCCGACTCCATTCCCCTAAAAGTCCTTTGGATGAGACTATAAACCGAGGCCCCGTGTGCGAATACACGCAGAACATCTTGCGCACACGTTAAATCCTGTTCCGCTTTTTGTAAAAGTAGGCCATCGTGTGCCCTTGGGAACAGATGACACGATTAAAAAACTGCATACACACGGGGATTTGATGTTAGAAAGCATATGAGTGCTTATCCCATCATCCTCGATATAAAGAATAAAGTAAATAAAATAAAACACACACACAAACACACACATGGTCACACACGCGCGCATAAGCATTCACACATGCATGCCACTCAGACATTTATGCACACACATACACACACACACCACACATACACACACACACACGCAACACAACACAACACAACACAACAACACAACACAACACAACACAACAAAACACACACACACACACGCACACACACACACACACACACACACACACAACCACACAACCAACCCAACCCAACCCAACCCAACCCAACACACACATAACACACACAACACAGCCCAGCCCAACCAACACACACCACACACAACACACACACACACACAACACACACACACACACACACACACACACACACACATACAACACACACACACACACAGCACACACACACACACACACACACACACACACACAAAACACACACACACACACACACACACACACACACACACACACACACACACACACACACACACTGTCCGCATGCAGTTCAGACAGTTCTCTTCGTGATCAAGTTTCATTCGTGGCTTCCACTTGACCAGTTTGGGGCTTTAGGAGTAAAGTAAGGAAAAGGTGTTGGCTATTTGCAGGCTGGATAATAGCATCAGGAAAATGAGGAGTGGGTGTTCTCTCTCTCTGACTATTTGCAGACATGTGTTCCAGTGCGTGCAGCCCCCTCCTCCTCTTCCTCCCCTTCCCTTCATTTCCCTCCCTTCCCCCTTTCTTTTATTAGTAGTGAGAGAGAGAGAGAGAGAGAGAGAGAGAGAGAGAGAGAGAGAGAGAGAGGAGAAAAAGAGAGAGAGAGAGAGAGAGGGGAGAGAGAGAAAAGAGAGAGGGAGGAGAGAGAGAGAGAGAGAAGAATATAAAGAAACAGGAACAAAGAATCGAGAAAAAGTCAACAAAAATGTTTTTATTCATAGAGTGTGTCGAATAAGCATAACAATTGCTTTAGTTGTCTTTTTTTTTTTACATCCAGCACCCTAAAATGGCAAACTTCCGCCCCGCCAAGAACAGATTGCAAAGAGAGGAGAGAGCGAGAGAGAGAGAGAGAGAGAGAGAGAGAGAGAGAGAGAGAGAGAGAGAGAGAGAGAGAGAGAGAGAGAGAGAGAGAGAGGAGAGAGAGAGAGAGAGAGAGAGAGAGGAGAGAGAGAGAGAGAGAGAGAGAGAGAGAGAGAGAAGAGAGAGAGAGAGAGAGAGAGAGAGAGAGAGGAAGAGAGAGAGGAGAGAGAGAGAGAAGAGAGAGAGAGAGAGAGAGAGAAGAGAGAGACAGAGAGACAGACAGAGAGACAGACAGACAGACAGACAGACAGACAGACAGACAGACAGACAGACAGACAGACAGACAGAGAGATTTGCAGAAATGAAAACAGGCTAACTTTACTATCATTCGGTTAGATCTTTGTTTTTTCTTTCTGGTGGAGGGAGGTTATTCAGCCTAGCCTTCCAAGTAAAAAGTTCAATCCACTAGATATTCAAAAACAACAAGGAAACTGTAGATTAAAAAAATGATGAAAAGGAAAAAAAGGCAAAAAGAAAACAAAAGAGGGTAGACAGGAATACAGATGAAGAGACATTGTTTTTTTGTTTATTTTCAAATCTTTCTAGTATTTCGCACTTCGTCACACCCTCTCAGAAACGTGAAAACTGACAAAGCGATATCAAACCTTTTTTTCTTTTTTTTTAAGAAAACTTTTTTTTTCAAATGAAGGATATTTTGGTAAAACAACCGCAAATTCACAAGTATTACAAACATTTATACATAACATTTTTTTTGTGCCAATATTCATAAGATGGGTATGACATTCAATCAAGATGAACACAACAAAGTCAGCAGAAGAAAAACAACAAAAAACCATGAAAACAGAGGCACTGTGTTGAACCCTGTTATTTCAGGCAGATTTCTCTGCCTGAAATTTAGCGCTACTCTTTCCAGTCCTTCGGATGAGACTATAAACCGAGGCCCTGTGTGCGAACGCGTGCAGAACATTTTGCGCACACAAAAGAGGAGGCCATTGTGTTCCGGTAGGAGTGAATGACAACAAAATATAAAACAAAAACCAGCATGCACACAGGTGTCGTGTTAAGACCCGATCCCTGAGGAAAAATCGGGGAGTTGGAGTCCCCAGGGCGGTTCGGGGCTGTGTGTGGCAACGTTCTGGCGGCTCCGGTGACGGTACTAGAACCATTCGTATCGGCGATGGCCTTTCCCTTGGACCATTCCAGCGACGTGGAGAGAAGGGGGAGGGGGGTCTGCTGCATGGGTAACAGCTTGCCCTTCATACTTACTTACCCAGGCTTTGCACTCTAGAGTCTAGAGTGCAGCTCCATAGTCTTCCGAGACTGACGGATGCCTAGATCTTTCCAGGGAGAACGCATCAATCACCTCACGAGCAGCACCACCCACATAAAGCTAAATTCTAGTGGGAAATAATGTCGGGTTTTTTCCCTAAAAGAAAGTGGCCTTTTCGCATAATTTTGCTACAGAAAACTTTCGTGTTACTGTCGGTTTTTTTCCTGTGGAAAGTAAATTGACACACGAAACCTTGCTTTATCGTCCCATTTGAAAGACAGACACTTAGACCAACTTTCAGAATGAAATGGATGGGGAGGAGGGAGGGGGCAGTTCGGACTTAAACGGGGACTGAACCCCCAACTTCTGGCTTTCTGGGAAAGAGCATTACCTCCAGACCACGGGTCATGGATAAACATGCAAAAGGACGTGTCTAGATTCTTGCCCTCAGTGGGTTTTTTTTTTTCGTTTCTCAGCTAGAGCTCCGAGGGTCACCCATGGTGTGATATTGTGTATTGGACCGTTTTTACCCAACTGTACTGCAGCCCCTAACGGTTACCCATCCTGCAGGTGATCAGGCTCACGACTACTATCTAATTAGGATCTCAGTTTATCGTTTTGTCCGAACAGCACAATACAATATACAGCACAATACAATACAACACAACACAATACAACACAATACAATACAACACAATACAACACAACACAATACAATACAATACGATACGATACGATACGATAACGATACGATACGATACGATACGATACGATACGATACGATACGATACGATACGATACGATACGATACGATACGATACGATACGATACAAAACACTGCAATTGTGACATGATTTAAAGATCCCTACTTGGCAGTCAACAGATTTTCTTATGGTCATGTTTGAGTACACCTCCTCCCTGATAACTGTAATGGGTTATTTTCAATACATAAAACCATCATATTTTACAAAACGTATTCAATGTAAAAGAAAATCTGCACGTCAAATATCCAGTGAGGCCTTATTTTGCAGAGTATGCAGAAAAATCTCTGTGCTAAGCAGATTGAGTTCTATGGACAAAAGTCCTACAATATGATCCTCTGAAGAACACACACACACACACACACACACACACACACACACACACACACACACACACACACACACACACTACACACACACACACTACACACACACACACTACACACACACACACACACACACACACACACACACACACACACACACACACACACACACACACACACACACACACACACACACAACTTCTACAGTGCCTGTAATAAAGTCTTTTTGAAAAAGAACGACGTAGAAGACTCAACAGGCCGAGACAGAAGACACACTTTACTGTCTGCGGCCATTGCCAAGATGGTGATTCTCTTTTTCTTTTTCTCAGAGTATTAGTTGAGACAAACTGATGCATCCAAGAGTGCAGCAATAGTTCAGGGAGTAGGGGAGTCACTGCTATTGACAGAAGAGATTTTGAAGTGGCTTAAGGTGAATTTTGGGGGGAGGGTTTGGAGTGGGTTTTTTTAATATATGGTCTTAAATATTTCTCTTCGCAACATGGTGGCGGGGGCGGGTGTGGGTGAGGGTGAGGTGAGGGTGGGGGTGGGGTGGGTAAGGGTGTGAAGGTGGGGGGGTAGGAGGATGAAGGGGCAGGGTGGGGGTGGGAGGTCTCCAGACAAGAAGGGAGGAGGCTGAAGGTTGTTAACACAGGGGAGAAGTTTGACTGTCTGTCTCTCTGCCTCCATCTCCGTTAGCCTGTCTGTCTGTCTATCTGTCCAGGGCTTTCCATCTGCGTTGTTATCCCTTCTGGAAAATCTATCATCTGCCTTACCTGTTTGTTTGTCTGCTTGGTTTTTAACTGACCACAAATCATCAGTGTGGTAAACCGGCCATGTTGAAACCTTTTCCATGATCTTTTGTGTGCTCTGTGCTGGAGAGAAGGAGTGGTACCTCAGGAAATGGGCACACGCAAACACACACACAAGCAACAACACACACACACACGCAAACACACACACACACACACACACACACACACACACACACACACACACACACACACACACACACACACACACACACACACACACACACACAGAGTGTGTGTGTATATTATTATTACATCCAGTCTCCATCCTTATCAGGGATAACATCAAGATAAAAAGAACACCTCTAACTAACAACAACAACAAAGCAATAATAAACCAGACAACCAAGACAAAAGACAACAAGAACAATAGCAAACAGAAAACAAGAAACCAGGACAAAAAGACACTACTAAAAGAAAAAAAAAGCACGCACACACAGAGCTAAAATAAGAAACAAACAATCAACTGATGGGTTTTTTATCTCATGAGCAGAAAAAGTCTTTTCCAACTGCTTGAATAGGACTGGACCCTCCCCCACCCCTCATCCCCTCCCTAGCTTGCTCAGCATCACAGAGTAGCGGATGGGACGGATAGTCTAGTGGTCAGAACATTGCGCTGGCAATTTGACGACCCGGGTTCGAGTCCGGTCGAGGAAATTTTTCTCCTGGAGTTAACATCAGTGCCGACTCCACTCTCCCCAAAAGTCCTTTGGATGAGACTTTAAACCGAGGCCCCGTGTGCGAACGCACGCAGAACATCTTGTGCACACGTTAAATCCTGTTCCGCTTTTCGTAAGAGTAGGCCATCGTGTGCCGGTGGGAACAAATGACAATATTTACAAAACTGCATACACACGGGGACCGGATGAAAAAACCACATGATTGCTTATTCTGTTATCCTCGATATAAAAGAATATAATAAATAAATAAATAAATAGATAGGTCCTTTTACAAGGACATGAGGGGCATTGTCAACCATGATGACAGAAACTTCCGAATCCTTTGCCTCCAAAAGCGGTGTGAAACAAGGATGCGTCCTTGCCCCTGTTGTGATGGAGATTATACTATAGTATAATATAGTATAGTATAATATAGTATAGTATAATATAGTATAGTATAGCATAGCATAACATAGCATAGCATGGCATGGCATGGCATGGCATGGCATGGCATGGCATGGATGGAGGAGGGCATAGCGTATGTAGGGTATGGTATGGGTATGGTATGGTATGGTATGGTATGGTATGTGGTATAGTATAGTATAGTATGTATGGTATGTAGATGGTATAGTATGGTATGTATAGTATAGTATAGTATATGGTAGTGTATGTAGTGTAGTGTAGGTGTGTGGTAGTGGTAGGTAAGTGTATGTATGTATGTATAGTATGTATGTGTAGTGTAGTGTATGTTAGTGTAGTATAGTATATAGTATAGTATAGTATAGTATAGTATAGTATAGTATAGTACGTATAGTATAGTATAGTATAGTATGTATAGTATAGTATAGTATAGCATAGTCATAGCATAGTGTAGCATAGTGTAGCATAGTGTAGCATAGTGTAGCATAGTGTAGCATAGTGTAGTATAGTGTAGTATAGTGTAGTATAGTGTAGTATAGTGTAGTATAGTATAGTATAAGTATAGTATAGTATAGTATAGTATATAGTATAGTATAGTATAGTATAGTATAGTATAGTAATTAGTATAGTATAGTATAGTATAGTATAGTCCCAGTGGAGTTATCCCATTTAGGGACTGGTCCT
>CM060333.1:50353992-50361492 GCA_030674155.1 Stramonita haemastoma | reverse complement strand
GCAATCTGCTGACCCAGGTTCGAATCCCGTTTAAGGGGATTTTTCCCCTCGAGTTAACATCAGTGCAGATTCCACTCTCCCCAAAAAGTCCTACGGATGGGACCATAAACCGAGATCCCGTGTGCGAACGCACGCAGAACATCTTGCGCACACGTTAGATCATGTTCCGCTTTTCGAAAGAGTAGGCTGTTGTGTGCCGGTGGGAACAAATGACAAAATTGACAAAACTGCATACACACGGGGACTTGCTGTAAAAAAAAAAAAAAGCACTCGAAGCAGTAAAAGAATGAATCAATAAAAAGAATGAACAAATAAATGAAAAAATAATAAACAAACAAAGAAACAAATAAATAAATAGATAAATAAAATGTTTTTTTTTTTAATCCTGCTGGATCAAAATACATAAAAGCTATTGAGAGTGTCAACAAAAGTTGACGTCAAACGGATCTATGCATTCTCTGAGTGACCAGACTGGAACACTGGTTTCATCCATTGTCCAGCAGCTTCTGAAAAGGCTCATTCTGGATTCAGCAACACAATAAGCGAACCTACATCCCATGTATTCAGGATAAAAACAACAACAAGTAACAAAGAAGCATAAAAACTATTGTACTCAGGAATTTTTCGTATGAAAATCTCCCCCCCCCCCCCCCAAAAAAAAAAAAAAAAAAAAAAAGAAAGAAAGAAAATAAACAAATCAAAACAAAAGCCAAAACCTAAACCGAAAAAGAGCAAAACAGTAACAACAACAACAACAAAATAGACAACACCGCACCACCACTACCATCAACAACAACAACAACAACAGAACAGACAACATCAACAGCAACAATAACTGGACAGACTACAGCAAAACAGACAACTGCAACAACAAAAGCAACAGCAATAACAGAGCAGACAACAGCAACAACAACAACAGAGTAGGCAACAACAGCAAAAACAACAACAGTAACAAGAGAATAGACAACAGCAACAATAACATCAGCGACAGAATAGAATACAGCAACCAGAACAACATAACAGACAACACCAGCAACAACAACTGAATAGACAATACAAACACCAACACCAATGAAAGAACAGACAACAGAAACGACAACAGAAACAACAACAACCACAGCACAAACAACAGCAGCAGCAACAACAGAAACAACAACAGAACAGACACCAACAGAAACAACAACAACCACAGTACAAACAACAGCAGCAGCAACAACAGAAACAACAGAACAAACACCAACAGAAACAACAACAACCACAGTACAAACAACAGCAGCAGCAACAACAGAAACAACAACAGAACAGACACCAACAGAAACAACAACAACCACAGTACAAACAACAGCAGCAACAACAACAAAAACAACAACAGAACAGAAAACACAAACAACCAAACTATTTCCGTTTTTTTTTTTTAAGTGCACACGTACTCAGGAAAAGAATCGGGACAAGAAGAGCAGAGGGGATGGTGCACTGCGATAATGCTCTGGCGATGGGCAGAGCAGTCTTGCTTTACCACTGATAACCCTGCCCCCACACTACACTTCACTACACTGCATTGCACTACACTACGCTACTCTGCACTACACTACACGACACGACACGACACGACACGACACGACACGACACGACACGACACGACACGACACGACACGACACGACACGACACGACACGACACGACGCTACGCTACGCTACACCCACTCCACTCCACTCCACTCCGCTACGCTACGCTACGCTACGCTCCGTTCCACTCCACTCCACTCCACTCCACTCCACTGCACTACGCTACACTACGCTACACTACGCTACACTGCACTACACTGCACTACACTACACTGCACAGCACTACGCTACACTACACTACACTACACTACACTACACTACACTACACTACACTACACTACACTACACTGCACTGCACTGCACTCCACTCCACTCCACTACACTACACTACACTACACTACACTACACTACACTGCATTGGACTACACTACACTACACTACACTACACTACACTACACTACACTACACTACACTACACTACACTACACTACACTACACTACACTACACTACACTATACTACACTACACTACACTACACTACACTGCACTGCACTGCACTGCATTGCACTACGCTACACTAGACTACACTCCACTACACTACTAACTGCACTGCACTACACTGCACTACACTGCACTACACTACACTACACTACACTACACTACACTACACTACACTACACTACACTACACTACACTACACTACACTACACTACACTACACTACACTACACTACACCGGGTTCGATTCCCGTTCGAGAGGATTTTTCTCCTGAGGTTAACATAGTGCTGACTCCACTCTCCCCACAAGTCCTTCGATGAGACTATAAACCGAGGCCCCGTGTGCGAATACACGCAGAACATCTTGTACACACATTAAATCCTGTTCCGCTTTTCGTAAGAGTAGGCCATTGTGTACTGGTGGGAACAGATGACAAGATTAAAAAGAACTGCATATACACAGGGACTGGATGTAAAAAAAAAAAAAGCACATGAACGCTTTTTCCATTATCCTCGATATAAAAGGATAAATAAATAAGATATATTTTTTTTTAAATACATATACTAAACTACACCACTACACACCACTACACCTTTCCCTACAGACTGTTTCCATATGAGATGTGTGGTTTATTTTATTTATTATTTTCTTATTTCATTCTTTTATATCGAGGATAATGGGATAAGCACTCTTGTGCTTTTTTTCATCCAGTCCCCGTGTGTATGTAGTTGTGTAAGTATTATCATCTGTTCCCACCGGCACACGATGGCCTACTCTTACGAAAAGCGGAACAGGATTTAACGTGTGCGCAAGATATTCTGCGTGCGTTCGCACACGGGGCCTCGGTTTACAGTCTCATCCGAAAGACTTTTGGGGAGAGTGGAGTCAGCACTGATGTTAACTCCAGGGGAAAAATCCCCTCCAACGGGAATCGAACTCGGGTCGTCAAATTGCTAGCGCAATGTTCTGACCACTAGGCTACCCCGTGGTAGGAATAGGTGTGAAGTTCATAGCGAACTCATGGCTAGTGGTAAGAGCTGATCAGTGCCCTAAGCAGACGACAAACAAGCAAACAAACCTATAGCTGCCACACAATCAGAACCTGCGGAGAAAACAGACAAAAAACAAAAAAAAATCATGACTCTTATGGAACTTGAATATGCTAGCTTCCAAATGATAATAATCATAATCATGAGCATAATCATCATCATCATCATAATCATAACCATGATGATGATGATGATGATGATGATGATGATGATGATGATGATGATGACGATGATGATGATGATAACAATGATGATGATAATAATAATAATAATAATAATAATAATAATAATTATATTATTATTATTATTATTATTATTATTATTATTATTATTATTATTATTATTATTATTATTATTATTATTATTATTATTGTTGTTGTTGTTGTTATTATTATTGTTATCGTCGTCGTCGTTATTATTATTATTATTATTATTATTATATTATTATTATTATTATTATTATTATTATTATTATTATTATTATTATTATTATTGTTGTTGTTGTGTTATTATTATTATTATTATTTTATTATTATTATTATTATTATTATTATTATTATTATTATTATTATTATTATTATTATTGTTGTTGTTGTTGTTGTTGTTGTTATTGTTGTTATTCTTCTTCTTATTATTATTATTACTATCATTATTATTACTATCATTATTATTATTATTATAAGAATAATAATAGGAAGAAGAAGAAGAAGAAGAATTTAAACTGCACTTCCTCTATGATATAAACAATCAAAGCGCTGGCATTTAGCCTATTCTTACACATTAATCTTAACCAATCACAAACAGTTTGAACAAATTCAAAACTGACTTTGAAGTGTTTTAAACTCAAAGTAAAAAAAAATCAATAAATAAAAGCAGGAATACAATAGTAGTTACAGTTCTTTGATGTAGATACAAATCGTGTAACTCAAACATTTTGGTATGATCAAACAAATAAAGAAGCAGAAAAACCACACAATCCAACTATAAAGCCACAAGGGGCAGCCACAACATCTGAGCTTTTTTTGTTTATTGGGCTACGGGTCTAGTCTGTAAAGCAGACGATTTTCTTTCTTCTTTGAAAATTCTAACTTCTCCTCTACAATCACAGATATTATAATGCCATTTTTTTCCGTGTCTAAGAAGCATCGTAGGCAAAACCTTGTATAAATAGAACAAGTTTTGGGTGAACAATCGTATACTTTTCACTTTTATGCTTTATAAAAAACATAAATTCGCTGCATTTTCCGGGAAGGAGATTGTGTGACAGGTAATCTCCATTTTGAATAAAACACGATCCTTGGGTTTGGTGTGCTGATAAGGCTAAACTTTAATGTCAAAAACACATCTTGACTGGTGTACTGATAAACTAAAATTTAAATGTCAATAAACACCATCTTTGGCTGGTGTTGTGCTTTGTATAAACAACTTAATGTATGTAGGAAAATAAGTCAATAAACCACCATCTTTGGGCTGGTGTGCTGATACAACTAAATATTGAAAATGTCAATAGAAACACCATCTTTGGTCTGTGTGCTAACAACTAAATATTGATGTCAATAAACACTCTGATGTGTATGATAAATCAAAAATTTAAAATGTCAATGGTCTTTAGTGTCTGAAACTTTCCAAAATTCCTTTCGGTTTTATTTTTAGTTTTTACATTTTTGGCGAAAAAACTGGTTTTAAAAAAATATTTAATCTTGTTTGTGACATTTTTTCTAGATAAAAGTTACTTGCAATCAATGTTTTTTTTGTCTTATATGTTCTTGTTTTGATTATAAGTGGGGGTTGAGTTGTTTTGGGTGTCTGTTTTAGTTTGCCTTTTTTTTGGTTGATTTTTTGTTTGTGTTTTTCTTCAATCTTTCTTTATTTTATTTTTCTCTGAATATAACCGGCTCCGGAGTTCAGCAATTCATCTTACGATTGCTTTTTAAAGTAAACCCAATGTGGTTCTGACATATAATTATCATAATCTTTAAGTATTATCTCCTCTATATCGAGTGATATTGGACGGCCAAAAGCGAAATTTAGCGTGTATACCTGCACAAAGTGTCAACCATTGATAGATAACAACCCCAATATTGCCAGACCCAGGCGAAGACGTTAAAACAAAACAAAAAGAAAATAACAATAAACTGCCTTGGCTTGAATCTCAGACGTTACAAGTCCTCACTAGACACAGTAATATACAAAGTAGAAAAGAGTTGTAGAGAAAATCAAAATTAAATGCAGGTATTCAATTGGTTGTAATAAATGTATCTCCAGAAAGAAAGAAACACACATTAAAATTAATACAAATTTATGTGAGCAAGACCAAGTGATAGCTTAAGTGCACTGAACACAGAAAACATTCAACTGAAGAGTGCTTTGGGAGCTAGAAGGTATGTTCATATGAAGCAAAATGTTTTTGAATGCAATCTGAACTATGACAAACTAACTTATCGCTTTTCCGGATTTTGCTACAACCACGCTTTGGAGGCATAGCTAGTCTTTGATATGGTCACTAGGTGGGTCAGACATGAATCTCTCAGGGTTTTGTGTCTCTCGGTCTTTCTCTCTACGAGTCTGTTGCTCTGTGTGAGGGGATTTATCAGACCCTGTGTTGTGTGTTGTGTGTGTGTGTGTGTGTGTGTGTGTGTGTGTGTGTGTGTGTGTGTGTGTGTGTGTGTGTGTGTGTGTGTGTGTAGTGTAAGGTGTGGGCGTGTGTGTAAGTGTGTGCGTGTGTGTGCGCGCGCTGTTGTGTGTGTGTGTGTGTGTGTGTGTGTGTGTGTGTGTGTGTGTGTGTGTGTGTGTGTGTGTGTGTGTGTGTGTGTGTGTGACAGTGTCTCGATTCGTCTGGATGGCACCCACGCTAGAGTTCCATTTTGAGTACAACTATTAAAACTTTGACAGAGGAGAAAAAGTACATAACTTTTCTCTGATGCCATTGAACCTTTGAGTTTAGTGAAGTAAATATAGGGTTGTTTGTTTTGTTGGTTTTTTTTTTTTTTTACAATATTCCTGGACAACTTCAAATACAGACCTGGCAGTGCCTTAATCTCCTTCGTGTATAATATATACACGTATAATTGTTACCGGGTACCTATTTCAAAGTCTGGCTGACCAACGGGGCATCCACTGAAGATTCTGCTACCAGCGTCCTCCACTCCTTGTATCCATGAATATATAGTGTGTGTATATATCTATTTATAATAATATATTATATATGTAATATATGCATATATAATACATGATAATAAGCATAATAGATAATAGATAGATAGATAGATAGATAGATAGATAGATAGATAGTAGATAAAAGAAGTAGATAGATAGAGTAGATAGATAGATAGATAGATAGATAGATAGATAGATAGATAGATAGATGATAGATAGATAAGATAGTAGATAGATAGATAGATAGATAAGATAGATAGATGATAGATATGCGTATGCCTTAGATCCTGTAGTTCATGTCAGAGTTCAGTGGGTTTTAGACACACCAACATACCCAGCATGCACCCTGTATTTGTGGAGGGATGGGCTCCACCAAGCTTTTGACAGTGTCGTGTCAAAGGACTAACAACAGAAATAGCAAAAGTGAATCAACATACAAGCAGAGAAAAATCCAATAAGCACGAAACTGGACACCCCAAAAAATCGAAAAACCCAAAAATTCATGTATTTATCTTAGTCCCAGTCCAAAGGTGTTATCACATTGATATAATATAAGCGAAGTGCTAAAATGGGGACAGGATGGCTCAGTGGTCAGAGCACTCCATTTCCTCCAGCTAAGGTTAAGAAGCATCGAGCGTTGTTACCAAGCGGATAGGTGACCGTTTTCTTGCCTTAGCTTCACTACAGTTCCCTAGTTCAACCAGCTGTAAATGTGTACCTGCCCTCTTTAGGGTCAGGGAAGGTAAAGCAGCCAGGGAGAGGACATGGTTGCCACTCTCAATATGCTGGCCCCTGGAGAAACTGAGGTCTCTGACATCTCTCTCCGCAACGACCGCATAGGTTATGGGAACACCTGAATGTTATAAACCTTACATCAACTGTTGCTTTGCTTGAAGAGTATTTTGCGTTAGACGGTCTTCAGCCACAACAGGCTCTTAGCGTAACAACATGTAAAGTGTTTCCATAACCTTTGTGGTCGTAGGGGAGCGAGGTGTCAGAGACCTCAGCTTCTCTAGGGTCCAGCATTTTGAGGGCGGTGCCCATCTCCTCTCCCTCGTTGCTTTACCTTCCCTGACCCTAAAGAGGGTAGGTACCCGTTGACATCTGGGTGAACTGGGGGACCTGTACTGAAGCCAAAACACGCAAACAGTCACCCATCCGCTTGATGCTGCTTAACGTTGGCTGGGGAAAAGCAAGTGCTCTGACACTGAGCTATCCCGTCCCCGTAAGAA
>CM060333.1:50336492-50346492 GCA_030674155.1 Stramonita haemastoma | reverse complement strand
ATGACAAAATTCTACCAGCCGCAAGCGCGATTTTCAGGCTTTCTATATGTCCACCTCAACGACAAGCAAACGCTTTCATTACACGCGCTTGCTTTATCGCGCTTGCTTTTATCGCGAGCAAGGAACTCTTTGTGCGCGGGCTAACGTCTATATTTTCACCCTTGCATGCGTAAAGAGAGGTCTATACGTTCTATGATATAAAACTGATATTTTTTCGCATCTAGCAATATTTTTTGTGAGTCTGAAAGCATTAATTATTCCATAGTTGATCCTATTTCAATACTCATAGGCACCGTTTGACAAAAGCGCATATCGTTGGTTATAGTGGGGGTGGAGGGGGGTTGAGGGTTTTAATTTTTTTGTTTGTTTGTTGTTGTTGTGTTTTTTTTTGGGGGGGTTGGTTGGTTACATTTGTTCTTTTCCAAATAGGCATCTGAAGTACAATCTTGCAATGAACATTCATGCAGTGTTGAAAGTCAATCACCGACATCATGATCGTTTTGATTTCCTACCTCCAATTTTCAATGAATGTGGGATACTTCATGTAGTGGATAATTGATATTTGTGTCTCAAAGATTTTTCATTAGTATTTGTTTTGATTGTTTAGTTGTCTCATTATGTGATTTATCACAGTTTATTGTATTTTATCACAATTGATAATATCGCTTTTAAACCAACCTTTTCCCCCTAGGCGATATCGGGGACCTGTCAGTATAAATAACATTACCACCCGGCAATTCTGTGCTTGAAATTCCCTCTTTTCTATCCCTCTCTTTGTTCCTGCCTTCTTTCTTTTCTTCCTGTCACCTCCTTATTTTTTATTTTCTACCGTTTCGATCTATTCTCTTCTCCCCCCCCCCCCCCCCCCCCGAAAGACTTAAAAGATAACAAGTCTCTCCAGCGACAAAGTCGGATTACTGGGCCTGACTTGGCAAGCGCTTAACAGCATCGCAATACATTTTCGCTCTAATGATAGTTGTTGTCAGAACTTTTGACATAGAATGAAAAGAAAACTGACCAATAACAAACAAATATAGGTTCAAATCACATTAGAGAGATAAAATCTTTTCGGACCATGGTGACTTTGCTGTTGGCCCAGTGGAAAGGCAGGGACCTCAGTCAAGGTTCATGAACAGGCGAAATTTGGGGAGAGCTGCTCTAATTACCTGACCAACACTGCAGGTGTCCGTATCTCCGGGGCCCAGATGACGCCTGATATATCATGATAGAAAGCTCAAAGTACAGCCCTGACACGAATTCTTAAAGCATTACAGTATAGCAATATCACTACACAATCTTCATTCTCGTTGATCTTCATGCAATAACAGAAAACTGTCTCTGATTGGGTGGTGGCCCCACTTGCTCGGTCTCGTGGTGACCTCGGTTTCAGTATCCTTATACACTCCTGTGCCTGTGGTGGGTTTGTGCCAAGCCTTTGGCGTTGGAGGTTCACGAGAGAAGGTCATTGGAGGGACGTTGTGGTAGTCGTTACCCCAGGTGGGCAACTCACTCAGTCTGGCTCCGCGACTGAGCTAATACTGTCGTCAGTAGGGAGCTTAGTAGGTGGTGTCCTGCGTATGTTAGCGCTCAGAACAGGCACCACTGAACACCACCAAAGTGACCCAGCAGCCGTGCAGGGCCCCTCTGGCTGATGGTCCCCATGGCAGCGTGATACTGATGGGCTCCTGTGGACCTCTGATCCTGAGGATGCAGCATAACGAATCTGGGTATGGCTGTGGCCGGGAGATTGAAATGAGCGGCGTGGGAGCAACAGGACAGGAACGTCACAGAAGATGAGGCAGCACAAACAAAGAAACAAATAAACGAGAGAGAGAGAGAGAGAGAGAGAGAGAGAGAGAGAGAGAGAGAGAGAGAGAGAGAGAGAGAGAGAGAGAGAGAGAGAGAGAGAGAGAAGACAGACAGACAGACAACAGACAGACAGACAGACAGACAGACAGACAGACAGACAGACAGACAGACAGATAGACAGAGGCAAGGCAAGGCTAATTCTTTTATTCGAGGATAATGAATAAGCACTCGTGTGCTTTTTTACATCCACAGTCCCCGCCCTTTTCAGGTTTAACATCAAGATAAAAGATAACCTCTAACTAAATAACATCAATAATAATGATCCAAATACCAAGAGCAGGAAACCATACCCAATATCAAACACCAGGCAAGAAATTAGACAGATACAATGATAAGGTACTGATATAAAAAGGCACTCATTCAAAAACGAAAATAAGAAGTAAGAATCAATGATGATTTGATTTTAGACACATTTTGAGAGAGATTGAGAGAGATTGAGAGAGAGAGAGGAGAGAGAGAGAGAGAGGAGAGAGAGAGAGAGAGAGAAGAGAGAAGAGAGAGAGAGAGGAGAGAGAGAGAGAGAGAGAGAGAGAGGAAGGCAAGGCAAGGCAAGGAGGCAAGGCAAGGCAAAGGCAAGGCAAAATTCTTTTATTCGAGGATAATAGATAAGCACTCATGTGCTTTTTTACATCCAGTTCCCGCCCTTTTCAGGGATAACATCAAGATAAAAAGATAGCCTCAACTAAACAAGAATAATTATAATGATCCAATTACCAAGAGCAAGAAACCATACCAAGTTTCAAACAACAGGTAAGAAATAAGACAGAGATACAATATTAAGGTAATGTTATAAAAAGGGCACTCATTCAGAAACGAAAATAGGCAGTAAGAATCAATGATGATTTTGATTTGAATAAAAGACAAACAAACAAACAAACAAATAAACAAAAACAGAACAAAACGAAACAAAACAAAAAAAGGCACAATAATTAAAGATCAAACATGAGAATATGATGAGGTTAGATGACTGAGAATGACTATCATCAAAACAAGTCCCATAAAACATAAAATTTTGATAAAATGTGGGAAAGAACAACAACAACAGGTAAGAAATAAGACAGAGATACAATATTAAGGTAATGTTATAAAAAGCACTCATTCAGAAACGAAAATATGAAGTAAGAATCAATGAAGATTTTGATTTGAATACAAAAAAACAAACAAAAACCAATCAAAGCCAAAAAAATAAAAAGGGACATAATTAAAGAGCAAATATGAGGATATGATGAGGTTAAATGACTGAAAATATCAATCCACCACCATCTATCATCAAAATAAGTCCCATAAAACATAAGTTTTTGAACAAAAAAAACACCCCAACTACACACACACAAAACACACACAAAACACACACACACACAACAAGAGAGAGAGAGAGAGAGAGAGAGAGAGAGAGAGAGAGAGAGAGAGAGAGAGAGAGAGAGAGAGAGAGAGAGAGAGAGAGAGATTATTTATTTATTTATTTATTTATTTATTTATTATTTATTTATTCGTTTATATCGAGGATAACAGAATAAGCAATCATGTGCTTTTTTTCATCCGGTCCCCGTGTGTATGCAGTTTTGTAAATATTGTCATCTGTTCCCACCGGCACACGATGGCCTACTCTTACGAAAAGCGGAACAGGATTTAAAGTGTGCGCAAGATGTTCTGCGTGCGTTCACACACGGGAGAGAGACAGACAGACAGACAGACAGACAGACAGCACACACACAAGAGAGAGAGAGAGAGAGAGAGAGAGAGAGAGAGAGAGAGAGAGAGAGAGAGAGAGAGAGAGAGAGAGAGAGAGAGAGAGAGAGAGAGAGAGAGAGAGAGAGAGAGAGAGAGAGAGAAAACTTTCCTTATATAATTAAATACAACAAAGCGAGACTTACCTGGTAAGGTGAAGCTGGTTGTAAATTCTTGCGAATTTATTGTAGACCAGAACGGAGTGCACATGAGAACCGGGCGCAGCCCCTACTGTCAGTTTTTAGAGCCTCGAGAGAACACTGTGTCATACTATAACAGGAACATTAAATATTTCATAAACATTGTTATCATTATTATCATTTTGAAAGGGTGGGATGTCTTACTGATGCACCGTGTGCAGAACACTGTTGTCAGTTCTAGATCAAAATTCCACAAAGTGGTATTTGTTTCATTTGCATGGTATGCACTTCATTTTACTTGCATGGTATGCATGCAGACCATTTTAGGGGTGGGCATGTGCACTCCGTTCTGGTCTACAATAAATTCGCAAGAATTTACAACCAGCTTCACCTTACCAGGTAAGTCTCGCTTTGTTGTATTTAATTCTTGCTCATTTCCTGCATCCCTCCACTATATGCACATGAGATTTTAGAGCCACAGTGTTCTCGAGACAAACACATCCACCACATGTTAACAAGAAACTGTCCTACCTTATTTATGTTGTAGGAATCGCTCCATGATGGATTGGCCCATGGTCAGTGTTGGGCCCCGTCTTCTTATTATAAAACTTAGCAAACGTGGAAACATTTGTCCATCCAGCTGCTTTCATGATGATGTTTATCGGAGCGTCTGCAAGTTTAGCAGCGGAAGTACTGGCTGACCTCGTACTGTGTGCCGTGAAGCCTGTAATGTCTATGCCTGCCCTCTCCATCGTCCACTTCAGCCAGCGCCCCTTGGTGCAGTGCTTGGAGAGTGATAAACAAATGTGGGGTAGCATTCTGAGCCCTCAGTTCTTTGCTCTGTTTCAGGTATTCTTTCAAAGTGTGAACTACACACAAAGCCTCTTTTTCCACAAAAGCCATGAGTTCAATGGGTGATTGATGGGCTCCTCTTCTTGACTGTTTTAATCATCTATTTACATAAAAAAACACACTTTTTCCTTGAAAATAGCATATTGTCGATGTCCAAAGCAGCAATAGTTTGACACCTCTGACCGGACAGAAGGGCAATTAACATCACAAGTTTCATTGTCAGTTCCTTGAACGTCAGGTTTTCCACTGGAACCCATGTTTCTAACATTTTCAGCACAATGTTTACATCCCAAGTGTGGTTATACTTTGGTAGTGGTGGTTTTCTTTCGAACACACCCTTCATAAATCTTTTTACAAGTTCGTGTTGACCAAACGTTGCCCCTTCATAGTTGCAGAGAAAACAACTTAGCGCAGAACGAGCGGTGCCCACAGCGCTATAAGAATATCCCTCTTTCAACAGCGATGCCAGAAAATTTACAGCTGTGGCTAGAGGTGGTGAAACTGAATCCACTTGTTGCTCACACGCGTACCTCTCCCACTTTCGTATGTACACATCATACATCTGTTTTGTTGCGGGTCGCCATGAGGACATGAGAATACTGGTAGTCTCCTCAGAAAAGCCTTGTGTTCTGAATCTATCCCTGACACTTTGCAGACTAGCAGCGTCAGGCTTTTCCTCAGTGGGTGTTTTGTCTCCTTTTGACTTGGTTGTGTCAGAAGAGTGTTTCTGGCTGACAAGAGGACAGGTCTGGCTGTGAGAATTTTCATCAGTGCTGGCCAAAAGGGCTGATTTTTCCAGGTTGGCGCTACTATAACCCCTCTTGCTTTGTCTTTCTTTATCTTTGCCAGGACCCGGGGTATAATGCTGAAAGGTGGAAAACAATAAACAGTCTCATTTCCCCAATACATGCTAAATGCATCAATAGCACATGCTCCTGGGTCAGGCAAGAAAGACACATATCTGGAAAACTGAAAATTTAATCTTGAGGCAAACAAGTCAATGACAGGTTTTATATCAAGAATATTCATAGCCTCAGAAAGTAGCATTGAATCCAGTTTCCATTCTGTGTCAATGTGGATCTGTCTAGACAGACTGTCAACTTCAACATTCTCAACACCAGGAATGTGAGCAGCACTGAGCCATATGTTTCTGCTTTCACACCAATGCCAGATTTGCTGAGATACATCATTCAGATGTTTAGATCTGTTCGAACCCATGTTGTTAATACAACCAACAGTGCTTGTGTTATCAGTCATAATTCTTATGTGAACATTACGTTGGTCATGCAACAAAGACTTGAGACCAAAAAAGACAGCTATAGCTCCAAAGCATTTATGTGTCCTTCTTTGTCTTTCTCACTCCACATGCCTTGTGTTTGTGATTTGGTGTCAACAACCCAAGCACCCCATCCTGTACTGAACTGTCTGTCTTCATAGTAATGGTGGGGTCTGATCTCTGAATGGGAGCCTTTTGCTTGTCTATGTTATTAATCCACCATTCTAGCTCTGTATTCCCCTCAGCTGATAACACAACAGGCTTTTCCCAGTTCCCCTTGCTTAGTTTAAGTGCGGAACACTTATCTTGTTCAAGTGCTCTGTAGTACAAAGGACCCATTGGCACAGCAAGAAAACAAGAAACCATTAGTCCAATACAAGATGCCAGAGATCTTATAGTTGTACTTTCCTGACTGAATAATAGAATGCATGCACACAGCAGTTTTTGTTTCCGTTCATCTGTCAGTGTGACTGTCATGTCTGTTGAGTTTATTTTGAAACCCAGGTAGGTGATTTCTTGCACAGGCATGAACTGTGATTTCTTTTCATGTACATAGAAACCTAGAGAGTCTAATAATTGTATTGTGTCTACCACACACTGTACAACTTCTGTTTCAGTCTCTCCCACAATCAAACTGTCATCAATGAATGAAGTGATCAGGTGACCCATATCATGTAAGCGTGCTAGGACAGGTTTCATGAGTTTTGTGAATTTTCTGGGAATCGGACTGAGTCCCATAGCAGCTGCCTGAAAACAGTACAGTTTTTCTCTCCATCTGAATTTCAGATATTTCCGAAAAGTCTCCTCTACTGCTATGAGGTAATATGCATCTCTCAGATCAATTGATGCGAAAAAGCAATTTTGTGTAACTAGATCCAAAGCTGTATATATTGTTTCCATCTTAAATTTCTTATATTCCACATTTTTGTTCAGAGCTTTCAGATTTAAAATCATTCTAAATGATCTGTCTTTTTTCTCCCTAACAAAGATAGGTGAGACAACTTGTCCTGATTCAGGTAAAGACTCTTTTATCACACCTTTTTTCAACAAGTTTCTTATTTCAGAGTCAACAGCATAGTTTTCACGCTTGCTAAACAACCTTTGCAAACTTTGCTTTATGTCTACTGGGCAATCATCAAAGGTGATTTTAATTCCTTCAACTGTTTCAAGTACATCAGGGTCAGAAGTTAGTTCATTCCAGTGCGACAGCTTTTCCTTTATGCTTCCTGCTTTAAAGTTATCATGCTTCAATTCAAGATAAGCACACAAAAAAGGCAAGCAAAGTTCAAACTCACTAACCTTGTTTCCAGAAGGGAGGGGCGGTTCTGTCAAAGATCGAGTTACTGCGGTGGCTGTTATTCTGACCCTTCTTCCAAAACACTTTGTTTGCTTGACCGAAGGAACTCCCCCCCTGCCCCTGCCTCCACGGCTTCCGGCCTAAAAAAGAGCTACTGTTGTTATGCTGCCACGTGCTCCTCTTTTGCTGACCACACATGTTCTGACCGAGTTTCTGGGACTCTTGCACTTCTTTTAGACATTTGTGAAAATCAGAGCCATACAGTAGTTCTGGGGTCATGGCAACCTGTGGTGCACATATGCCAGAGAGTTCACGGGTAGGCAGGGTCGGTGCATGTCTCTCCGTTTCTGGGACAGGTCATGGTTGGCGTGACCTGTGAGGGCAAGGGCATCTGAAAGTTGAGCTATGCATCCGGTCAGTTCACTGTTCACTGCGTACTGTAGTGGCATCCTGCCCTGAGATGGTATCTCTTACCCTCAAAAATCGGTGGGTGCAGAGTGTTATGGCTATGGCAGCTTTTGACAGCGTTTTCTGTGTATTTGCCATCCGAATATCTGTCTTTCTAGTGAAGGGCTTGAGGACAGAAAAAACTTCCTGGTTTGTTCGGGGAACGCCCAGGTATGCACAGTTTTCGGGAATTGGGTACTTTGTCAGTTTTTCCCTCAGCTTTCTGTCTGGAAGTTTTGATCCAAATCTCGATTCAAGCAGCTTTGCCAATTTTCCTGAGACCGGTGGTCCCTTTTCTTCATTATCGTCAAAAGATGATGCCATTTCAGCAAAAAGATCGTCATCCTCCTCCTCTGTAGCTTCTGCTATCAGCTCTTTTTCCAGTTCCTCTGCCTTATCAGAAACACTGTCGGTGACAAATTCTGAATCACTACCTGCCTTCTTTCTTTACCCTTCATTCTCAGCGAGGGGTCTATCAGCGTCAGTGCTAATTTTTCTCTTCTTGGTGTGCGGTGCACTTCTTTCAAAATTGTCCATTCTTTTGGAAAGGTTCTGAATGATTGAAAAAATGTCTCGGAGAGATGGTTCCCTTTCCACCGAGGGTTCAGCAGAGGTGCCAGCTTGTGGTTCTTCTTCATAGGATTCTGACTCCATAACCAAATCCTGGTCACTAGTGTAGTCCACAGAATGGATCTCCATTTTTTTTTCCCAGAAACTTTTCCACAAAAAACAGATTTCACAAGCACTACAAAAAACAACAACAACCCCCAAGTTATACACAAAATAAAACAAACCAAGAAAAGCAAGGTCTAGAAACTATTATAGCTAGTGCTGAGATTCCTGATAGTGATGGGCGTTGCCGACACAGCGGGAGGCGATATGATAAAGGTCTGGACAGTAGCTCGGCTAGGCACGAACTGACAGACAGTAGGGGCTGCGCGCGGTTCTCATGTGCATATAGTGGAGGGATGCAGGAAATGAGCAAGAATTATAAACCTGATGCAAAATAATAGAAATTTGGGTTATAAATCTACTCAATTGTTTTCTTTTCAAATATTTACGTAGGAATTCAAGTGTCAACTGTCGAAGTGAAGTGTCTAAGCATGAATTTGGACACAGGTGTTTGATCTGTCTGGATAATCGGAGGCAGAATTAATGTTGCCATACTGATAATTAAAGAGTTCAGGTTACTTTTTTTAATACCACTTTACGTCACAGCAGATTTCCCTGCGTGAAATTCGGGCTGCTCTCCCCGGGAAGAGCGCGTCGCCACAAGTGCAGCGCCTACCCATTTTTTTTTCCCCTCAGGGATGGTGTCTAAACACGACACCTGTGTGCATGATGGTTTTTTATATATAATTTTGTCATCGGCTCCTACCGGCACACGATGGCCTGCTCTTCTGAAAGGCGGAACGGGATTTTAACGTGTGTGCAAGATGTTTTTGCGTGCGTTCGCACACGGGGCCTCGGTTTATAGTCTCATCCGAATGACTTTGACATTCAGTTCGATTTTTTCGTCAAACTGGGAAGAAAGGGCGAGGCTGGGTACGAACCCAGAAACTCACGGTTTACATATTGGCAGGCGAACGTCTTAACCATCCTGCCATCTTCCTTACCTTACATACAGCCTGTTTTCAAAATAAAAGGGTATTAATTATTTATGCTCTATATTCTACAGGCACTTAGCTGCAGAGAACAGCCATTGAAAACAAACTGGTTCATTATCCTATGTATCGTGACATTACTGAAACTGATTTTAGGACATTCATAATTATGCAGAAGGGCGGGGGGGGGGGGGTAGAAAATGTATGATCTAATCGGTTGTAGAGGGATTTTTTTGTTGGTGGTTATGCTAAGGGTCATAAAATAGGCCGAGGCTCTGCCATCTATTTGTTGTTTTTATTATTGTTCTTCTTCTTGTTGGTATTGTTGTTGTTGTTCTCCTTGTCGTATCCGGTATTTGTTGTTGTTGTTCCTCTTGTTGGTATTGTTATTATTGTTCTTCTTGTTTGTATTGTTGTTGTTGTTCCTCTTGTTGGTATTGTTATTATTGTTCTTCTTGTTTGTATTGTTGTTGTTGTCCCTCTTGTTGGTATTGTTATTATTGTTCTTCTTGTTTGTATTGTTGTTGTTGTTGTTCCTCTTGTTGGTATTGTTAGTATTGTTCTTCTTGTTTGTATTGTTGTTGTTGTTGTTCCTCTTGTTGGTATTGTTGTTGTTGTTCTTCTTCTTCTTCTTGGTATTGTTGTTGTCGTTGTTGTTGTTGTTCCCCTTGTTGGTATCCGGTATTGTTGTTGTTGTTTCTCTTGTTGGTATTGTTGTTGTTCTTCTTCTTGTTCTTGGTATTGTTGTTGTCGTTGTTGTTGTTCCCCTTGTTGGTATTGTTGTTGT
>CM060333.1:50318992-50331492 GCA_030674155.1 Stramonita haemastoma | reverse complement strand
AATGAAAGAGTTCAGAGGCTCTGTACAACGAACGCCATATCCCAGTGGTTAGGACCATTCGATGTCAATCCCAGGCATTCATGAAGTCGTTGGTTCAAATCTCGGCAGCGTCTGGTGATCTAAGGACGAGGATTTTTACGATCTCCCATGCCAACTTCAAGTGCAGACCTGCTAGTGCTCATTTGCCTTCGTGTATATATTCACATACAGAAGATGAAAATCAATATGCGCACGTTAGAGGTCCCGTCACTCAGTTCAAGAGTACCGTGGGTTACAGAAACAAAAACATACCCAGCATGCATCCCCGAAGTTGTAATGCGGCTACCTTCGTGGTGGCCAAAAACAGTCGCAGACACAATAATTACTTCGCCAATGGTGAACCTCGGAGCTGTAGCGGAGGAACGAAAATAAAAAGGGTTCCTTATAATATTCTGCTGAATCCATTGCGCAGTGTCTCTATATGCATGGAAACCACAGGGGACAGTTACCTGTGAAGAATAGAGGTAACATTCTGACTGGGTACTGCAGGAGTGTAGGTTGCCAGAAAACAAGGGAGATGTGATTTGAATCTGGACCTTGTTTAGTCACTGTTGACAGAAATGTCTTTAAAACTTAGTGTTCACTTTATTCCCTTCTAAACATAGGGGAGGGGATAGCTCAGTATTCACAGCACTCGCTTTCCCCAAGCTAAGGTTAAGCAGCATCAAGCGTGGTTACCAAGTGGATGGGTGACCGTTTGCGCGCCTTGGTTTCAGTACAGTCCCCCAGTTCACCAAGCTTCAAATGGTACCTGCCCTCTTTAAGGACAAGGGGAGGTAAAGCAGCGAGGGAGAGGAGATGGCCGCTGCCCTCAACATGCTGGCCCCAAAAGAAGCTGAGGTCTCTGAGGCCTCGCTCCCTTACGGCCACATAGGTAATAGGACACCTTTACCGTTTTTTTAAAAGATTAGATTGTTCTGTTTTCGTGATAAAAGGAACATACTCCAATAGATTAGAAAGGTTTTTTTCTGTTTTCATAATAAAATGAGCATGCTCCAATAGATTAGCTAGTATACACTTACTGTCTCTGTATAAAATTAACATAAAAGGAACGTATTCCATTAGATTAGAAAGTACTTTCATGCTGTTTCGTGATAAAATAAACGTACTCCAATAGATTAGAAAGTGTACATATCAACATCTCCAGTACATGTACGTACTCTTTGTTCAATTATTTTCTTGTTTTGACACCCTCAGCGATGTATGCACAATTGTTGAATTGATGAAACAGTCGTGATTGGGGGCTTGAGGTCAAAATTTAGGAACTTTGGAAACAATATCTTATTTTTTATCGAGACTTCATATTTAAATAGTTCACTATTTTGCTTGAGTTTAATATACTGGCAATACTTAGCAGGTACTTAGTTCTTCAAAACCTACCTGTTCAAGATATTTTAAGATGTGTAACAGATATTTGCTCTCAACATGAAACAAAATTGTATCTTTTTGCTTTTTTTTCGAGACCTTTACACTGATTTGGAGCACACTTCCCGAAATCTCGAGGTTGGAATCATGATATACTATGGTGTTACGTGCTTTGTGTTCATGCCAGCTGAGATCAAACTGTTTTGAAAAGAGCATTCGTGGGCATTCACACACACACACACACACACCACACACACACATACACACACATTTTCTATTTCTCGCTTGCCTTTCGTTTTTTTTTGTGTGTGTGTGTTTGGTGTGTGTGTGTGTGTGTGTGTGTGTGTGTGTGTGTGTGTGTGTGTGTGTGTGTGCGCGCGCGCGCGCGCGTGTGTAAGTGGGGATCGGGAGATAGTAAGTATTGCTTTCTATGCATTTCTGTCATCATGCATATTTTTCCTTGGTTTTCTTTTTTATAGTTGTTATTAAGCTGTTCTTGTTTGTTTGTTTTATTTTGTTTATTTGTTTGTTTTTCTCGAGGGCTGGATGTAAAAGAGCATGTATTGCTTCATCTATTACCCTCTGAAAAATAAAATTTGCTAAAAAAAATTGTTTTCTCGGGTTTTCCTATATAGATAGCTAGATGAAAAACGCAAATCAATGCTTATTCAATGTACAGATGGCTTGATGAAAAAAGCATATAATGATTGTTTATTCAATGTACTATGTGGAAATAAAAGATTGACTTTGACTTTGACTCTGATTCTCTGTCTCTGTCTCTGTCTGTCCCTGTCGGTCTCTCTGTCTCCCTGCTCCCTGTCTCTCTGTCTCTCTGTCTCTCTCTCTCTCACACACACAACATACATACATACATACATACATACATACATACATACATACATACATACATACATACATACATACATACATACATACATACATACACACGTGCACGCGCACGCGCACGCGCACGAGCACATACACGCACACACAACACACACACATACACACACATCACCACACACACATACACACACATACACACACACACACACACACACACACACACACACACACACACACACACACACACACACACACACACACACACACACACACACACACACACACACACACACACACTCATTTTGTGGATGTTGTCAGTCATTTTGCTTTTCAAGCATCAACATGCTCACAACATTTTGGTTCATCAAATGTTAGGGCTTTGTCAATAAAATATCCTCTTTATTTTTAAAAAGCGGAACCAAAGATCTCTGGCGTATGATTACAAAGTAGCTATACTTAAATAAACATCGCAGAAAACTTTTTCAAATAAGACGACGTCAAGACACGATCTTTATTGTGTTTTTTTTATAATTGCGTATAAACTACGCAGACGCTTTTGTGTTTCTCATGTCTCAGTCTTTTTTTCTCTCTCTCCTTTAAAATTTTTGGGTTTTTTGTAACCAGTAAACAGGTAATTAAAGGTGATCTATTTCACACCAAGGAATAGATGGCAATTTTATCGCACAGTGTTCTTCATCGGCCGCGTGAAACGCTCAGACAGCAACTATTTTTTTGCTGTCTGTCGAAAATAAGCGAAATTGCGTTGCACTCCCGCTAAGTGCCTGACGCGTCACACCCAGCGCATCCAACTTCGACGTGAGAGAGAATTGAATTAAGTTCTCTGGTACGTATTTCTTTGGAAAAGAAAAAGGCTGGATAATTTACCAAGAAGGCAGAAAACAGACAAGAAGGAGGTGACAAGAAGAAAAGGAACGAGGCAGAAACAAAGAGAGAGATTGAAAAGAGGGGATTCCTTGCACAGAATTCCCAGAAAGAGGGGATACTATGTGTGGTGACATGCCCACGGCATCTCCACGTAGGAACATAATCTTCACAGACGATTTCGTCTTTTACCACTCTATAAAAAATGCATGTATTGTTTAAGAACCCCCCAAAAAAAACACAACAACAACAAAAAAAAAAAAAAAAAAACAAACAAACAAACAAAACAGATACTGCTATAACTGCATATATTATTGATTTTAAGTTTTTGCTTAAACTTTTTTTTTTAAATACATAACGGAAAGCACTGTGGTTTCTCCGTTTAATCAAACATTTTTTCTTCGTTTCTGCCCCTTACTGGGCGGGATGAGTAGTGCCAGGTCTTCTCCTGTGCTTGTCGCTCTGCAGGAGGTCTGCCTGCTGGCCTCAGCCAATACATCTGACTTCAGAGCAGCTTATTCCTTCGTGTACAGGATGCATGCTGAATATGGTTGCATTTCAGTACCCCACCGAACGCTAATATGAATTACGGAACCTTTTACGTGCATATTTGTGACGCTCCATCACATAAGGGTTCGCATTGCACCAGAGGTCAGTTTTTAGTTATTGACATGTTATTAATGTGCAATAAAAATGGCATACAATATAAGAAACAGATTGAAAATCGAACAATTCTATCAAATTTATTACAAATTGAAATGATAGACTGCAGAAAATGACAAAATGAGAAATTGACAAGTTTAGTTTCCTATTAGGTGGTCAGAATAAAGCTTCGCTATTTTCAAAACATGTTTTAAGACAAAAGGAAACGAAATTATGCCTTGGCATTTCACTAGAAGATAGAATATGTGCTATAGTTTATATTCCATCAAAATCTCAAAATCAACAAAATCACCCCCACCTGCCTAAATGGTCCTAGCGAAAAGTGCATTATGTGCTAAAGGACTCATTCGTGGTGGAGCGTCACATTTGGACTTTCTGCACATGTATATACAAAAATGGCAGATCTGCTTTGCGCCAACCTGGGAGATCTAAAAACGAACAAACAATCCAACCAACCAACCAACAAAAAAACACCAAAAAATCCATCTTTAATTTACCAGACGTGGCTAACCAGATTCGAAACCGCGACTTCAGGGATCCACGGGTTGAACGTCTTAATCACATGGCAGTAGCGCTTGTCTACTCAGAGAAAAGACTTTTTCATCTTCACCTTCACTTTTCCCGTAGTCCCGTGGACCCGTAGGGACACTAATGAAGATTTTTCAGCCAGCGTCCTCCACTTCCCATGGTCCTCTGCTTTCTGTAGCAAATCGTTTCTTCAAAGGCCACAATGGGTGGCTGTACACCCAGGAGGTACGGTAGCGGATTGTGCCTTCCTTAAACCCATGGGTGGCTGTAGGAGATACCTAAAGAGTTTGTGCCTTCTCAAAAACCACGGGTGGCTGTACACCCAGGAGGTACGGCGCGTCGAGTCAGTGACAACGTAGGCGAAGGTTGTTAAGCAGGATGTCTGGTGTATCTCCATCTGGTGTTCTGTTGTACAACTCCCACACAGACTTATGACCTTTTGCTTCCTCAGAAACAGAAACACTTCAAATTACCCCCAAACCATTGAGACATAAGTATCATTTCCTGCTTTCAACAACTTTTTTTTTTCTCAAAAACTTCAGTTGTAGTCTCCCACAATGAAATTAATGATAATAGTGCCAGGAATTAAAAGGTCACATGCCACTACAATGCCATCAATTTGAATGAATACATTTTAAAAGGTGCATTCAATATATATCAACAAACTGACTTAAAAAACATTTCTGTAACAACACACAATATATTTGCCACAGATACTCGTACGCAAATTTCCTGTGTTTGTATGAATTTACTGGAAATGTCACAGATAAGTTGGGGGGGCGGGGGAGGAGGGGGCGGTGCCGGTGTGTGTGCCGGTGGGAATGGACGACAAAATTTACACAACTACATACATGGGGACTAGATGTAAAAATGCACATGGGTGCTCATTCCATTATCCTCGAAATAAAAGAATAATAATAATTTTTTAAAACCCACAGCGATAAGACAGTTGTCTATGGCAAAATTCTGTAGAATAGTCACTCAGATGGGGGAACAAATAGGCCTACACATGCAGACATGCAGGAAAATTTTAAAAGATGCGTGGCGCTGCTCTTGTGGTGACGTGCTCTCCCAGTAAATTTCCCACAGATAATTTATCTATGATGATTTATAGTGGCTTACAGCTAGGTGAGAGTTCCCCAAATACCGAACAGCCGATTTCTCAAAAACGGAACTTAACTGCTCAAATTTGATTGCACGAGATGAAGTATTATCCCTTGGCACCCTGTAAGAAAAATAATGGCCGAGAAAAACGGCCCATGAAAACGCTGACTTATTCTATGATTTTAGGCCTTCCACTGCTATTTTCGAAGTCAGAATGTTAGGTTATAGAATAAATTCGGATTTTGACTCTTCTTTTCTCTTGATTTTATTTTTCAATATTTTTTTTATTATTCTTATAAATTTTTGTTTGAGCACTGTCAGAAGTGTTGTATTATTTGTACATGTGCATGCATCAACTGGATGGACAACATCAAGGAATGGACCGGGATGGACAGCGCAACGCTGATCCGCAGGGCAGAGGACCGGTCTGGATGGAGGAGAACAACGTCATCAACATCCTCATGTCTCCTCTACGACCATTCGGTCAGGAGAATGTGAGGTGAGGTGAGGTGATGCATCATAGTCTTTGTGTAGTTCAGAGATGATGTGTTCTCAGTAAAAGTCTATAACATAAATCCGTTCTGAAATCTTGATCCTCACAGATAAACGTCTCTCTCTCTCTCTCTCTCTCTCTCTCTCTCTCTCTCTCTCTCTCTCTCTCTCTCTCTCTCTCTCTCTCTCTCTCTCTCTCTCTCTCCTCTCTCTCTCTCTCTCTCGAGTGGCTTCCCTTGCTTGGCTACCAGCAAGACGTGGTTTCAGAAGTGAGAAAAGAAATTTCCTATTTTCTACCAGAAAGACCTCCAGTATGCCAGTGACAGGACTACCATCTTCTCTAGAAACGGTTTTGAACACCTTCCTGCAGGAAATGTCTCTCACATCGTACAAAATCGACGGTAGAGAGAACCAAACTGTGATAGTGTTGCGCCTGTCGCCGGCCCACCGGCATCCTGCTACACACAGCCACAGTGACAGCGTTGTGTACCGTAAGAAAGGGGCAGCGCAAATTGCTAGGGACAAGAGGAGAATGGAGACACATAAGGTCAGTTTAATGGAGAAACAACGTGAACATTCTGTCTCCCCTTCGAATTTGTTTCTCCCCACGCCCCCAAGTTTATTTTATAACACTGAAAATGAAATGGCCATGGACACGTTCAAAGATGACACGCCCACTGGCCCTCCTCGCTGCACTGCTAAATCCGCACGTGCAACTCGGCAAGCCGTCTCTTCTCCGTCATGCATGCCTGATGTTGACCCAGTGTCAGTGACAGTGCAACCGCACGAGTTGGCGCTTGAGGATTGGAGTTGCGACTCTGACACTGACAAGGATATTGACGATGAAGATGTCATGACTGTGAGCAGTGAGGCGCCAACAATACCTCCTGTGACACTGACAGAGCACAGATCTACAGAAGATGCGACAGAGAACAGCCATAGAGCGGAATCATTCGAAACGAATGCCATCGATGAATCAGGAAACAGCACCCCTGTGTCACGCAGGATGTTGATGGAACTTTTTCAACAATTTGCAGACTCAATGGACAGGGGTTTCCAGTCATTAAAGGAAGCAAATGAAGACGGAAATCGTCCGGACACGTCCAGTGACCAGCCAGCAGTACAACCACACCGCTAATGCCGCTCTGTGACAGTTCCACGGTCCCTGCTACGACATCGGTTATTACCAGTGACATCCACATAAACTATTATAAACAATACCGCGTTTCGGTTACCAATCGCGAAGAATCGTTGATGTTGTACAGAGTTGAAATTTTGTTGTTGTATCTGTCGATTTCGGTCCCCTCCCCCATCTACCCTTTGTGAATGGGTTGAAAAACCTAACGCAATAAATCTTTGTCAAATCTTTGTCAAATCTCTCTCTCTCTCTCTCTCTCTCCTCTCTCTCTCTCTCTCCCCTCTCTCTCTCTCTCTCTCTCCTCTCTCTCTCTCTCTCTCTCTCTCTCTCTCTGACCAATTGCGGCCTTGGCTTCAATACAGTCCCCCAGTCCACCCAGCATCTGCCCTCTTTAGGGTCAGGGAAGGTAAAGAAGCGAGGGAGAGGAGATGGGCGCCGCCCTCAATATGCTGGCCCCTAGAGAAGTTGAGGTATCTGATGCTTCACTCCCTTACGACCACATTGGTCAAAAAAAGATAGAAAATAATGTGTATTCGACATAATCCCCAACTGACTTGAACATTTATGTAAAAAATAAATACATTGATTATAACCATTTTCAGAAAAGGGATAGATTTGTGTTCTATAAACGCATAATCCCCAACTGACTCAAACATTGATATTAAGACAGATACACCGATTATGATTAAAAACACTAAATAGAGTAAAACAGGGAAAACAGCAGGAAGAGAGAGAGAGAGAGAGAGAGAGAGAGAGAGAGAGAGAGAGAGAGAGAGAGAGAGAGAGAGGAAGGCAGGCAGGCAGACAGACAGAGATTTTTTTCAAATCAAATCATTATTGATTCTTACTTCTTATTTTCGTTTCTGAATGAGTGCCGTGAATAAAAGAATTTGCCTAGCCTTGCATTGCCTTGCCCCCCCCCCCCCCTCTCTCTCTCTCTCTTCTCTCTCTCTCTCTCTCTCTCTCTCTCTCTCTCTCTCTCTCTCTCTCTCTCTCTCTCTCTCTCTCTCTCTCTCTCTCTCTCTCTCTTTCTTTCTTTCTTTCTTTCTTTCTTTCTGTGTCAACAAAACCGTTTATGTGTTGCTTTTTTTTTATTTGGTATAACTTAAACTATGTAACCAAAAAAAAGAGTTAAAAAAATTTTGAAAAAAAAAATTGTGTAACTGGGGAAAAGTCCCCCCAAACGGGATTTAACTGCTCAAATTTGATAGTGAGAGATGAAGTACCGTCCCTGTACGAAAAATAATGTGCACTTATGTGGGTTTTTATATTCAGTCCCTGTATGTATACTGTTTCTAAATTTTATCATCCGTTCCCACCGGCACACAAATGGCCTACCCTTCCGAAAAGTGGAACAGGTTTTAATGTGTGCGTAAAATGTTGTGTGTGCGTTCGCACACAGGACCTCTGTTTATGGTCTCATCCAAGGACTTTGAGGAGAGCGGAGTCGGCACTGATGTTAACTGCAGAGGAAAAATCCTCTTGAACGAGGTTCGAACCTAGGTCAGATCACGAGCGCATCACTCTGACCACCAGGCTATGACGCCATCCCATACCCTCTTGAATACTATGGAAGCCTGGACCAGCCTTTGACATGGTATTGTTGCTGCCAGAGGCTAACAGACAGACAGACAGACAGACAGATAGACAGACAGACAGACAGACAGACAGACAGACAGACAGACCAGACAGACAGACAGACAGACAGACAGACAGACAGACAGACAGACAGACAGACGGACGGACAAACGGGGGACGGGAAAACCTAGTGGCCAGAATATTGCGCTCGCAATTTGACGACCCGGGTTCGATTCCCGTTTGAGGAGATTTTTCTCCTGGAGTTAACATCAGTGCTGACTCCACTCTTCCCCAAAGTCCTTCGGAGGAGACTTTAAACCGGGGTCCCATGTGTGAATGCACGCAGAACATCTTGCGCACACGTTAAATCCTGTTCTGCTTTTCGTAAGAGTAGGCCATCGTGTGCCGGTGGGAACAGATGACAAGACTTACAAAACTGCATACACATGAGGACTGGATGTAAAAAAGCACAAGAGTGCTTATCCCATTATCCTCGATATAAAAGAATAAAATAAATAATAACAAAAAAGACAGACAGACCAGCCTGGAGAAAGCAGTAGACAATGCATACCTCCTGACCATCTTGGTCAAGGGACTGGTTTATTGAATCATTGATGTGAAATGCATTTGAAAAGGTGAAAGTAATAATCTATCTGTCCTGTCTGTCTGTCTATCTGCCTGTCTGTCTGTCTGTCTGTCTATCTGCCTGTCTGTCTGTCTGTCTGTCTGTCTGTGTCTGCCTGTCCCATCAGAAGGACTGTTGGGAAGAGTGGAGTCAGTACTGATGTTAAGTCCTGAGGATAAATCCTCTTGAACGAGTGTGCATGTGTGTACTTTCTTCAGTTTAACGTCTGTTCACTCGAAGTGATATTAGACACAAAAAAAAGAAAAATGAAGATGTGTCACATTCAAAGAATGTGTGCGCGCTCACATATGAGTGATATGTATGTATGTATGTATGTATGTATGTATGTATGTGTGTTGTGTGTGTGTGTGTGTGTGTGTGTGTGTGTGTGTGTGTGTGTGTGTGTGTGTGTGTCAGAGCGTAAGTGCGTACGAGTGAACGTGTTTACAAGAATATATATCTAAAGGTATGCATTTGCGAGCCAAGGTAAAAAGGGTGTGTATGTGTGTGTGTGTGTGTGTGTGTGTGTGTGTGTGTGTGTGTGTGTGTGTGTGTGTGTGTGCGCGTGTGAGCTTGCGTGTGTGTGTGTGTGTGTGTGTATGTGTGCGTGTGTGTGTGCGCGCGTGTGCGCTTGTGAGCGTATGTGTATATGAGTATATGTGCTTTATAAGTTTATCTATGTGGTGTGTGTGTGTGTGTGTGGTGTGTGTGTGTGTGTGTGTGTGTGTGTGTGTGTGTGTGTGTACGTGTGCATGTGTTGTGTGTGTGTGTGTGTGTGTGTGTGTGTGTGTGTGTACTTGTGCATGTACGTGTGCATGTGTGTGTGTGTGTGTGTGTGTGTGTGTGTGTGTGTGTGTGTGTGTGTGTGTTATGTGTGTCTGTGTGTGTGTGCCTGTGTGCGTGTGTGTGTGTATGCGTATGTGTGTTTGTTTGTGTGTGCACATGTGCAGGCTTTATTGTGGTTGGGTATAATACCACTGAATGAATCTGGACAACATTCATGTCTTGAAACAAGAACACAGAAAAAGAGTGTAACAAGTTTATTTCAAAGCACATAGGTATATAGCAATATTAAAACACATGGACACATTAGGAATCAAAACCATACAATACAAAGTCATGATGAGATTTTAAGTTGCAGCATTCAAAATGTGAAATTCATGCTAGATCTCTTGCGTTTACTCTACTAAACCATGCAGTCATTCAAACAGAGATTATCGTTTGGAACATCATTCTGACTCCCAAAGTTTGAATACATTTCAACAACCACAGATGATGGGAAAATTGTTTAAGGATGTATGCATATTCACCTACTCAAGGCATTTTTTTTTGCTAAACAACGTAGTACAGACAAATGTATTTGGGATGAAAAATCAAAATTAATAGCATGGTACAGAACAATTCATGAAACAAAGTTCTTTGTGATAGAAACAAAGTTCTTTGTTGATAGACAACACACCATCAGGACAGGCAAAGCTCTCTTTCATTGTGATCAGTCTCACACGAGACACAGAACCCATTGTCACACAACCCACAAAATCAATGCCATGATTTTGGTTACAGTTTTACAAAAAAAATGACAATATTTGTATTTGTAACAACAAAACTAAGATATATATCAACTTTCTTAGCACGCTACTGACACCCTTAAGAATAATCGTGATAGGGTTGAGAGAACAATGACAATGACATGTGTAGATGTTGGAACAAAAAATTGCTGAAAGCAGGATGACGAGTCTCAAATCATCTGGGGATCAAGATGTGCTTTTCTGACCCATTTAGCTCTGACCTATTCACATGTACTCTCCTGACCCATTTAGCTCTGACCTATTCACATGTACTCTCCTGACCCATTTAGCTCTGACCTATTCACAAGTGCTTTCCTGACCCATTTAGCTCTGACCCATTCACAAGTGCTTTTTTGACCCATTCTTCACAGCGGAATCCCCAGTGAGGCAAAGCTAAGTAAACAGAAAGCTTGTTGTATGACATGGTCAGCTAATTCGCTTTCTTTTTGTACTCAGGAAAAATGTATCAAGCCGCTGTCATATTTTGACTGACTGCTCTGAGTCGAGTGAACAGTGAAGCAGATCAATCAAGTGAGGGGAGTCCAATGACAGGAGAGTACATCTACCACAATGGCAAAACCTGCTTGTGGCTGTTTCTATCTATAGCATGCACACAGTCTGTGATTGTCTTGCCTCCAATGCTGACAGTTCCCTCATGATTTTCAACCATTATTCTCTCTGAGAAGATGCTGAATATGGCCACCGTCTGAATCAAATAACACTTCCTGCACTTTTCCTTCTTTTTTTTTAACAGAATTTCCAACTTCATTATTATCAAAATAAATTTTAAAATTTTATTTGATGGGATATTGCTTACAAAGATTGAATGTAGGGTAAAATATGAAAATATTGTCAGATGTCCAAAATACTTTAAAAAGCTATAATGTACAGCAACGTTTTAACATGAAAAAAGTATATCCATAACATGAGATTATTTTGTAAGATGAAAAAAACCCAAACAGTTTCATCATTTTTAGTTTATTCATGACTCATGGCCAATCTGTGTGTGTGTGTGCGTGTGCATGTGCATGTGCATGTGTGTGTGTGTGTGTGTGTGTGTGTGTTGTTGTGTGTGTTTGTGTGTGTGAGTGTGTGTCTGTGTCTGTGTCTGTGTCTGTGAGTGTAGTCACTTAATATTTATTTGCCACTTCACACAGCTCATTTTTGGTAAGACACATCATCATTTTCAAGTTATGTACCTCTCCTCCTCTTAGTTTTCGCCACTGATCTCTTGCAGATTATCAGCTTATGCTTGCCTTTTGCCTGACCAGAAGATGGGAAAATTAGTGGGGATTGTTGATATTCTGACATATTCGTGAGTGTGTATGCGATAATTTGAACATAGGAAGCATGATTATCTGAAGCATAATATGGTTTAGTATTCAATTATATGTTACAATAGCCAGTTTGTTGTTGTTAAGTAAGACTAAACATGAATGTATGTACACTTACACAGACAATAAATAACTGAATGAGCACGAATCATTGGAACAGATACTTGAAACCATTTGATATGAATACAAGCCCATTTCAGATGAAAATGCCTGTTGAACTCTTAACACTAACCTAGTGCAACACTCTGTAAATTTTCCCAACTGCATTTTACAGACTGAACACACACAAACACACAAATGTATGCACAACCCCCCCTCCCCACACACACACACCACAC
>CM060333.1:50296492-50313992 GCA_030674155.1 Stramonita haemastoma | reverse complement strand
TGAATCTTTGATAAGTCATTTTCAAAATGATTGAGAAGTTGGTACCTGCACTTGTCTTTCCTCACTACTTTTTCCTCAATAATGGATGTCTTTCTGAAGAATTTAATTTTGTACAGCCTCCTGGTGATCACCATCGTTTTTGTGTGATGCTCAAAGTCCTTTAGTGAAGGATTTGTTCTTTTCCATTTTTTTATATACACAGCCAATGTCACATGCTGTCATCACTGTTGTCAAGCGTCATCACTGTTCTCAAGCCCGGGCTACTTGCCTAGCCAGATCTGGAAAACCTTTCTTGAAAACTTTTTGGTCTACCAGCTCTCTGCTGGGTCACAGCATCTTCTGCTATAGTTCTACTCAATAGATCTGTCATGATGACGTCATTTGTGTCAGGAGGTCAAGGCTTCTTGGAAAATGATGTAATGACGTAAACAAATAGGAAAATGATGTCAGACCAGCTGGCTTCATTGTGGATTGCGATGCTGATCAGTGAATCTTGCAGTCCCTTGGGTATCAACGTAATGACCACCCCATGCAGCCCTACATTATAGAGATTTTATAAAAGGGCAGTTGCAATGACGCACTGTTTGTTCAAATACGTGCTGTCCATGGTTTTATTTTGCGGCAAAGTTGAAGAAAATGCGGGAAAGCCCACCCCAGAATCAACACTGAATAGGTCAATTCTGGTAGGCCTACTGCGTTTAATGATTGCGTTCCCACACACACACGTGTTCGGCAACACTACCGGACCTTCAGCGGACAGATACAGCTTGCAAACGATCCCCGTTTAGCTCCCGCGCTTTAACAGTAGGCCTACGCCACAGCCGGTGCACAGATATTTTTGCTCCCGCAATTTTTTTTCCGTGGACTGAATTTTTTTTCCGCGGAAGCAGACTCCAAAAACACGGAAATTTGCGTTTCCGCGGACAATTCCCACCCCTGATATATATACATATATAAAATCAACAAAACCACACTCACCTTCTCCTTCCTCAGCCAGAGGCCCAGGCATTGGGGTTTCGCCATTCTTCAGACACTTGTGAATGTAGGCTGCCTTCCATTGGCGTACTTTCGATTCTTCTCTATCTGTCCACAACAACACAGCAACAAAATTTAAAAAAAAACAATTCCTGGAAAGCCTGTCAATGCCAGAAACAAGGACCCAGTTCAAATCCATCGTTTTTAAATGTTAGTCTCCAGTGCTACTAAGTCAGTGAACTGTTTCAGTAAGTCTGACAGGAACGTCTCTGCCTGTGAGATAATGAAGCGTTTGAAATCAGTTGAACTGAATAAAGTTGAAGTTTTCATTCTTGAGTCATTTCTTTGTTTGCATGACTAAGTGAGCTAGATTCTGGAACAGTGGAAGACCATGATTAATAACACAAAGACATAAATGATATCTGTCTGTCTGTCTGTCTGTCTGTCTGTCTGTCTGTCTGTCTGTCTGTCTGTCTTCTGTCTCTATCTATCTATCTATCTATCTATCTATCTATATCTGTCTATATCTATCTATATATTTATCTACTGGTCACTAGGAGTAAGCAGCCGATAAGCTTATAAATGATACAGGCATAACAGAAACAATTTAAAAACAGAAAAAAAGGTTTGTAGTGGACATCTGAAAAGAAATATTGCAAAACTGTATATATTTTTCTCTCCCTACATCTTATACTCATACAAAAAATTTTTTGTTATCACCTTAGCTTGTCATACATTGCACATGTGCGTACTCACCAAAATGTCAACAAACACCACCAGCCAGTACTCACATCTTCTGACAACTCTCCAAACGTGGACAGCACGTCAAACAACATTCCTGCTGTGTAGAATGACTTGACCACTTTCTGAAACAGCATACAATGCTATGGTGCTTAGTTCAAAGACACAAGAGGTGGGTTGTTTTTTATTTAAAGGTGTTTTTTTTTAAGTTTTTTTATAAAGCTTTTTTTCAGGCTCTAAGAAAATGACTTCATTTAAAAAGATCAGATGACAACAAAAAGCTACGTTTTACTATCATCATACCATACCATGCTGTTTACAGCTCTACCGACCACAAAAGCCATATCAGGGCTGTCACCTCATTCAGTTTCAGTGGCTCCAGAAACTTTCAACAACAGGCTCAAAACCAACACCTCCTAATACTTTCGAGTATCTGACACCATCCATCTGAAAAAAACAAACCACCATTAAATGACACAATATCTAAATCATTTCATTCCTTAGGAAGTTAGGGTAAATAAACCAGGAGGTAAAGAGGACTGTCAGCCATTCCACTTCATTGATCATCCCCAGAGTTTTTTAAAAAGTAAAAATAAAAGGATAACAAACATGTTAAATTACAAAAATAGACATAAAAAGTGCCACATGGGTAAATACCACTGCAGAATGGACATCCTATGCCCATCCCAGTGTTTAAGTAACACTAGTGGTTGCCAGAACAAAAACAAAAAAAAAAACAGAGGCAAAATGTCATTTAATGAAAAAATAATATTGTCTGAAAGATTTGCTTTAAAAAAAGTGCATGAGAGTAGACCGGAAAGGCAGAAAATAAGCACAAGAAATTGTAGAAAGACAAGGAGAAAGACAGAAACAAAGACAAGAGATAGAAAAGTGGAAATTTCATACACAGAATTTCCCGAAGGTGGGGATGCTATTTATCCTGGAAGAGCCCCCAGCATCCCCACAGGGAAAAAGTCTTCTTCCCCCTGTACATGAGCCGCTGCTGTAGTCTAGTGGTTAGGGCGTTGGACTCGTAATCTAAAGGTTGCGGGTTCGATCCCAGCTTTTGGCTATGGCGTTGTGCCCTTGGAAAAAGCACTTTATGGCTATTTTCTCACCCCACCCAGGTGTAAAAGGGGTTACAACCTTGTGTTGGGGGTTAACCCTGCGATAGACTGGCATCCTATCCAGGGGGGGAGTCTATAACTCTCAGTCGCTTAAAGCCACAAAAACCGGGATAAGCACCGGCCTGATGAGCCTCAGGCTCAGGACAGACTTTAACTTTTAACCCCTGTACATGAGTGTGAACAGTTGACTTACTTGTTGAATCGGGAGGCCCGTCTTCATTATCGCGTAGAGGAAGACTTTGAGGCGTAGTTTTCCATGTGGGCCTGACCCACCACCTCGTTGTGAATGGCCTCATCACTGTTCTCCTGCTTCACCTGTGGGGCCCAGGGCTAAGTACAGTTATATTGACTATAAAAAGTAGATAATTTATATATATTATATAATATATATAATATTTGTAATAATACTAAGAATATAATAATTAATTTATTAATATAAAAAGATGATATTAATGAATAATTAATTTAATAATTATATATATACAGAAGAGAGAGAGAGAGAGAGAGAAGAGAGAGAGAGAGAGAGAGAGAGAGAGAGAGAGAGAGAGGGGGGGAGAGAGACAGAGACACAGAGACAAAGACAGAGACAGAGAGATTCTTTTATATCGAGGATAATCAAATAAGCACTCATGTGCTTTTTTACATCCAGTCCCCGTGAGAAAGAGAGAGAGGGAGAGAGAGAGAGAGAGAGAGAGAGAGAGAGAGAGAGAGAGAGAGGAGAGAGAAGAGAGAGACGAGAGAGACAGACAGAAGACAGACAGACAGACAGACAGAAGACAGACAGACAGACAGACAGACAAAAGACAGAGAGAAGAGAAGAGGCAGAAGAGAGACGACAGAGAAGAGAGAGAGAGAGAGAGGAGAGAGAGAGAGAGAGAGAGAGGAGAGAGAGAGAGAGAGAGAGAGAGAGAGAGAGAGAGAGAGAAAGAGAGAGAAAGCAGAGGCAAATACTTGGTAAACTTTTTACCCAAACTTTCAATATATTTTCAATATATATCATGCTTATTACACTCTTTTTGCATAACATTTCCTGTTGTTGTGGTTAAGTGCAAGTCATAATATATGTATCAATTACCATTCTTTTTGTGCCATATATGTACAACACGTTCAACTCTTCATCAGTTATTGTAGTTGCCAGCTGGTTTTACTTGTTGGTTGGTTGGTTGTTAATGTTTGCGTTCTTGTTGTTGGTTCTTCCTTTTGGCCCCCTTTTTTCTTTTGCTTTTAATTTAACTTAAGTAGACTTTCGAAGCCTCTACATCTTTTAACTTACACAGTACGTAAAAAACATTAACAAAGACTGATGACAAAAAGCAAAAAAAAAAAACCCAAACAAAAAAAGAAAACCCAAAAAGAACATCGCCTTTACCCAAATTTTTTTTTTCTACCACTTTAAGGCATGGCAGATTTCTCTGCATGAAATTTGGGCTGCTCTCCCTGGGGAGAATGCATCACCACAAGGGCAACACCATCCTTTTTTTTTTCTTTCTTTTCCTGTCTTTAAATACATTTGTTTCCCTACCAAAGTAGGGGGTTTTTTTGCACAGAATTTTGCCAGTGACAACTCTCTTGTTGCCTTGTGTTCTTGTTAACAAATTTTTGGTTATCATCTAAAACCTTCATGGTAAAAAAAAAAAAAGGCTGACTAATTCATTCATTTATTTATGATACAAATACATCCCTCTTCATTAACAGTACTTCTATTTTTCTATTTAATCCAATATGCAATTAGCAAATAAAAGTTTAGATACTCCACTTGCCTTTTCAAGAAAGTCCATAAGGGAGACCAGAAACTGTCTCGCCTCCGGTGACTTTTTGTCAATCTCCATGGCTTTCTGTAATGCATAAAGCCGACCTGCACACAACACAACAGATGGCAATTTACAATACATCTTCACATACATAGACAGGCTTGCACACTGGAACAATAGTGCAAAGGATTTCATATCATGCGTCTGTGGAGATGTCACAAAAGTCCTGTCAAAAGATTGATGTTTTATTTATTTTTTTAAAATTCTTTTAGATCAAGGATAATGGAATAAGCACTCATGTGCTTTTTTTCATCCGTGTGTGTGTGTGTGTGTGTGTGTGTGTGTGTGTGTGTGTGTGTGTGTGTGTGTGTGTGTATGTCATTGTGTGTGTATGTATCATTGTATGTGTGTGCGCGCGCAAATGTGTGTATGCATGAGTGTATGAGAAATTATTATGCCTGCATATACTGCAAAGAAATAGCATATTTTAATGTTTATATTTCTTATTTATTTTATTTACTAATTTAGTTTTTTTAATTATTTTCTATTTTCTTGCTTTTTACGAGTAACTCAGTAAGGGGTAGGTAAGGGGTGGGTAAGGGGTGTCACAGCTAGTCCAGTCAACTTGTATCCTTTGCACATGCATGTAACAACTGATACAAAATAGAAGTTGTTCATTTAAGTTATATACATGGTTCCACTTCATCAATCATAAAACCCAATTATCTACCTTGGCTTATGAAAAGGCTTTCTGTTGCTAGGCAATATAAGCCTTAAAGACGTGGTTTTATCCATTTCTGTCCATTTTTAGTTTACTTTTTTATTTTAAGTTGTCTTTGACAGTAGTAGTTCACACTGTTGATATTTGATACCGATGTCCAGCCATAAAAAATATCGTCCGATATTAAAACTTAAAAGACTGAAGAAGAAAGATCTTATTTTCTAAAATAAAGGAATACATAGTAAAGAAAGTTCATTCAATATTGACAAGGTTAAAGTGTCAAGAAATTTAAGATAAAACACGATTGTGAAATACTTTTTGTGGTTCCTGATTCACTGCATCATTCAAGTGCATGTGATTGTGACGACTAAAATTAGTATACTGGAATATGTGGAGTCCGTGCCTTGGAATCAAAATGTGCCCTGATCTAGTACTTTTCGTATTTTATAAAGATATAGTGCAGATTACTCACAATAGTATGAAACGACAACATCTCTCTTGTCGTGTTCAGCAGCAGTTTTCATATAATGCTGGACAGCTCTCAAGCTGGACGGCAAAGTAGGAAGAGCAGCCATTTTTTTTACCTTCGAAACAACAATCCAAGCGAGACCACTCTGCCAATTTTGAGTGCTATTTTGTTTGAACAGGGTTGTCTATCTATGTTCTGAATGAATCGAGGTTCTGTGAGAAAAAGACTTAAAATAATTATACGATAGCTTTTCTTTAGATTTAAAATGAAAAAAAAAAAAACTACAATAATAAACAACACTTTGTCAAGTATCTAGTTCACAGTGCTTAGAAAAATGTGTGAGAATGGATCAAGAAGGCAGAAAATAGACAAGAAGGATGTGACATGAAGAAAAAGAATAAAACAGAAGCAAAAAGAGGAATAAAAAGGAAATTCCTTGCCTATGATTTGCAGAAGGTGGTGATGCTATTAAAAATACTGCCCCTGGCATCCAAACTGGGGAATTTTAAAATGGAAGTATTAAAATAAGAATTTCTGCACGATTGTACAACAGCTTAGGCCTACACATCATCGGTATTCGCAATACTCCTCTTGATGAGTTCTGTGTACATGAAAATCAAAGACAAGAGAGAGAGTCACAAGAGGTCTGTGCGAAAGATGCTTGTGGCCACGCCCTTCTGGACATCCCACTCGGCGGCCAAATACAGCTGCCTATTCCAACACTAATAGGATAAGTGACAACACCTCACTTTTAGGCGATCGTATGCACAAAGAGCGTAAATCCTCGTTGGTTATACACGAATGCAGTAAGACTTTGTGATAATAATGATATTTATCATAGCCTTTCCTAAACAACAAGCCAAACCAAGGGTTAAAAGCCAATGAAAGCTGGTTGCACAAGGGTGCAAGAGTGTCTTCCCCTGGTATGTAGATTCTGTGTTTCTGCTTTCTGTGATTTAATTTTTTTTTAAACTTAAACAAACAAACGGACAAACTACAAATAATATCGCTTTACACGTAAGAAAAAAGAAGAATGCAAAGAACTAGAATGCAAAGAAGAAGAAGAATTTTTAAAAAAGAAGAATAATACAAAGAATAAAAAAAAAAAATGCGAAAAAATATTGCAAAGGAGAAGAATGCGAAGAAGAAAAAGAATGCAAAGAACAACAACAACAACAACAACGAAGAAGAAGAGGCAAAAACAAGACGAAAATGGTGTCTTAGATTATTATCTGTTGCAAAAACAAGACAAAAGACACACCATGATATCAATAGTGTTGCATTCACAACTAACACTGATTATCAAACCTATCTCTACTTGCATCATCACCTTCTTTATCATCATTATCATCATCACCATTATCATCATCTTCTTCATTATCATCACCATCGTCAGGAGCTGAACGTATTTACTGCAAACTATTTGTAATAATTATTCTGAGCTGCTAGAAAAAGAACAACACGGGGGCCTCGGTTTATAGTCTCATCCGAAGGACTTTTGGGGAGAGTGGAGTCAGCACTGATGTTAACTCCAGAGAAAAATCCCCTCGAACGGGAATCGAACCTGGGTCGTCAAATTGCGAGCACAATGTTCTGACCACTCGGCTATCCCGACCCCTCGGATCGGACCATCAGACACTTTCGACCCGGACATTTGACTTTCTAGGAAGGCACGTTACCTCTAAGACCACCGAACCACCAATAGGAGATGATAGCAGCAATAACATAATTTACAACAGAGCGAGAAGCAGCAGTTTTAATAAATAAAAAAAATGAAGAAGAAGAAAAAAAGCACAAACATATGGGATGTACGTCATGTTCCCAGCACTGTGCGGTAACCTTTGAAAAACGGGGTGCATACTGCGTACCTGTCAGCTGCCGGTAAAAAGCTCAGAATGTCGAGATTGCATGCCTTGGGTTTCTTTCATCTTTGCCTGCCTAGGTCTGGAAGTCTGAAGGGGGGGGGGGGGGGTTGATAGGGGCGGAATGGAGGGAGAGGAGGGTGACCGTGAAGAAGAAGAAAGAAAAAGAGAAGGAAGAGGAGTCAAAGGAGGAGGAGGAGAAGGAGGAGGAGGGGGAGGAGGAGAAGAAGAAGAAGAAGAAGAAGAAGAAGAAGAAGAAGAAGAAGAATTGCGAAAAAGAAGAAGAAGAATTGCGAAGAAGAAGAATTGCGGAGAATTGCGAAGAAGAAGAAGAATTGCGAAGAATTGCGAAGAATTGCGAAGAATTGCGAAGAAAAAGAATTGCGAAGAAGAAGAATTGCGAAGAATTTCGAAGAAAAAGAATTGCAAAAAATTGCGAAGAAGAAGAATTGCGGAGAAGAAAAATTGCGAAGAAGAAGAAGAAGAAGAGGAAGAGGAAGAAGAAAAAGAAGAAGAAGAAGAAGAAGAACAACAACAACAACAACAACAACAACAACTCAAAACCTCTTGCATTGGTAACAGGTGCAGGGGTAACACTGAATACCGTGCCGGTGTTCTTCACAAGGGGAGCAGACGAACGTGTAGCGTAAGGGCACTTCTCCACCACATGTTGATGCCACAGTCAGGCAGGATAGGGCTGTACAAATTGGTGGGGAATGTCCTACCAGGGTCCATTAATCTGTCCTGTCCTCCACACTGGTTTGACACGTGAGCTCCGCTTCCATTCACATTTGTGGCGCTCCACCACGAAATGAGTCGCTTAGCACATTACCCAATTTTGCGCTAGGAGCCTTTAAAGGCAGGTGGGGGTCAAGTTGTCAATTTTGAGATTTTGATTGATTATTAAACTAAATCTGTTTATTTACCTTATAATGAAATATCAAGGCATAAATTTTATTCCTTTTGCTTTTAAATGTGTTTTGAAAATACCAAAGCACTCATTCGGACAACCTGTCACTAAAATAAACTTGCCCGTTTCTCATTTTGTCCCATCCTGCAGTCTATCATTTCAATTTGTAATAATATTGCACAGAATTATCCGATTTTCAATCTGTTTTTTGTATTTGATAGCCACTTTATTGAACATTAATAACATGTCAATAACTAAAAATTGACCTCATGTGCACTCCGTCTCATTATGTGGTGGAGCGTCACATTTATTACACATTTTGAGACTGAACTAGTAAACATGATTATAAAAGCCTTAGGAAAAGTTTTGTCTTACAAAATTCAAATTGAAGAGAAGTTTATTATTTCTATTTTATTTATTCTTTTATATCGAGGATAACAGAATAAGCAATCATGTGCTTTTTTTCATCCGGTCCCCGTGTGCATGCAGTTTTGTAAATATTGTCATCTGTTCCCACCGGCACACGATGGCCTACTCTTACGAAAAGCGGAACAGGATTTAACGTGTGCGCAAGATGTTCTGCGTGCGTTCGCACACGGGGCCTCGGTTTAAAGTCTCATCCGAAGGACTTTTGGGGAGAGTGGAGTCAGCACTGATGTTAACTCCAGGAAGAAAATTTCCTCGACCGGACTCGAACCCGGGTCTTCAAATTGCCAGCGCAATGTTCTGACCACTAGGCTATCCACCCCCCAAGTTTAAAGGGGTAAGGAGGGGGGAGGGAAGGAGACAGAGAAGAATCCTACACCGTTTTCTTGAGGAAATAGCAGTGGAAGAAAACAAGTGGATATAATCACTTAAAGTTCTAAATCATTTTTAGAGGATTTATGAAAAAAAATCGAGGTAGAAAATCAGTTTTTAAAAAGACAGAACTGTTTTCTTATTTTAAAAAAAGTACAGTAATATAAACATTGCTGCATTCACAATCTACACATATTAACTTCTACAAATATATCCCTACCTTCATCATCTAAAGTAAAAAGAAAAACAAACAAAACCAAAAAATACCCCGAGGACGGGATGGCTCAGTGGTCAGAGCACTCGCTTTCCCCCACCTAAAGTTAAGCAGCATTGAGCCTGGTTCCCAAGTGGATGGATGACCATTAATTTTGCCCACCTTGGCTTCAGTACAATCCCCCAGTTCACCCACTACAAATGGGGTACCTGCCCTCTTTAGGGTCAGGGAAGGTAAAGCAGCGAGGGAGAGGAGATGGGCACGCCCTAGATATGCTGGCCCGTGGAGAAGCTCAGGTCTCTGATGCCTCACTTGTCTACGACCACATAGGTTATGGGAAACCTTTACCTAGCTTGGCTATCAATCATGTTCAGTGTTTCGCGCTGCTAAGCATCAACTGATACACAGATATTATTTCTTTTTCTTGAAGGTTGAAAGACAGTGATTATGCAGCGACAGTAAGAACTGACAGCAGAAGCAGCAGCAACAACAACAACAGTGCCAGAAACATCAGAGTGAAAGCAGGAGCAGTTCCCTCTCCTCTCCCCCACCCCACCCCACCCACCCCCCAAACACACACAGAAGAGAGAGAGAGAGAGAGAGAGAGAGAGAGAGGAGAGAGAGAGAGAGAGAGAGAGAAGAGAGAGAGAGAGAGAGAGAGAGACGAGAGAGAAGAGAGAGAGAGAGAGACAGAGACAGAGAGACAGAGAGACAAGAGACAGAGACAGGACAAGACAGACAGACAGACAGAGACAGACAGAGACAGACAGACAGACAGACAGACAAACAGACAGACAGACCAGACAGACAGACAGAGAGAAAAGGTCACACACAAAGAAGCAAATCGAAAACTACCAGCACCACCACACCATGACTAAAAGGCAACAAAACACAGCCTGTGGTGTCGCTAACTGGTTTCTCTGTCGTTAACTGGATTAAGACTTCAACTGCACGAACCTGGTCCAAACCTCACTGGAAAATATGTTTCATCAAAACTGCTTTTCACATCTTTTTTTTTTCTTCTGGTAATTACTATCCAAACGCGTGAAAAAACACAACCAAAAAGGATAGCTGTAAAAATATATTGAACCTATAAAAATTTCAGTCAAGACTATGACATGAAACTAATACTCCCTAAGTTTCCTTTTGAAAAATTAGTCCGTTGATTTACCTTATTTTTGCACATCACAGAAACAACTAGAATCGCTAGGGATAGTCTGGTGATTAGAATGGTGCGTTCGTGATCTACTGACAAAGGTTCGAATCTTGTTCAAGAGGATTTTTCCTCTAAAGTTAACATCAGTGCCGTCTCCCCCCAAACACACACACACACACACACACACACACACACACACACACACACACACACACACACACACACACACACACACACACACACACACACACACACACACACACACACAAAACAACAAACAAACAAACAAAAAGGCTTTCGGGTGAGACTATAAACCGAGGTCCCATGTGCGAACGCACGTAGAACATCTTGCGCACGTGTTAAAACCCGTTCCGCTTTTCGGAAGAGTAGCCGATTGCGTCCAGGTGGGAACGGAAAACAAAGTTAACAAAGCTGCATACCCACGGGAACTAGATGTAAAAAAAGTACATGAGTGCTTATTCCATTATCCTCGAAATAAAAGAATGAGAATAAAATAAATATTTATATATTAAACCTGTTCAAAGTTCAGAGTTCTCTCTCTCCCTCTTTTTTGTGGTTTCTTAATTCTGGTTCTTTTTGTTTGTTTTTTCTTCTTCTTGATTTTTTTTCTCCTCTCGTTTTTAATCCACTTGATTTACGTAGTTATACTCAGTGCATCTGTCTAGGTAATGTTCGGATCAGCTGTGGACTATGAATTTGTGAATACATAATTATATTATCTTTCTCTTTTGTTTAAATAATTATCAGTGTATCCATTTGGAAATCACGCGTTTTATTGAGTGTATCACATTTTCCTCTTTTAAAATATAGTTTGAACTGCTGTTGTTGGTAATGCTGGTTTGTAGGGGTAGGGGGTTGCTATTACTTTTTTTAAACAATTTTTCTTAGCTTTATCCCCTAATCAGGGCAAAAATAAAGATTATTCATTTATTCATTCATTCATCCATTCATCATTCATTCATTCTCTCTCTCCCCGCCCCCCTCCCCTCTATCTCTCCCCTCTCCCCCAATTTCGATCTCTTTCAATCTAGCTGGAAATTGAGGTGTCCGTTTTCTTCCAGATGAAATATTTATTTTGCATCGAGTTCTGTTTTTTGGGACTGACACTTGATCTGTGAGGGGCAGGGAACTTGGGCAGTCAGTGATGAAAAAACCAACAAAAAAGAGATGCATCATCAAAACTAAAGTGCCCCTGGCTTGTTAGTGTGTGTGTGTGTGTGTGTGTGTGTGTGTGTGTGTGTGTGTGTGTGTGTGTGTGTGTGTGTGTGTGTGTGTGTGTGTGTGTGTGTGTGTGTGTGTGTGTGTGTGTGTGTGTGTGTGTGTGTGTGTGTTGTGTGTTGTGTTGTGTTGTGTTGTGTTGTGTTTTGTGTGTGTGTTGTTGTGTGTGTGTGTGTGTGTGTGTGTGTGTGTGTGTGTGTGTGTGTGCGTGTATCAATATCTGTCTTTGTGTGCGTGTATGTGCGTGTATGTGTGTGTGTGTGTGTATGTGTGTATGTGTCTGACTGTATCTGTGTGTCTTTGAGCCCGTGCCTGTGTATCTGTATCTGTGTCTATCTGTCTCTGTCTGCACGAACGCGTGTGTGCGTGGCTAAGCTAACACCACCTGCTTTTTTATCAACTCAAACAGCAGCAGCACTTCTTCCACAACAGCAACAACTGTACTGTGTTCGGGTGCCTATGGGTGTTTCCCCAAACACACACCACACAGGGGCACAGGAGGAACCAGCGGGAGGGGCTGACAGAGCCCTACACGCCTAGCCCAGACCTGTAGACCTTGCACAGCCACTGTGGGGAATAAAATAGCAAGGGTGATGGGTGCGGGAGCTTTAAGCTGACTCTCTTTGTGTAGTCTAGTGTGAGAGGGGAAGAGGCTGGAAGAAAGAAAAAAAAAGGAAAGCATGAGAAGTAGGCTTGGCTAGTTCTCCTTTACCACATAACCATTATCTGCTCCTGTTGGCATTGTTCGTCTGTGAAGCTATGAAGTGCGCTAGCTAATCGAAATAACTGCCGTGTAAACAGTCCCCCCAGACATTTACGAAATCGTCTAATTGAAGGTTCCAAACTGCTATTGCAGCAGGGACGGTTACAGAAAGTGAGGTTGGGGCTTAGCCTATCTTGTTTCAGGTTTTCAGTTCGTTTTGTTGTGGTGTGTGAACCACTTGACTTCTTCGTGACGTGAGATTCTGTGCGATTTGCACTGATCGTAGGTTTTCTTCTGTGTGTGGGTTTTTTAAGTCTTTTTTCTAGGTTTCCTGCTGGTTTGAAGTCTTACCAAATGCTGTGGTAGGAAGTAGGGAGAAACACAGCTGACTCTTTCACTTTAAGGTGGGTGCTTCTTTTTTGGTTTGTTTTGTTTTGGTTTGTTTGGTTTATTTTGTTGTTTTTGTTTTTTTTGTTTTGTTTTGTTGTTTTGTTGTGTTTTGGGTAGGATTTTCCACCATTTCTTGCACATCGATGCAATTCAATACAGTTGTTGTGTGTTCCCCAGCTAACACTCTGGGGGGTCACCCAGAATTGCACTCTACTCACTAATCCACTGGGAATCACTGTGATGGAAATGCACACTGAATGAGAAGTTTGCGTGATGACATTTTCAAGTACATCGCAATAGGCAGCCATACTCCGACTTCAGAGAATGACAGTATTGAACGACCACTAGTCACACGTCAGAGAGACATGACAAAAGATTTAATTGGTCTTTTTCGTTTTGACACAACATTTTCTAAATCATATATCCCAGTTGAAATCTCCTGTATATTTCTTAAGTGTGGATAGATTCTAGGGCAAACAATTAACAGTTCAGGACATCATCACAATCAACAGTTCTGTGGGATTCTGATGGATGGTTTTCAATAGCCATTCCACACAGGAGGACACGGACACAACACAGCTGTCAGAGTCGATCAATTCACTGGCGATGATGTTACAAAAAAGAGTAATGACTATATGGGTCAGTGTATGGGTCATTGTATGGTCAGTGTATGGGTCATTGTATGGGTCAATGTATTGTCAGTGGATGTAGTTAGACATATCTGTAGGCATAAACCCAATCAGTTAACATTTATTTAATTAATTAAGTTAATTAATTAATTTATTCTTGTATACCGAGGATAATGGATAAGCACTCATGTGCTTTTTTTTACATCCAGTCCCGTGTGTATGTATTTTGTAAATGTCATCTGTTTCCACTGGCACACAATGCCTACTCTTACGAAAAGCGGAACAAACTAACGTTTAACACAGTCGCTGAACCTCTCTGTTCATCCGTTTTGTTTTTTTTCCGTTTAAAAAATATTCATTTTGAATCTTCTCCTTTGGCAAACACTCAGTCAGCAACTATTTTTGTCTGTCATAATATGAGCGGAAATGTGTGGCGCTGCCGTTAAGCACCTGACAAGTCAGGCCCAACGCATCCAACTTTGGCGTGAAAAAAATTGTTACTTTAAGTCTTTTAAAAATAAAACAGTAGAATGTAAAAAGAGGGCAGAAAATAGATTTTAAAAAAAGGGGATTACAGGAAAAGAGAATAAGGCAGAAACAAAGAGAGGGATAGAAAAGAGGGAATTCCTAGCACAGAATTTCTAGAAGGTGGGATGCTGTTTATACTGACAGGCCCCTAACATCCCCATGGGGATTTAGAATCAGTGACCACTGAAGTTATGTCAAAACACGTGTGGGGAAAAAAAAAAAAAAAAAAAAGAGGCGCCATGTGTCATGTGTCAGCAGAAATAGAACGTTACTGAAAGTGGCGGAAACAAGAGCAGATAACTCCTGTCATGGGATCGAGGAAACAAGAACAGATAACTCCTGTCATAGGGTCTCGGAAACGAGAGCAGAACGACCTTTCTAATCAGGTGAAAAAAACAGGACTAAGAAATGCGCGCGCGCGCGCGGCGGGTGTGTGTGTGTGTTGTGTGTGTGTGTGTGTGTGTGTGTGTGTGTGTGTGTGTGTGTGTGTGTGTGTGAGTGCATGTGTGTCAAGTCAAGTCAAAATGATCTTTATTGAGGGTAAAGATTAAGTTTACACAACTTTCTTTCATCCTGCCCTCACTAAAAAAAATCATGAAAAAAATTACCTGAAACATTCAAAGACAAGTATCAACCTCGTGTGTGTGTGTGTGTGTGTGTGTGTGTGTGTGTGTGTGTGTGTGTGTGTGATGTGTGAGTGTGTGTGTGTGCGTGCGTGCTGGTGTGTGTTGTGTGTGTGTGTGTGTGTGTGTGTGTGTGTGTGTGTGTGTGTGTGTGTGTGTGTGTGTGATGCCTGGCAAAAGATGAAAGCAGTGTGTGGTTTAGCGTGCTTGCTTCTATCTAAGTACTTACCCTACAGCATGAGTAGAACGCTTTAAAAACCTAGTCTACAGGCACATAATTATGGTACTGATGATGCCGCACTATCAATTAAACCAAAAGAAAATGTTCTGAAGCTGCTCTGATAGTATCAGAGCAGCTTCAGAACATTTTCTTTTGGTCTTAACTGTTTGTGAGGAAGCGCATTATATGTATAGATAGATAGATAGATAGATAGATAGATAGATAGATAGATAGATAGATAGATAGATAGATAGATAGATAGATAGAAGATAGATAGATAGAAAGATAGTGAGAAAGAGAGAGACAGAGAGAGAGACAGAGAGAAGATAGACAGAAGACAGATATATATAATATATAATATAATATAATATAATATATATATATATATATCATATATTTACAGATACAAACCAGACTCTCCCCATCTCCCCATCCCATGACACAAATAGTTTTTCCAAGGAAGTGACACACAGCACAAACCTTCACAGCTATGTACGATGACAACCAGGCCACTATGGAATGTGACAAGCGGTGCCAAACAAGGACCTCTTGCAAAATCATGATATCAAGGATGCTCGGAAGAGGAGAGGAGAAGAGATATCCATGAACAAAGAAGGTGTTATTGGTCTGATCACAGGCGCTTGATGTTTGTTACTTCATGGTTTGGTTTAAATTAAGCAGGGTCCCAGAGGAAAAGTAGTTTCTGATCCATGTTCGCGGTTTAGAAAATGTGTGGGCTACGGCGAAGAAAGTTTCCTTTTTTTTCTTTTTAAAAATTTACACACAAGTATCTGTCTCTGTCTGTCTGTCTGTCTGTCTGTCTGTCTGTCTGTCTGTCTGTCTGTCTGTCTGTGTCCCTGTGTTTTTTCTGCCTGTATGTGTCTGTCTGTCTGTCTGTCTGTCTATCTGTCTGTCTCTCTCTCTCTCTCTCTCTGTCTCTCTCTCTCTCTGTCTCTCTCTATCTCTCTGTGCGTGCGTGTGTGCGTGCGTGCACGCGTGTGTGTGATACACACACACGCGTGCGCGCGCGCGCACGCACGCACGCACGGATGCACACACACACACGCACACACAATACACACACAGCCACAGCCACACAGACACACACATACATACACACATTGTACACACACACACGTGTACACACACAAACACGTGTACACACACGTGTACACACACACACACACACACACACACACAGCACACACACACGCACACACACACACACACACACACACACACCACACACACACAACACACGCACACACACACACACACACACACACACACACACACACACACACACACACACACACACACACACACACAACACACACACACAGGTCGCACCGGTACATTTCCTTTCCTCTTTCCTCAGGATGACAAGTGATTAGATGGGAAAGCTAATGAGAGAGAGAGAAGAGAGAGAGAGAGAGAGAGAGAGAGAGAGAGAGAGGAGAGAGAGAGAGAGAGAGAGAGAGAAGAGAGAGAGAGAGAGAGAGAGAGAGAAAGAAGAGAGAGACGAGAGAGAGAGAGAGAGAGAGAGAGAGAGAAGAGAGAAGAGAGAAGAGAGAGAGACAGAAGACAGAGAGACAGAGAAGACAGAGACAGAGAGAGACAGAGACAGACAGAGACAGAGACAGAGAGAGACAGAGAAGACAGAGACAGACAGAGACAGAGACAGAGAAGAGAGAGACAGAGACAGAGAGACAGAGAGAGAAATACACACCTACGCATCTTTGCAGTCTACCTTGCCTAAAGTTCAATGGCCATTGCCCCGTACCGGTTGAACTTGCCTAAGATACAAGGCAAGGCCTTACCGCCTGAATAAGAGCACAGCGCAGAAGGGGACGGGATGGCCTGTGGTTAGATCGTTGCGCATTGCGCTCGTGATCTGCTGACCCGGGTTCGAATCTCGTTTAAAGACATATTTTCCTTCGGAGTTTACATTAGTGCCAATTCCCCTCTCCTCAAAAAGTCTATCGGGTAAGGCTAAAACTGAGATCTCCCATGTGTGAACGCACGCAGAATGCCTTGCGCACACGTTAAATCCTGTTCAGCTTTTTTGAAGCGTAGGCCATTGTGTGCTGGTGGGAACTGGACAAAAAATCAAATCTGCATACACACGCGGACTGGATGTAAAAAAGCACATGAGTGCTTATTCCATAACCCTGAAAATAGATGAGCAAATAAAGAATGAATGAATAAACAAACATATAACATTGATTAAAAAAAGAAAGAAGAAGAAAAAGAGGAGGAAGAAGAAAAGTATTGCGAAGAAGAAGAGGAATTGCAAAGAATAAGAACTGCGAAGAAGAATTGTGAAGAAGAATTGCGAAGAAAGAATGCGAAGAAGAAAAGAGAGAAGAAGAAAATGAACGAAGAAAGAAGAACGAATTGCAAAAGAAGAACATGCGAAGAAACAAGAATTATGAAGAATAAGA
>CM060333.1:50246492-50256492 GCA_030674155.1 Stramonita haemastoma | reverse complement strand
TTCTATGTTATTTGACATCAAATACTCATAATACCTTTTTGAACCCCTGTGCACACTATCAATTATTTGTATTGTTTTGGGTGTATCTGTACAACAATTCACATCATCATCTATTCTGATTCCTGTTTTATTTGCAAAATGTTTGATTGATGAAATTAGTCCATTAAAAGTTACAAAGTCGATACAGTTACCATTTGTTTTAGAAAAATCTCCATAGTTCAAAAACTCACCATTTTTTTTGACAAGATGTTTTATTAGATATATCCCCTTTTCTGCTAAAATCTTTTTATCAATGACTCTATTTCCTATGGTAATGTTATTATTATACAAGACAGGTTCTGTTAGAAATTCATTTTCATTTTGTGGAGTGATGCAAGCACAGAAAGATTCATAAGCCTTAAAAACATGCGTCCAAAAATGATTAACCTTCAGGTGTTTGCGTGCTACTGATGGTCCATAACATTCTAGATTCTTAAGAAATGGGTATAGCATTTCTGCAATACTGACCCATTTGTGATTAGTTCTTCTAAGTTTTCTTACCCATGAAAGCTTCAAAGCATATATATAATTTCTTATATCCGGTATATTTAGTCCACCTTGTTTGATAGTCTTAACTGCTGTCTGTCTACTTATCTTGTCTTGCTTATCATTCCAGACAAATCGAAAACATAGTTTCTGTAACTGTATCAAAAATTGGTCGGGTGGGTCTGGTAGTAATATCCATAGATGTATAAGTTTTGAAAGAATAAGTGACTTTAGTACTGCTACTCTACCTAGTGGGGTGATAGATCTCTGTGACCATATTTTAAACAGCAATTTTACCTCTGAAAATTTATCATTATAATTTATCATTTCACAATCTGTCAGTGTCTGGGTAAACCAAACACCCAATATCTTAAATCTGGAGGGGTTCCAAATCATTTTCAAATTAGGGCAAAATATTTTGCCTGAATTTTTCTTACTTCCTAGCCATATGATCTGAGTTTTATCTTCATTCATGAGTAGTCCTGAAACTCTACCAAATTGTTCAATAATGTGTATGGACTGTTCAAATGAGGTCCCATCTCCAGCGTTCAAGAGCTGGGTGTCATCAGCGTACTGAGAAATTTTGAGTTCTTTGTTTCCAATATTGATTCCTTTTATCACTTTATCTTCTTTTATCATTAAGGCCAAAATTTCTGCACAGAGAATAAACAAATAGGGTGAAATCGGGTCACCCTGCCTGCATCCCCTTTCAATGCTAAACCATCGGTTAGTACTACCATTAACAAGAACAGTCGATTTAATATTGTTATAGAAAGTTTTAATCCAGTGCATTAAACTATTTCCAAACCCAAATGCCTTTAACACTTTAAACATAAAATTCCAATTAAGAGAGTCAAAAGCTTTTTCAAAGTCGATACTAATGAGTAGTCCTGGTTGATTTTTTATATTCAAATAATTGATCAAATCATAAATCAGCCTTACATTGTCACCAATGTACCTATTTGTCATAAATCCCGTTTGGTCCTCACTGATTAACTTTGGAAGCACGCCCTTGATTCTATTGGCTATACAGGAGGATCCTATCTTATAGACTACATTTAGCAGGGTAATCGGGCGCCAATTTTTTATATATTCTTTAGGTTTGTCACCTTTAGGGAGACAAGTAATCAGTCCCTCTTTTTGCGTGGTTGACAGTTCACCACATTTGTAGCTCTCATTTAATGATCTCACTATAAAAGGTCCAATTTGCTTCCAGAAGAATTTAAAGAAATCGACTGTGAATCCATCTGTGCCAGGACTTTTCCCGTTTTTCATGTTTTTCAAAGCTATACCTGCTTCCTCTAATGTAATTTTCCCGTTTAATGACTCACTTTCCTCCTTTGATAGTTTGGGCATTGTTTTTACTAAGTTTTCAATTTCACATTCTTCCCTATTTCTTTTTTTATATAAGTTTTCATAAAACGCACTTACTTCTTTTTCAATATCTGTCTGATTTTCAACAGTAGTACCTTCTTTGGTGACTAGTTTTGTCATTTGTTTACTTACAAAATTTCTTTTCTCTAAGTTACAGAAGTACTTTGAATCTTTTCCCCATCTGCTATCCATCGTGCTTTAGATCTTAGCAATACTCCTTCCATTCTTTTATAACGTATTGTCTCCAGTTCCTTATTTTTCTCCTTTATTTGTAGAACTATATTTTCAGTTTTATTTTCTGTATTTTCAAGAGTATATATATCTTTTTTCAAGTGCCTTTTCCTTTTCCTGCATCTTTCTTTTTTTCATAGTTGCATAACTTATAGTTTTGGTTCTTATTTTCATCAGTAAGACGTCTAGAAAGAGCTTATCTGAAATTTTGAAATCTATATCTGCTTTTGGTATATCTTCCAAGTTACTTCTATTATATTTATCATGTGTATATTCCTTAATTACATCAGAAATTTCTGAATGAATTTCTTCTACAAAGTTAATATCTCTCAGCAAGGAAGAGTTAAATTTCCAAAAATTCTTACCCTTTTCATTTTTGCCAAATTTTAAGGTTAATGTTACCATCGAGTGGTCAGAACGATATCCAGGCAAGATATCCGCATTGTCGTAATACCAGTACAAAGAGTCCGATAGCAAAAAGAAATCTAATCTACTCTGTTTAAGTGGTGTTGGTTTTCGCCATGTATACTGCCTTCTCTCTGGGTTATTTTCTCTCCAAATGTCTGCTAAACCAAGCTCTTCAGTTACTCTTTCTAAAGCCTCTCTAGCTCTGGGATTATTGATGTGTGTGTAGTGATGACAATCTAGGTTAGGATCCAATGCAATATTCCAATCCCCTACAGCAATAATGTTATTTATTTTGTATTTCTGGATTGTATCTTTTAGTGAATAGTAAAAATCAGGATCGTCTTTATTTGGTCCATACACATTGACAAGGAGCATGTCTCTTTCCATTGATGAAAAAATGCAAGATTATATAGTTACCGTTTTGATCTTTAGTACTGCTGTGTATTTTAAACTCAAAATTATTTGCAAAGAGAATGGCTACCCCTCTTGAATTTGTCTTATACGATGAGAAAATGCATTTATACCCCCATTCTGAGGTCACATATCTCTCAAGCTTTTGGTCAAAATGAGTATCTTGAAGACAATATATTGAGTATTTTTTCTGTTTAAGATAATGGAACACATCTCTTCTTTTATGCATATCCCCCAAACCTTGACAGTTTAATGAAGCAATTGTAATGTTATCCATAATTTGCAGAGTTAGTGTAGATCCTGACAAGTAACATGACCAGCCATGCAACCTGTAACAGTGCTACCAAAATATATCCCCAAAGGCGCAAGAAATAGTGAGGCAAGGTACCTTGTAAAATAGAAGGTACACCTTTTGAAGTTAAAACATAGCATGACATACTGCAATTCAACATATGTTGCAAGTTAATAAAAAAGATTTTTAAAAAGCCAAAAAAACAAACAAAAGTCAAACATCAAAAGAGAAACAGTTTTTAAAAAAAATTACAAAAAAGCTAATAAATCCAAACAATATACAGATAAAGATTTTTTCCTTTGGTGAACATTGCAAGCGAACAGGCCGCGAGGCCCAAGCAGCAAACGGATGTCTTTGGTTCTTTTTCGCCTTTTCTTTATACAAAAAAGGAACACAGCAAACCCACTGTCAGTCTCCCTCAGTCCAGCTAGTCCATATCATACAGGCAAAACACATTATCCAAGGAGCAAGGAGAAACAGGCAGTCCCCCCGCCACACACACACAGGCACGCACGCACGCACGCACGCTCGCACGCACGCACACACACACACACACACACACACACACACACACACACACACACACACACACACACACTTTGGGTTTGACTCCCACCAAACTTTAAGGCCGTTTTCGCTCCCCGCCACCTGTCCCTGAGTTTTGAGCGGATTGTCACTTAGGTGAGAGAGCCTAAGCCCCCATGCCTCCCGACCACACTTCCAGTGCATGAAACAGGTCCCTACGTCAAAACTGGCAGGATCGTTATGTGCCACTCCATTCAAACAGGTACCTGCTTATACATTCAGAAAGAATAAACAGCTCAGTTCATCGACACGTTCTCACATTCTTTCTTATAGACCCCCCCTCCTCCCCCCCAGAAATACTACGAATAAATAAAGCAAAATGAAATGAATAAGGGAGTAACAAAGGGCCTTCACATTCTCCAACTCTACTCACATGACTGTCTTTTTAGTTATTTGGTTATCGCCACAATAACAATCATAATCATAACATAGCTTATCTCCCTACCCACCACAAAAGCCACACCAGGGCTGACACCGCAATTACGCCTCAACAGCAACTTACAACCCCAGGTTCAAACCTACGCTTCCCATCATTTTCCACCATCCAACACCATCCCTCTGAAAAACAAAACAAAATACCAAATGACACATTACCCACACTACTCCATTCCCCGCGGCGAACAAGCCCGGCTGTGCCCAGGTCGCCGGCCACTCCGACCAGCCCATCTTCTCCAGAGTACAAAAAAAGCGAAGATAAACATGTTAAAGTACAAAAAAATATACATAATGACTGACACTTGGGCAAATATTACTGCGGAATGGACATCCTGTACCCATCCCAGTTTTTAAACTCACTACCTGGTTGCCATAACAACAGCAATACAACAAACAAACAATCAGGCAAACAAACAAAAGAGGCAGAGTGTCTTATCGTGATGGCAGAAAATTGTAAGAGTTGCTTGAAAAAAGGCAGGAGAGAGCCCTGGGAAGGCAGAAAATAGTCAAGAGAAATTGCAGGAAGACAAAGAGGAAGACAGAAACAATGAGAATGATAGAAAGTGGAAATGTCTAGCACAGAATTTCCAGAAGGTGGGGATGCTATTTCTACTGAAAGAACCCCCGGCATCCCCACGGGGGGGTGCAATAACGAAACACACAGATAGCCCAAGCCTCTTTTCGAAATCAGAAAAGCAGATACACAGTCATGTCAAAGACAGTGGCAACACTCAGCGTCTGTTACTGTACAGAATAATTAAGCTAGGGAAGAAAAATCCTTGACCATCAGCACTCATTGCAATATTCCAATGAACAGCCTGCAGTACACGTACCAAACATCCAATACAATATCACACTTTTTGAACAGTGAACAAGAAGACGGGCTTTCCCGGCAGCTCACGGTTTGAGGACTGGGCATCGAGTCTCTGTAGACCTCCACCCTCTCCTATCACAAAGCAAACAATGCCAGCATTCCAATTCTTTCGAACAGACCAAAACATGATTCAAAATGTAAAGCCAATACAGAAGGGATCCTCCAGAAAAATGATGCACAACGCAGCATTTGTAGCTATCAGTATAGCCAAATCCCATTGACTAATGTCGGGGGGGGGGGGGGGGGGAAAACAAAAAAAAAAAAAAAACAAAAAAAAAACAAAAAAAAAAAACGACCTCCCCCAAAATGATCCCCCCCAACCTATCTTAAAGCACTACCCCCCCCCCCCCCTAAGCAAAAAACAAATAATAAAGAAACCCAAACAACAACAACAACAACAACAACAACAACAACAACAACAACACAAAAAACCAAACAAACAAACCAAAACAAAACAACAACAACAACAACAACAACAACAACAACAAAACAACAACAAAAAACTCCCACTCATCTACCCATACACATACACACCCAACGCACACACACACACTCATGCACACACACACATGCACACACACACACACCACGCGCGCGCGCACAACACACACACACACACACACACACACACACACACACACACACACACACACACACACACACACCACACAGCAATGGGCCTTCCTCGGGGGGAAAAAAAAAAAGCAGCCCCCCCCCCCAAACCCACAAAAAAAACAAACAAACAAAAAACTTAACTGATAAAGATTACACTTCCCTTTTCATGTTGAATTACACACGAATATGCCCCCCCCCCCCCCCTGTATCTATAAACCATTATACAAATTAATGTTGACAGATTTGTTCCCCCCCCCCTCCTCTGCTCTCCACTGTCGTCACTTGTATCATGATGATGATCAGCATGCAGTTGTGGCATCACCACCAATGCCAGCTTCCCACAATAGATTCAGAGGTTAACTAAAGACAAGAAACCAAAACCCAGCAAGATGAAACAAAACCTGGATAGGATGGTGCTTATCCTCCCTACAAAAACAAACAAACAAACAAAAGAAACATATGTACTGTTTGACAGGATTCATCATTTTTGACTTCAAATTACAGTAGTCTGTGTATGTCTACCTGTGTATGCATACAATCTCTATGAAGGAGTGCGCCGGCGCGTGTGCGCACGCTCGTTGCCAGCGGGCACACAAGTGTGTTCGCAGGCGCGAGCGCGCACAACACAGCATTTGTAGCTATCAATAAAGCCAAATCCCATTGACTAATGTCTGGGGAGGAAAAAAAAAAAAAAAAAAAAAAAAAAAAAAAAAAAAAAAACCAACCTATCCTAAAGCACCCCCCCCCCCCCAGGAAAAACAAATATAAAGAAACCCAAACAACAAACACACACACACATACACACACAAAGAACTATTAAAAAACAAAAACAAACAAAACAAAACAACAACAAAAAACCAATAAAAATAATAAATAAATTAAATAAATTAAAAAAATAAATAATAATAAAAAAAATTAAAAAAATAAAAAAAATAAAAATAAAAAAAAACTCCCACTCATCTACCCACACAATACATATCCAACACACACACACACACACACACACACACACGCACGCACGCACGCACGCATGCACGCACGCACACACGCACACACTCACACACACACACACACACACACACACACACACACACACACACACACACACACGCACGCACGCACGCACGCACGCACGCAATGGGCCTTCCCCCGATGAAAGCTAAACTGGAAAAAAAACAACAACAACAACAACAAACGAACAAACAAACAAACAAACAAAAAAACAAAAAAACAAAAAAACGCCTAAATGTTAAAGATTACACTTCCCTTTTCATGTTTAATTGCACGCAAATAAGCCCCCCACCCCCCCCCCCCCCACCCCCACCCCCACCCCCGTATCTATGAACCATTATACAAATTAATGTTGACAGATGTGTTCCCCCCCCCCCCCCCAACCCTCCTCCATCGTCGCGCTCATGCATGTTATCTGAATGCTGATGTGTACAAAAGTAACTATGTTTACAATTTCAGTTTGTTCCGTCGCCTCGGCTGGTTGGTTGGTTTGGGTTTTCTTTCTTCTCTCTCTCTCTCTCTCTTCTCTGTTGTATTTTCTTTCCTTCTTTATTATTTCTTTCTTTCTTGCCTCCCCCCCCCCCCTTCCCTTCTCCTTTCTCAGGGGTCCCTGCTTTCTGTCTGGTCCTTGCTCCCCTCCCCCTCCCCCCCTCCCTCCCTTGTTCGTAGTCCCTGCATCACCAGTCTCCTTGGGTCTGCTTTGTCGGTCTAACGTCTCTGCGTCCTTCCTCCCGCCATGGCCTTTCTGAAGACCTCCTCTATATTTGTGGTCAGGTCCAACTTCATAATTTCACCAGTCTTCAGTTTTGCTAAGATCTTGCCGTCGGAAGACCACGTAGACAAAACGGCCGAATGTTGTTTGGCCCTGTTGAGAAGTTTGTAATTGGCCTGGGTCAGGTCTTCCCCCACCGAGATGCCAGACTGTTTAAGTTTTCTTCGGGATGCCAGCACCGCTGTCCTGACCTGCCTGGAGAAAAAACGCACGATAATCGGGCGGGGTCTGTCGCTGTTGCGTTTGCCCGTGCGGTGGGCGATTTCAATTTCCTTCTCCGAAACCTGTACTCCAATTTTGTCAGAAAAAATGTCCCGGCACTTCGTCACACAATCTCCCACTGACTCCTGTCCCTTTCCTCCCTGCCCCTCCTTGACCCCATACACCCTCACATTCCACCCTCTTCCGTGCTGTTCTTGCTGGTTCAGGGCCAGTCTCAGTTGACTATTTTCTTGTACTTGCGCCTCTATCTTTTTCTGCAGATCCTTATTGTCTGTGCAAAGCTGTGTTGTTTTTTCTTTCAGACTGTCGTTTTTTTGGACAAGTCAAATAAAGCACATTCTATTTTGTCCATTCTATTGTTTATCTTTGTCAGTGCTCTTTCAATTTCTTCTTTCATTTTATTTACACTGTCTTCTGTAGCCATGTTTGTCAGTTTTGCATTGATTTCTTCTAAGACATCACAAAAGGCCATATTGTCCTCCTCCTTATCCATGTCACTAGTATGTCTTGACTTTTTGTTTTCTGACTTTGAAACAGGGTCTGGGCTGGTACAGGTGTCGCTGTTAGATGATGTTGATTCAAGCTTTCTCTTTACCTTACTCGCTGTTTTGCTTGAAAAAAAACTTGAAATGGTGCTAGTCATATCTGTACTTACAGTTTGGCTGGCACTCCGTTGCTTGCTGTTTGCATGTTTATACCTTTCTCATCTTGGCAGGAACAAGTCACACACTACCAGAAGCATCGCCGCACAGTCATTACACAGCGCACCAAACAGGAGCGAAGATACGTTGCGGCAGCGGTCAGTGGTGAAAAAATTAATCAAAATTTAAAAATAAATAAAGAACTTTGTAGTTTCCTTATTAATTAATTGAGTAATCAATTAATGAGTAAAGAAAGTAAAGGTTATTTTTCCTTGAATTTTTCTGGTTAAAAGGACGGTTCTTTCACACTTATCATTTGACAAATGTAATGTGCGGTCAGTTTTATTTGCCAAAAAAATAAACGAGGAAGATGTGACTTTCTGTTTCTTAAAAAAACCCAAAGAAAAGAATGTTACTGGTTTGAATCTGGCAGAATGATCTAATTTTTTTTTTTTTTTTTTTTGGGGGGGGGGGGGGGTTCGTTTCTTATGTTGCTGAGTTGTTTTTATATTTTTGTTTTTTGCTTTTGTTTTTGTTTGTTTTCTTTGTTTTTGCTTTTATTTTCTTTGTTGTTTGGGCTTTTTTTACGTTGAGTTTTTTTGGGGTTTTTTTTAAAGTTGTTGTTGTTGTTGGTTTGCCTTTTCTGTGTGTATGGGTGTTAAAACTATTTTATTAGTATTGTGATGTGTCTGCATTGGTTCATTATATTATCATATCATGATGTATCCCTAAGGACGGGGACTGGATGTAAAAAAAAAAAGCACAGGGGTGCTTATTCATTATCTTCGAAATAAAAGAATTTATTTTGATTTGATTTGATTTGATTGTTGTTTGAAGCCACACAAAACAACCAGTCTCAATAGCGTACATAGAACGTAAAGCTTCAGGCTTTATGCCTCTGACACCTGTCTGTCTGTCTGTCTGTCTGTCTGTCCGTCTGTCTGTTTCTGTCTCTGTCTCTGTCTGTCTCTCTCTAACACACACACACACACAGATATAGATATATATGTATATATGTATGTATATATATATATATATATATATATATATATATATATAATATATATATATATATGCACGCACTCATGCACGCTCACAAACGTGCGCACATGTGTGTGTGTGTGTGTTTGTTGTGCACGCACGCGTGTGGATATTAATGCCACGATCATCAAATTTTGTGTGCAGTATTTGTGAGCCTAATTGAGCATACGTGCGTATCGTATTAATTGTTTATGTATCCATATCCAAGCACTATTTCAACTGATTTTTTTTTTCATGTTCATTGCAATGGCTGTTTCTCTTCTCCCAAAATCCACACATAATTGTCATATTTTTTGCTGTCATGTTATTGCAAATTCTGACATTGTGTCCATCTATGTTATTGAATCTTTGTGCTTTGGGTCTCCTAAGGTCTCCTAAAGGTAGAGGGGGGGAGATTTACGGGAGTTTCGCTTGCATTACATTACATCATATGATTGCATTAGGGAAATGGGCGGGACGGGGTACAACGGGAGTGCTTTCACGCAGCCGTATGATCTGCTAATTTAATTTGTTTATTTTTTATTTTATACCACTTTGTGTCACAGCAGATTTCTCTGCGTGAA
>CM060333.1:50238992-50241492 GCA_030674155.1 Stramonita haemastoma | reverse complement strand
TAATTGCTATAGCTTTATAATCAATCAAAATCTTAAAATCGACAACTTGGCTCCTACCTGCCTTTAATACCTCCTGGCAGAAACGTGGGTCAGGTGCTAAGCGACTCATTTCGTGGTGGAGCTTCACATTTATTAAGGGACATTTCCAAGCTTATTACGAAAACAAGACTACGTCTGAAGCACTTACTTCTGCGTAAATCATAAAACCTGTGGTTTTCAGATTTAGCTCTTCGCAGAGCAAACTATTTGTTCTGGCTTCATCAAATGACTAGAAACATTTTTTGTCACAGCCTTATCAAACTCTGTTGTTCTACAGATTTCCAAAGACAACACAGTGGATATGGTGAACATTTTCATTAACATTCAGGGATAAAAAGAAACAGCAAAAAACAAAAGAAAACAAACAAAAAAATAAAACAAAACATTCAGTGGTAAAACGCATGCCTTTTTTATATTATCAAACTATTACTGACAAATTCAAAACCAAACACTGCTGAAAAAACACGACATTATCATCAATAGCAACTTACTACCACCATCACTACCAAAAAAACGAAAATAACCCTCCTCCCCCAAAAAACACCTTCACCTTCACCCTCACCTGTCCCGTACTCCTGCAGACCGAGGGGGCACAACTGAAGACTTTGCAACCAGCTTCCTCCACTCAAAAAAACAAAGCGACACAAAAACACCAGAACAAGATGAAATCAACGAAAGATGTCCTGAACAAACATTCATCATCAACGACAACAACGACAACGACAATGATGATGAAGATGGTGGTTGTGGTAGGGTGTTTGTGGATGATGGGTGTAGGGGGCCCCAGGCTGTGTGGCGGTCAGGAGATGGGGCAGAGGTGTATGGGGGAGGGTTCAATTCCCGTGTGCACGTGTCAACGTGGAGTGATGGGGACAGAGGTGCAGTGTGACAACAGAAGGCTGTACAGGGTGCCCTCTGCAGCCCCCAGCGATACGGCTGTCATGTGAGTAATGGTAGTAGTAGTAGTAGTAGTAGTAGTAGTAGTAGTAGTAGTAGTAGTAGGTAGGAGGAGGAGGAGGAGGAGGAGGAGGAGGAGGTAGTAGGAGTAGGAGTAGTAGGAGTAGGAGTAGTAGGAGGAGTAGTAGTAGTAGTAGTAGTAGTAGTAGTAGTAGTAGTAGTAGTAGTAGTAGTAGTAGTAGTAGTAGTTGTTGTTGTGGTGGTGGTTGTGTATGTGTGTTGTGAGTGTGTGTGAGGCGATAAAATAGGAACAAAAAATGTATTATGATATAGTTCAGTCCATTAACGATGGAATACGAAACAATCAATTCAATATAATGCAATGCAGCACAGTAAATACGACAAAATACAAAACAATAAACACAATATTATGCAATACAGCACAATGAATACGATCAAATACGAAGCAATAGATACAAGAAATACAAATATGTACAATAAATATGATAAACAACGGAACAATAAATGCCAGATAATGCAATACAATAATAAAAAAACAACGATAAGATACAGAACAATAAATACAATCTAATGCAATACAATAATGAATACGAGAAAAAATAGTAAACGATACATACAAAATGAATCAGTGCAGTACATTAATTGCCATAAAATAAGGAACAAAAAAATACCACATAAAAAACACACTGCAGTTCATTAATTCGACAAAATACGAACCGATAGATACAATACAAATCAGTACGCAAAATACGACGGAATACGAATCAATCAACATAATATAAGCAATATAGTACATTAAATACGGTAAAATACAGAACAATGAATACAATATATACAATCCAGTACAATAAATGCGATAAGTTACAGAACAATAAACACAATATATACAACGCAGTACATTGAATTCAATAAATAACAGAATTTATATTTACAACATAATAGAATGCAGTGCAATAAATTCAATTAAAATACAGAACATATCTTTTTTACAATTTACTTTTTTGTTTTGTTTTACCCACTTTAAGTCCGTCCTTTCAATCACGGCGGATTTCTCTGCGTGAAATTCGGGCTGTTCTCCCTGGGGAGAGCACGTCGCCACAAGAGCAACGCCACCTTATTTTTCTTTTCCTGTCTGCAACTGTATTTGTTTCCATATCAGAGTGGCCTTTTTCCTACAGAATTTTGCCAGGGACAACGCTGTTGTTGCCTCGGGTTCTTTTACGTGCTCTAAATAATTGTGTAACACATAGGATCTCGGTTTATCGTTCCATCAGAAAAAATAGCACCCAGACCACCACTCATGGTGTAATGGATGGGCCATGGGGGAAAGGTTTGGGGCCCAAACGAGGTTCAAACCACCGCACTCTTCCGACCCGGACTTTTTGCTTTCTAGGCAGATACGTTACCTCTAGACCCCTATCCACGGTGCAACATATTACAATGCAGATGCAGAACATTTAATACGATAAAACACAGAATAGTAGATACACCATACTACACTGCAGCAAAATAAATAGGACAAAACCCGAAAGAATAGATGTAA
>CM060333.1:50223992-50228992 GCA_030674155.1 Stramonita haemastoma | reverse complement strand
GGGGGGTTCAATGCTCTTTATTCTGAAAATTGATGAAAGGAACGCTGATGTTGAATCTTGGAACTTCGGTCGCTGACTGTTCGCACGCCACCTTTCTGTCTGTCTGTCTGTCTGTCTGTCTGTCTGTCTGTCTGTCTGTCTGTCTGTCTGTCTGTCTGTCTGTCTGTCTGTCTGCCTGGCTAGCTGGCTAGCTGGCTATCTTGCTGGCTGACTCTCTCTGTTGTTTTTTTTGTCTCGCTCTGTCTGTCTGTCTGTCTGTCTCTCTCTCTCTCTCTCTCTCTCTCTCTCTCTCTCTGTCTGCCTGTTTGTCTGTCTATCTGTCTGTCTGTCTCTGTCTCTCTCTTTTGTTTCTGTGTGTGTGTGTGTGTGTGTGTCTGTCTGTCTGTCTGTCTGTCTGTCTCTGTCCCTCTGTCTTTGCATCTCTTTCTGTCTGTCTGTCTGCCTGTCGGTCGGTCTGTCTCTGTCTCTCTTTCTCTCTCATACACACTCACACCACACACACACACACGCACGCACACACATACATATACACACACGCACACACACACATATACACACACAAACAACACACACACACACACACACACACACACACACACACACACACACACACACACACACACACACACACACACACAATACACACACACACACGAAAACAAACAAACAAAAAAACTAACATAACTACAAAACAGAACATACTAAAAAAAAAAAAAAAAACTCTTTCCCATTATTATTCATTTGGTACCATACAGAAAATACTAAAACAAAACTCTTTCCCATTTTTATTCTTTTGGTACCATGTCTCGGCGAATAAACTCCACCACCACCAAACGACTCAACACCACCACCAACAACAACACTACAACAGAAATATGGCGGGGAACCCCAACATTCGCTGTGACTGTGACACTCGGGCCATACGGGACTGGACACGGTCACTGTCTGCCCAGCCCTCTCTGGCGCCTGTCCACTTCCAGGACTTCAGGTGCCAGAATGCCCGGGGCACGCTCCTCGGCGACATGAGGGACAGCGACTTCAGACCTTGTGCCCGTGAGTTGGAGTTAGGGTATGGGATGGGCATAGACCTTGTGATTGTCAGTTGAGTTTGTGGGGCACAGACTTTGTGCCTGTGGGTTAGAGTTAGGGTATGGGATGGGGGCATGTGCCTTGTGCCCGTGAGTTTGAGTTGTGGGGGGAGGGCATAATTATGCTTTGTGCCTGTGAGTTTGAGTTGGAAGATGGGCATAGACCTTGTGATTGTCAGTTGAGTTTGGGGGGTATAGACTTTGTGCCCGTGAGTTTGAGTTAGGGTATGGGATGGGCATGTGATTGTCAGTTGAGTTTGGGGGTATAGCTTTGTGCCCGTGAGTTTGAGTTTGGGTCAAGACTGTGCCTGTGAGTTAGAGTTAGGGTATGGGATGGGGGCATGTGCCTTGTGCCCGTGAGTTTGAGTTGTGGGGGGATGGGGAGGGCATAATTATGCTTTGTGCCTGTGAGTTTGAGTTGGGGGTGGGATGCATAGACCTTGTGCCCGTGAGATTGAGTCGAGGGAGGCTTAGACCTTGTGCCCGTAGGTTTGAGTTGGAGGGTGGGGCATAGGCTTTGTGACTATGAGTTTGACTTGGGGGGCATAGGCTTTGTGCCCGTGAGTTTGAGTTGGAGGGGAGGGGGCATAGACTTTGTGGAGGGGAGGGGGCGAATGCCTTGTTCCAGTCAGTTTGAGTTGGGGGGGGGTAGACTTTGTGCCCGTGAGTTTGAGTTGTTGGACGAGGGGGGGGGTGCAGGTGTGCTTCTGATTGGTTGGGGGAGGCGAAGCCTTGTGCCCATATTTTGCGTGATTGAGTTGGGCATACTTTGGGGGAGGGGCATATCATTTGCCGTGAGTTGAGTTAGGGAGCATATACTTATGCCGTGAGTATGAGTTAGGGAGCATATACATTACATTTGAGTGTGAGTTGATTGGTGGCTTCTTGTGTTTATTTTTGTTTTACTTACTCTCATTCTGTCGTCTGCATGTTCTGTTTTTTGTCTGCTGTCTGTCTTCTGTTGTCTGTTTCTACGTCTCTCTCGTCTCTTATACCTTCTCTCTCTCTGTCCTCTGTCTCTTCTGTTCTCTGTCTGCCTGCTCTGCTCTCTCTGTCTTCTGTCTGTCTCGTCTGTCTCTCTGTCTCTTCTGTCTCTCCCTCTCTCTCTCTCTCTCTCTCTCTCTCTCTCCCCTTCTCTGTCTCTCTCTCTCGTCTCTCTTTTCCCTCTCTCTCTCTCTCTTCTCTCTCTCTCTCTCTCCTCCCCTCTCTCTCTCTCTCTCTCTCTCGTCTCTCTTCTCCTCTCTGTCTCTCTTCTCGTCTGTCTGTCTCCTGTCTGTCTGTCTGCCCTGTCTCTCTGCTCTTCTCTTCTCTTCTCTCTCTCTCTCTCTCTCTCTCTCTCTCTCTCTCTCTCTCTCTCTCTCTCTCCCCTCTCTCTCTCTCTCTCTCTCTCTCTCTCTCTCTCTCTCGTCTGTCTCTTCCTCAAGCTCTCTCTGGGTTCTAAGGGTGTTTAGATTTAGCATACATACACACTCCTGCACGAAAGACAAATGGCTTTTACTTTGATAAACTATCTGCATTTACTTGCTCTGCCTGTGCATGTTTGTCTGTCTGTCTGTTTGATCCAGTCTTCCTGCTTCACCCCGTGTGTGTGTGTGTGTGTGTGTGTGTGTGTGTGTGTGTGCGTGCGTGCGTGCGTGCGTGCGTGCGTGCGTGCGTGCGTATGTATGTAGTATGTATGTATGTATGTATGTATGTATGTATGTATGTATGTATGTATGTATGTATGTATGTATGTATGTATGTATGTATGTGTGTGTGTGTGTGCGTGCGTGCGTGCGTGCGTGCGTGCTTGCGTGCGTGCGTGCGTGCGTGCGTGCGTGTGTGTGTGTGTGTGTGTGGTGTGTGATCGTGAGATAGGCGATGGGGAGGGGTGTGGGGGGAACAAGATTGGGGAAGGGGGGAGGGTATTAGAATGCCTTGAAACAGCAGCCACCGCCAGCTGGCCCATGAGAGAAGAGAGAGGAGAGAGAGAGAAGAGAGAGAGAGAGAGAGAGAGAGAGAGAGAGAGAGAGAGAGAGAGAGAGAGAGAGAGAGAGAGAGGGAGAGAGAGAGAGGGAGAGAGAGAGGGAGAGAGAGAGAGAGGGAGAGAGAGAGAGGAGGAGAGAGAGGAGAGAGGAGAGAGAGAGAGAGAGGAGAGAGAGAGAGGACAGACAGACAGACAGACAGACAGACAGACAGACAGACAGACAGACAGACAGACAGACAGACAGACAGACAGAAAAGACAGACAGACAGACAGACAGATAGAGAGATAGCCATACAGACAGACAGACAGACAGAAGACAGACAGACAGAGATAGAAAGATAGACAGAAAGACAGCGTGTCTGCCTGCCACCTGCCTGCCTGCCTGTCTGCCTGCATGTGTGTGTGTGTGTGAGTCGGGGGGGGGGGGGGGGGTGCACGTCTGTTGTTTTTTAACCTATACCTTCCGCGTAATGCCTTCTTTTTTATATTACTTAACATGTGTCAGAGAAATTAAATGTTTACCTGCTGTGTCAACTAAGGAGTTTCTATTTGATTTCCTGACAAACAAAAACCAGAGTGTTTATTCGGAAGAGCAGACCATTGTGTGCTGGTAGGAGTGGATGACAAAATATAAAAAAAAACCAGCATGCACACAGGTGTCGTGTTTAGACCCCATCCATGAGGAAAAATTGGGGAGATGGAGTCCCCAGGGCGGTTTGGGGCTGTATAGGGCAACGTTCTGGCGGCTCCTGCAACGGTACTGGAACCATTCGTATCGGCGACTGCCTTTCCAAAGGACCATTCCAGTAACGTGGAGAAGGTTCTGCGGCATGGGTAACAGCTTGTCCTCCATACTTACTTATCCAGGCTTTGCACTCTTGAGCCTAGAGCGCGCAACTCTATAGTCTTCCAAGACTGACGAGATAACAAGATTTACAAAAACTGCATACACACGGGGACTGGAGGTAAAAACAATGCACATGAATGCTTATTCCATTATCCTCGATATATAGGAATAAGTAAAGAAATAAATACTCACTCTCTACTGATTGGGGTTCTTTTAATTGGCATATCAACAGTAAATGTCCCTCAGGGGGTCACCCAGGAGGACTTTAGGCCCTAGCTAACTGGGGTGTCTGATTGCAGGGGGTTCCTCAGCCTCGGTGTTTGAGGTCACCCAGAACTGCTCCACCTGTAACTCCCAGTCCACAGTGTATGAGTGTGACCTGGATGGGGTGTCAACCTGTACAGAACCTCAGGTAAATCTGATTTTGTAGGTTTTTGTGTTGGTTGGTTGGTTGTTTTTTGCGGTTTTTGTGAGGTTTTTTGTGTTTTGGTTTTTTTGGGGGTGGAGGTGGAGGGTGAGGCGAGGCTATTTTGCAGGGGTGGGGGTGGAGAGGGGCAAAATGAGATGGTTGGTAGGTGAAGAAAGGGAGAGGAGAAAAGAAACACTGACTTTTTCTTCTTGCTTTTGGATGAAAACAAAATGTTATGTCACAAAGTTAGTCATATTGGGTAGGGTAGCTGGGTAGGCGCTGCACTTGTGGCGACGCGCTCTCCTCGGGGAAAGCAGCCCGAATTTCACGCAGAGAAATCTGCTGTGACATAAAGTGTTATAAAATAAAAAATAATAAAATAAAATATCTAGCTAGACACAAAAGAGCCCAAAAGGCTTTTAGTGCGCTCAGTGATAATGATACACAGCTTTTACTTTCGGGAAGCTGGTTGACTTGATTATTGATACTACGTTTTTTTTGCTGATAATTTTTGGACGCCAATCCAGGTCAAAATCATCTTTTAAAGGTCACTGCATGTAGACATAACTTTTAAAAAGCAAAATGACCAAGAAGTAAAAACAAAGGTAAAGGTGTTCCTTAATCTATGTGGTAGTAGCAGAGCGAGGCATCAGAGACCTCAGCTTCTCTAGGGGCCAGCATATTGAGGGC
>CM060333.1:50191492-50193992 GCA_030674155.1 Stramonita haemastoma | reverse complement strand
CTCTCTCTCTCTCTCTCTCTCTCTCTCTCTCTCTCTCTTCTCTCTCTCTCTCTCTCTCTCTCTCTCTCTCTCTCTCTCTCTCTCTTTTTTTTATTGGCAGTATCTCTCCCCCCCCTCTTATATTGCTTTTTAAAAAAAAAAGTTTCCCCCCGTTTATCCAAATGTATGATTTATATCACATGTATAACTTTTGACAGATGGTGGTGGATTGATGTTTTCAGTTGTTTATTTCATCTTGTTCTCTTGTTTGCTCTTTACCTATTAACACTTTTCTATTCTTCCATAATCAAAATCTTTTTATTGTGACTTCTGATTTTTGTCTTCTGATCGAGTGCATTTTTATTACCTTATCATATATAGTGTCCTTATTCTTGTGTGTTGTTTGGTACTGCGTAAAATTTTATTGTTTAGTATCTTTTCATCTTGATGTATCCCTGAAAAGGGCGGGGACTGGATGTAAAAAAGCACACGAGTGCTTATCTATTATCCTCGAATAAAATACTTTGCTTGCCTTGCTTGCCTTGCCTGCTTGCCTTGCCTTGTCTCTTGTCTCTCTCTCTCTCTCTCTCTCTCTCTCTCTCTCCTCTCTCTCTCTCTCTCTCTCTCCTCTCTCTCTCTCTCTCTCTCTCTCTCTCTCTCTCTCTCTCTCTCTCTCTCTCTCTCTCCTCACTCCTCACTCACTCACTCACACACTCAGGCACTTCCATAAGATAGTTTCTAGGCATTTAGGTGGTCCATCCGATCATCTACAGTTGATTATACCATACTTTTTAATGACGTGATGTTGTTATGCCACCTGTGATTCTATATTTTCTGTGTGTTTGCGTGCTGTGCGCATGTTGTGCGCGCGCCTCGTGTGTGTGTGTGCCTGCGTGTTGTGTGTGTTTGTATTTGTGTGGTGCGTGAGTGTATGTTTGTGTGTTGTGTGCTGTGCTATATGTGTGTTTGGGATGTGTGTGGTTATTGAGTGCTTGCTACTAGGTTTGTTTTGTAGCTGTCCTATATTTTTATTCATACCTTAATTATCTAGTTATCTTTTTTGTTTTACTCTGGTCTGTCTGGTCTTGTTCTGTTGTCTGTCTTTTTTATGTCTCTCTTAATTCTGTCTTTTCTTCTGTCTGTCTGTCTGTCTGTCTGTCTGTCTGTCTGTCTGTCTGTCTGTCTGTCGTCTGTCTCTTCTCGTCTGTCTCTCTCTCTTCTCTCTGTCGTCTCTCTCTCTCTCTCTCTCTCTCTCTCTCTCTCTCTCTCTCTCTCTCTCTCTCTCTCTCATTTTCTCACTCTCTCTTCTCCTCTCTCTCTCTCTCTCTCTCATATATATATATATATATATATATATATATATATATATATATTATATGTGTGTGTATATATATTGCATTTCTCTGTGTGTATACACACACACACACATATATATATATATATATGTATATATATATATATATATATATATATATATATACATATATATACACATACATATATATACACACACACGTATATATATATATATATATATATATATATATATATATATATATATATATATATATAAATATACACATATGTATATATAAATATACATAAATATAATTATACATATATATACATACATATATATACACATCCATCCATCCATCCATCTATCCATATATATAGAGAGAGAGAGATATATATATATAGATATATAGATATATAGATATATAGATATATATATATATAACTGCACCTGTCCCTGGCTGTACCCCACAGTGGCAGACAGCACGACAGGAGCCACCTGGCACCGCATGCACGTGATGTCCGGCAATGCCACCACCACCACCACCGGCCTGTCCGACACCCCGGGTACCACCTCCTCCTCCATGACCCAACTGGACTCCATCCACTCCCAGTGCTGACTGACCGGGGAGTGCACAGTCAGAGTCACTGCTGCTACTGCTGCTGTGGTTAGTTTGGGGGGGGTTGCTGCATGCCTCGTCTTCTGCGACGTACCTGTCCCGTCCTGTTGCTCCCACTCCGCTCATTTCAATCTCCCCTCCCTGCCACAGCCATCCATACCCTGATTCGTTGTGTCTCATCCCTGGGGTCAGAATTGATTGATTGATTGATTTATTTCTTCTTTTATATCGAGGATAATGGAATAAGCACTCTTGTGCTTTTTTACATCCAGTCCCCGTTTGTATGCAGTTTTGTAAATGTCATCTGTTCCCACCGGCACACGATGGCCACAGGGAGCCCATCAATATTAGGCCGTCGCGCGGCCACCAGCCAGAGGGGCCCTGCACTTCTGCTGGGTCACTTTGGTGGTGTTTAGTGGTGCCTGTTCTGAGCTAACCTACGCAGGACACCACCTACTAAGCCCCCTACTAACGACAGTATCAGCTCAGTCGCTCAGCCAGACTGAGTGAGTCACCCAGCTGAAGTGGCGACAGCTGTGGATAGTTTGTTGTTGCTTCTTTAGTGTACTGCTTCACCTTGCCTAAAGATCAAAAGAGAACGTATA
>CM060333.1:50168992-50176492 GCA_030674155.1 Stramonita haemastoma | reverse complement strand
AAACGTCTGCGGACACACACACAAACGCGCGTGCATACGCGCACACACACACACACACACTCTCTCTCTCTCTCTCTCTCTCTCTCTCTCTCTCTCTCTCTCTCTCTCTCTCTCTCTCTCTCTCCTCTCTCTCTCTCTCTCTCTCTCTACACACACACACATACACACACACAATCACACACACACACAATCACACACAAGCAAACACACACACATACACACAGATTACACACACAATCACACACATAATCATACACACACACACACAATCTCTCTGTCTCTGTCTCTGTCTCTGTCTCAGTCAGTCAGTCAGTCAGTCAGTCAGTCAGTCAGTCAGTCAGTCAGTCAGTCAGTCAGTCAGTCAGTCTGTCTGTCTGTCTGTCTGTCTGTCTGTCTGTCTGTCTGTCTGTCTGTCTGTCTGTCTGTCTCTCTCTCTCTCTCTCTCTCTCTCTCTCTCTCTCTCTCTCTCTCTCTCTCTCTCTCTCTCTCTCTCTCTTCTACACACACACACACACACACACACACACACACACACAATCACACACATACACACATGCACACACAAAATCACACACAAGCGAACACACACACACACATACACACACATACACACAATCACACACACACATAATCACACACACACACACAATTCTCTCTCTCTCTCTCTCTCTCTCTCTCTCTCTCTCTCTCTCTCTCTCTCTCTCTCTCTCTCTCTCTCTCTCTCTCTCTCTCTCTCTCTCTCTTACTACTTCCAACAGTTGTTAACTACCACAACTGACTCTCGCCAAATTTGGAAAACCATTAATACATTATGTAATAAACATATTTCAAAGAGCCAACAATCCATTAAAGAAATATCAGCTGATGAATTAAACAACCATTTTTCAAATGTAGCTGATAAAGTTATAACATGCGACAAGTCAAGCGAAAATGATCTTGTTTACTTAGAACAACATGTTAATTCTAAACACATTAAAATTCCATTCAATCTCCAGCCAATGACAATCTTTGATGTATTAAATAGTCTAAAATTACAAACAAATTCAAGGACACGTGATTTAGACAATTTGGATGGACGGATAATAAAACTATCTAGTCCAGTCATTGCTGAAACACTAACATATCTATACAACTTGTGTATTGAAAAAAGGTGTTTTCCTCTCAAGTTTAAACAAGCAAAAATCATTCCAGTACATAAATCAGGGGAATACTCTTCTCCTTCGAATTATAGGCCAATTTCAATTCTCTCAATAATATCTAAACCCATAGAAAAACACATACAAACATCGCTAAGTTCTTACTTTATTAACAACAGTCTAATAAATGAAGATCAATCGGGGTTTCGTAAAAACTATTCCTGCCACACTGCTCTAACTCAGCTTACTGAAAGTCTCTTACACAACATAAATAACAATAAATTTATAGGACTCCTTTTTGTTGACTTTGAAAAAGCATTTGATGTGATTGATCATTCTCTGTTATTACGCAAATTAGAAATGTACAAACTGACACCTGATATTATTCAGCTTCTAAAAAGTTTTCTGTCAAATAGGCAACAGCTTGTAACTGTTGATAATCAAACATCAGCACTACTACCTAGTAGCTATGGGGTACCACAAGGCTCAGTATTGGGACCTCTCTTGTTTTCAATCTTTGTAAATGACTTACCCTGTTTTATTCAATGTAGCTGTGAAATGTTTGCTGATGATACCACTCTACTTTGTAGTGATTCAGACCCTTGTAGCTTATCTCGCAAACTTCAATTAAGCATTGACAAATTGATTACTTGGACTCAGTTAAACCATATGTCCTTAAATGCACAAAAAACAAAGTGCATGTATGTATCAGCAAGACAGAAAAGACAAAAAATGAGAGATAAGTTCCCACCTCTGTTACTTGATAGCAGAATAATTGAAGAAGTTGACTCTCATAAACTTTTAGGTGTCACCATTGACAAAAATATGGCTTGGACTGATCACATTATGTCACTAGGAAAGCGCATTGCTCACAGGTTACGTCAATTATCGAAAATCAAACACTTTTTGAATCATCACTCTCGAAAACTGTTTTTTTTGTTGTCATATTCTACCTATTATTGACTATGCATCAACTATATGGGATACCTGTAGTGAAACGAACTTGAAATTCATTCATCGTTTATATAAAAGAGCAGTAAAACTTGTCCTGTTAAAATCAAGTACCCTGACAGTTGAGGATTATAAGAAAATAAACGTCCTGACTTTTCGAAACAGACTTTCCTTCAATAAAGCCATGTTTATGCAAAAAGTTGTTAACCAAACTGCACCTCCCAAGATTACCAATACTTTCAAAATCAATCAACACAGACACAACCATTTGCTGACATTTCCAAGACCCAGAAATAATCTATATAAATCAAGCCTACTATATTCAAGTAGCGACCTATGGAATAAGCTACCAAAAAATTTGAAATGTATCAAAAACAAAGATAATTTTAAAGCACATCTAAAAAAATATTTCATAGATAAGTGTATAGAACAAGACTTGTAAACGTGTACATTTGCTTGTGATATAACATCACTCTTTACAGTTTCATTCCAACGTACTTGTATTGTGGCTTGTGTTACAACTGAATTAAAAATGTTACATGTAGCATGTGTGCGAGGGACAGATAGATGAATGTATCACTGATAGTCATTTTTATCATTATAAATATGGTATGACCACAGTTTATATGGTCATTTATATTCATCTCTTGATGTTACTTTTAAGGGATAACAATTTGCTGATGACTTGATAAGATATTAGACCTTGATGGTTGATTTTGCTGTGTGTGTGTGTGTGTGTGTGTGTGTGTGTGTGTGTGTGTGTGTGTGTGTGTGTGTGTGTGTGTGTGTGTGTGTGTGGGTGGGTGGGTGTGTGGGTGGGTGTGTGTGTGAGTGAGTGAGTTGGCGTGTGGTTATTGTTGTTGTTGATACTGATGGTGTTTGGTTGGGCTTTAACATTTTATAGGGGGGGGGGGGTTGCCTGATTTTATCTGTTTCATTTCTCTTTGGTTTGGATGTTTGTTCTGGTGTGTGTGTGTGGTGTGGTGTGTGTGTGTGTGTGTGTGTGTGTGTGTGTGTGTGTGTGTGTGTGTGTGTGTGTGTGTGTGTGTTGATACAGTACATGAGATATTTAGTTATAGGAAATGTTGATTTTTTTTTTTTTTTTTTTTTTGTATACATGTGCTTTTTGTGGGATTATTTCTTGTTTTTTTGTTTGTTTGTTTGTTTGTTTGTGTTATATATATTTTTTTTTATTATTATTTTATTTTATTTATTTATTATTATTTTCTTTAATTATTGATTGATTTTTTTTTAATTATACAATTGATAAGCTGGTGCTCAAGTTAGCTGCGATTTTTTTTTATTATTATATATATATATATATTTTTTTTTTTTTTTTTATGTACCTGAATGCACTTATTTGATAGAACGCTGACATGTTTTAGTGTAAATCTATAAACACAAGTGCTTGGGAGTGAAGGACTGAGAAAAAGGAAGGAAATTAATGTGATTGTTTTTCCTTTCTGCTTCGAATCCATTGCTTTGTAATGTACTGTTTTTCTTTGTATGCACCGTACTTGTTTTGGAGGAGGGAATTGATATAGGTTTGTATGTGTGTGTGTAAAACGATTTTTAAGGAATCATGCATTATTTTCCTTGTGTGCGTGTGGTGTATATATATATATATATATATATATATATATATATATATATATATATATATATATATATATATATATATGTGTGTGTGTGTGTGGTGTGTGTGTGTGTATGTGTGTGTGTGTGTGTGTGTGTGTTGTGTGTGTGTGTGTGTGTGTGTGTGTGTGTGTGTGTGTGTGTGTGTATGTAGTTTCTTCTTTTGGTGTGAATATTTTTCAAGTTCATTTTTAATCTTTTCATGTGTACCACATATCTTCTTTAAGTTTTTCCTTGTTCAAATATGACTTTCTCTATTTTTTTCTCCTTTTTAAAATTTTTTTAAAACTTTTATTTTATTTTATTTTTTAGATGGATGGCTTGATGAAAAAAAGCAATTGTACTGCTTACTCAATGTACCATCTGGAAATAAAAGTTTGACTTGACTTGACTTGACTTGACTCTCTCTCTCTCTCTCTCTCTCTCTCTCTCTCTCTCTCTCTCTCTCTCTCTCTCTCTCTCTCTCTCTCTCTCTCTCTCTCACACACACACACACACACACACACACACACACACACACACACACACACACACACACATTGACTCAAGTTAATCCAGCAGCACACAAGCATACCCGCACAAACACACACATGCAAACACGACGCATGCACACACAACGCACGCACACACTGACCAACGTATGCATACAGCCAAGCAAACACGCAAGCAAGCAAGCAAGGAAGCAGGCAGTTCTACAAGACAGACAGGCAGACCAGACAGACAGACCAGACAAACAGACAGACAGACAGACAGACAGACAGACAGCTTGACAAACAGACAAACAGACAGACAAACAGACAGACTGACAGGCAGCCAGCCAGCCAGCCAGACAGACAGACAGTCAGCAAGGCAAGACAAGGCAAGGCAAAGTATTTTATTCGAGGATAATAGATACGCACTCGTGTGCTTTTTTACATCCAGTCCCCGCCCTTTTCAGGGATACATCAAGTTGAAAAGATACTAAACAATGAAACTTTACGCAGTACCAAACAACACACAAGAATAAGGACACTATATATGGTAAGGTAATAAAAATGCACTCGTTCAAAAGACAAAATCAGAAGTCACAATAAAAAGATTTTGATTATGGAAGAAAAGAAAAGTGTTAATAGGTAAGGAGCAAACAAGAGAACAAGATGAAATAAACAACTGAAAACATCAATCCACCACCATCTGTCAAAAGTTATACATGTAACATAAATCATACATTTGGATAAAAAAAAAAGGGGGGGGGGGGGGGGAATTTAACTAATATCCTTATTGGAGGGGGGGGGGAGAGATACTACCAATAAAAACTAAAAATAAAATAAAATAAAAATTAATAAGATAAAAAGAAAGAAGAAAAAAAAAGTTACGTAAAACATCCTAGATGTTTCAAAAAGAATAGAGAGAGAGAGAGACAGACAGAGACAGAGACAGAGACAGAGACAGAGAGGGGGGGGGGGGGAGACAGATCACTAACTAGTGACACACAAATCAAATTCAACATAGCTATAAAAATGAAATCTACACATTGTAGATAAAATACTCATAGTTTATATGTATTGTAATCATCAATCTCTGTGAAATAGCCAATGCATTCACAAAAATGAATAACTACACAGTATATTTAAAAGACACATACTAACTAAACTTAAAACATTCAGATATTAAGACAACATTTATCAAACTCTATAATAGTTAACTTTCAGAATAAAGTTGAAAACATGAGATATGAATAACAGCCTTCATCAAGAGAGAGAGAGAGAGAGAGAGAGAGAGAGAGAGAGAGAGAGAGAGAGAGAGAGAGAGAGAGAGAGAGAGAGAGAGAGAGAGAGAGAGAGAGAAATGGTGAGATATATATATATATATATATACATATATATATATATATATATATATATATATATATATATATATATATATATATATATATCCAACAGGATGAGTCTGGTTCAGCATTTTTGATGCATCAAGTGAAATTGAAGGCGAACTTTGAAGGTTGTCAATGATTGGTGCTGTTTAGTTGAATCGGGAAGGGAGTTCCACAGCACAGGGCCTGAGTATAGTAAACTAGACTTGAACAAGTGTATTCTTGGGATTAGGACACTTGGCTTTTCAGTATTTCTGGAACGATTCATTGGGAACTTATCTTTTAAGGATGTGGGGACATCACCTGCCATTATCTTAAACATCAGTATGCCTTTGTTATATTTCAGTCTTCGTTGTAGGGGGAGAATACCTAACTGAGTGTAATCCACTTCAAGTAAGGTTGTTTTCTTCAGAAGGATAATTTTGAGAGCGCGTTTATATACGCTTAATAACGGTTTTCATAGTGTTTGCACTGGCAGAATCCCCGAGGGTTGAAGCATAGTCTATTGAAGATTGTATATAAGCTTGAAAAAATAATTTTTTGAATGGTAGTCAAGAGTGTTTAATTTTAGTTAACTGGTATACTCTTTGGGACAAGTATTTGCATAGATGAGATATGTGGTAGAACCAGCTGAGGTTTTTCATCGATTGTTATTCCTAGAACTTTGCGATGAGAGGTTTGTTCGATTGCTTCCTTTCTTATGTGGATTGGAAACTGTTTATGAGGTAGATTTTGTCGCTTTTGTCTGGTGGTGATCAGCATGCATTTTGTTTTTTGGGGGTGAATAGACATGTGGTTCAGTTCTGTCCATTTGACAAGATCATTACAGCTTTGTTGTAATGTAGTTGCAAGAGAGTCAATGTCGTTATGGCTCGTATGTATGGTTGTGTCATCAGCAAATAGTTCACATTTGGATGCAATATGAAGAGGAAGGTCATTTATGTATAATGAAAAGAGAATTGGTCCTAGTATTGATCCCTGTGGTATTCCATAATGAATGGGTTTTAGATTGGATGTGGATGTAGTTGTTGAGACACACTGTTGTCTGCTTTTAAGATAAGAAGCAAGTAGTTCTAGACTATTTGATGATAGATTATACAGGTCTAGCTTTCTGATGAGAAGTGTGTGGTCAATTGTATCAAATGCTTTTTTGAAATCTACAAATCTACAATCTACAAAATCTACAGCCAGCCAGTCAGAACCGATAGGCAGACAGACAGCGAGACAGACAGACAAACAGACAGTGAGACAATTCAATTCAATTCAACAGTTCAACTCTTTTATTGTCCTATCAAAGGAAATTTGTTTTGCAGTGATTAAAAGCATATCTGAACAGCTAATAAGAAATAGAAAACTAGTTTAAACACACTAAAAAAGAGGTAACATTTGTTAAATACACACATACACACACATACACGCATGCACACACACACGCACGCACGCACGCACGCACGCACGCACGCACGCACCACACACACACACACACACACACACACACCTTTACTATAAAAAAAAAAATCTGTTTAGCAACGAATAAAACATTCAACACTACTAAGTTAACATCTATAAATTTCGATAAAATTTGAATGCACATGATAAAAGTTAACATTTTGTTAAACACAAACACACACGCGCGCGCACGCGCGCACACACCACACACACACACACACACACACACCACACACACACACAGCCAGGCAGCTGAACTGACCTTGAGCGCCCAGTACTTGCAGGGTAGCGCCACATCCACGGTTGGCCATTGAAGAGCAGCAGTCTGTCGTTGAATTTCGATTCGCACACATTCGATGCTGCTTCACTTGCTGATGGTACCAGCAAAAAACAACCAAAACCGCACACGTGTGCCCGAGCACACACCACACACCAACCACACACAACACACACACACACACACACCACACACACACA
>CM060333.1:50132849-50145349 GCA_030674155.1 Stramonita haemastoma | reverse complement strand
ACACATACACACACACGCACAATTGTTTCTCTTGCTTGCCGATGGAAATATCGGAGATATTAAGTGATTTTTTGCTTATGTATACATTTTTCACATCATTATTGCACTGTCCTATAGGTTCATTACTATAATCATTATGCACTTTAATGACATATCTTTCTGTGTTTAAGATTTTCTCTTGTTGGTTATGGTTATAGATAGTCTTGATTGTTCATTCATTAGATTCTGTTCAGAAATTGATTTTTTTTTTTACTATTCTGTATTCAAGAATTATTTATATTTGTGTTTAGATCTGTGTTTTTTCTAACTGTTCTGCGTAGATTTAGTGATTTTTTTGTCCCCAATAGTCTAAAATCACATTTTGTGAGCAGACGTAAAATAAATCGAACGCACACTATCCATCAGTCACTAAGAAGAAGAACAGCAGGATGTGTTCACCCCCCTGTTTCCAGTACAGTAGCAGCGCTGGCACTGATGAAAGCTCTGCCAAAGAGTCAACAGGCGTTTTGTGTTTACAGATTGTTCAGCGCTTAAACTCAAGTGGAGGGGCTTCAGCTGTCATCCTTGTCCTAATTCATACTCCTAGTCTGGCCCGTTCTCTTCTATTTTGTGTCTTCACACCTGAATATAGGTCTACAAGCTTTTTTTTTCTTTTTTTTTTTTTTTTTTTGGGGGGGGGGGGGGGGGCGGGGTGGATTAGCACCTTTTTTTGTTTTCGTGTGTGTGTGTGTGTGTGTGTGTGTGTGTGTGTGTGTGTGTGTGTGTGTGTGTGTGTGTGTGTGTGTGTGTGTGTGTGTGTGTGTGTGTGTGTATGTGTGTGTGTGTGTTTGCATGCATGTGTGCAGTCATGAACTTATGTGTGTTTTGGTATGTATGCATGCATGCCATATATACTCTCTATCTGTCTGTCTGTCTGTCTGTCTGTCTGTCTGTCTGTCTGTCTGTCTATCTGTCTGTCTATCTATCTGTCTGTCTTTATGTCTATCTATCTATCTGTCTGCCTGTCTCTCTATCTGTCTATCTATCTATCTTATCTATCTATCTATCTATCTATCTATCTATCTATCTATCTATCTATCTATCTATCTATCTATCTATCCCTTAGTCTGGCGACCGTGGAAGCACCCCTGAAGACTTGACAACCAGTTCCCTCCATTCCTCTCTCTGTTGGGGTGGAGGATGCTGGTCGGACAATCTTCAGTGGTTTCCCAACGGTGGACTAGACTATGGGATAGGTAGAGTGAAGAAGAAGAAGTTCAGTGTTTTAACTATAAGTGAATGGGGATAAAGAACCCATCTTCGCCTTTCTCCTTCCCCTAGTTCCAGTCCCACGAGAGTACAAGGGTGCTGATTTTTTACCACAAGTGGCCCAGTTCTTACGAAAAAAAACAAACAGAAAAAACAAACAAACTGCAGCTTGTAATTAACCATACGACATTTAAGAGCACGCGTGCACAGCCAATTATTTCTAACCGATAATTACGGGCCTCGAGCCGGCCCTCCCCTCCCCTCCCCTGCACACACACACACACACACACACACACACACACACACCACACACACACACACACACACACACACACACACACACACACACCACACACACACACACACACACACACACACACACACTTCCGCTTTTCGTAAGAGTAGGCCATCGTGTGCCGGTGGGAACAGATGACAATATTTACAAAAACTGCATACACACGGGGACCGGATGAAAAAAAAGCACATGATTGCTTATTCTGTTATCCTCGATATAAAAGAATAAATAAAATAAATAAATAACACACACAACACACACACACACACACACACACACACACACACCACTCACTCACATCACTCACACACTCACACACACACACACAACACACACACACACACACACACACACACACACACACACACACACACACACACACACACACACACACACACACACACACACACACACACACACACACACACACATACACATACATCGACACCCACCAACTGTTGCCTGTTATCACAGATTTATTTACTTTATCACGTTAAAGAACATAGGACGACACTTACGTAAACGATGGAGAAGATGAGAGAAGAAGAGGAACAGCAAGAGCGAAGCGGTTCTTCGTCTTTCGTTTTTGTTTTTTTTTAGTGATGATGTACACATGGTTGTGTTGGCATTTAGGGGGTGGGGTGTTAATATACCAGACTCTGGCTTGATTTATGGGATCTCTAACGTGCATAGTTGATCTTCTGCATGCACATACGCAGCGCAGAGCAGAGCATGAGATAATTTTAAGCATCTGGCAAGTCTACACAAAATAATCTGCCAAACACTGGCTTCAATTAGGGGATCTTTAACGTGCATAGTTGATCTTCTGCGTGCACAAAAACAGGGCAGGGAATTTTGAGCATTTGGCAAGTCTACAAACAAATCTGACCGCAGATCGATAGGAACATTCCTCGTCCTTACTGCTGAAAGCGCGGCTGAGATTCAAACCACTAACTCCTACCTCCTTTTTCTGTTAGGATGAGAGTCACGCGATGGGTGCTTTTTTGTTAGTGTTCTTTTATTAAAAAAAACAAACAAACAACATTTTGCCATAAGTTTTTGCCACTTTTGTTTTACAAAGAAGAGTTTTCTTTCATTGGTTATTTTTCTCTTTTTTTTGGGGGGGTGGGGGGGGGGTTGTGAGGGGGTGGGGTGGGGTGGGGTGGGGTGGGGGGAGCTATTTGATTTTGCAGGGGGGGGTTTGTTTTGCTTAATTTGCTTCGTTTTTTTATTTTTTATTTTATTCTTTCCCTGATATCATCACCTCAGATGAATAACTCACGTAGTCTGGCTCTGCGACTGAGCTAATACTGCCTTTAGTAGGGGGTGTCCTGCGTATGTTAGCTCAGAACAGGCACCACTGAACACCACCCAAGTGACCCAGCAGCAGTGCAGGGCCCATCTGGCTGGTGGCGCCACGGCGGCCTGGTATTGATGGGCTCCCTGTGGACTCCCGAGCCTGGGGATGAGACACAACGAATCAGGGTATGGCTGTGGCAGGGAGATTGAAATGAGCGGCGTAGGAACAGCAGTACCGGGATGTCACAGAAGTCGAGGCAGCAAAAAAAAAAAAAGAATCTGGGTGTGGTTGAGGCAGATATATATTCTTTTTTTTAATTCTTGTATTTTATTTCGAGGATAATCAAACAAGCTTTTATGTATTTTTACTTCTAGTCCCCGTGTGTAGGCAGTTTTTTTCAATTTTGTCATCCGTTCCCACCGGCACACAATGGCCTACTCTTTCGAAAAGCGGAACGAGTTTTAACATGTGCGCAAAATGTTCTGATAGTGAGCAGCGTGGAAACAACAGGGCAGGAACGTCACAGATGAGACAGCAGACCACCCCCCCCCCCCCACACACACCACACTTACACACACACACACACACACACACACACACACACACACACACACGCACGCACGCACGCACGCACGCACGCACACACACACACACACACACACACACACACACACACACACACACACACACACACACACACACACACACACACACACACACAAACCGCCCGCCCCTCCCCCACCAACAAGAAAAAAATATCAAACAGACAACAAAAAGAAATCTGTGGATGACTGTGTTTGTCTTCTACTAACAGGAAACGTGTATGGACAGGGCTGTAGAAACACAGATCTGAAAGAAGTGACTAACAACAAAAACATTGTCTGCTTGCTGGCATTATCAGTGCATCTTCTCTGACATGGGAGAGAGAGAGAGAGAGAGAGAGAGAGAGAGAGAGAGAGAGAGAGAGAGAGAGAGAGAGAGAGAGAGAGAGAGAGAGACAGAGACAGAGACAGAGAGACAGAGAGACAGAGAGAGACAGAGAGAGACAGAGAGACAGAGACAGAGAGAGAGAGAGACAGACAGACAGACAGACAGACAGACAGACAGACAGACAGAGACAGAGACAGAGAGACACACACAAACACACGCACGCACGCACGCACCCCCCCCCCCCCCCCCCACACACACACACACACACACGCACACACACACGCGCGCGTTTGGAATGAAACAGCAGATAAATTGGCTAAACAGGGTGCGAAGAGAAATACGACAGAAAGTACATTAAAACTTGATTTTCATGAAATTAATTCATTATTAGTTAATTATATGCATAAATTTTATCCACGAGAAAATTCAGATTTGGGGTCTTTCCCAAGACACATTTTAAATATAATATTTAAGCTGCGTTTAAACTCCTGAAAACCCAGTATTCCCAAAACGTGGTATGTGCTTGTTCTCACCCTTTATCTTGTGAACACATTCTTTTCGATTGCCCTATCTTGACATCATTATACAAAAAGTCTGGTATCATAGATCTGAAAAGGGAATCTGTGGCATTACTCACTCGTAGACCAGAAATTGTTGATATTGCTAGTTATTTCTCGGTCTGCTATTAATGTTCTGTTTATAGTTTTCTTTTGAAATTATTTGTTTTATTTGTTGGATTTGTTTTAGCTACTTTTAATGCTTGCTTAAGTCTTGTATCACCTAGAGTAAAGACTTTAAATGAAAAACAAACAAAGCCCCGCGCCCGCACACAACAAAAACAACCACCACCACGACCACCACAACCAAAAAACACATTGTATTTAGACGTACATATTCTTTTTAACTGCTATCATTTCAAGATTCAAGATTTAATTCGCCTTTGACCCCTTTTGGGTCATGGATGATTTCAGTAAACAAAATCAACTGAATATACATAATTTGCATTAATAGAATACGTTTATAACACATAATTTTATAGAAATATAGTCAACCTTTTTATTAATGTCATGCAACTTTACTCTTAACTATGAATTTTCTAAGTTTTTATAAAGTCTTTGTGTCAGAAGAGAACAAATTACAAACTGTCAACATGGATCTTGGACAAACATTCATGAGGTAGGACATTCTTCCGAAACTCAGAAAACTTTGTACATTCCATTATGAAATCAAACTCATCTCCCTTTCGTTTTTTATGCTACATCCCCACAGAGTTTTTATTTGTTTGTGTGTTTGTGTGTTTACTTGTTCGTTTCTTTTTTTTTAGATAGGCGTTTTTGTTTGGAATTTGTTTTGTTTTTAAGCTTTAGTGCTAAAAACTGAATATCATTCTGTTTACATTTCAGCTATCTCAGAAACTATCATTTCTCTACTAATTTTCTTTTCTCGAGCTCTTAATTTTATTACTCATAATACCCCAGCAATTCATCTTGCAAATTCAAAACGCATACACGCTGGCGTCATGTTTAGACATCATCTGCGAAGTCGGAATGTGGCTACATTAAAGATGGACAAAAAACGGTGGCATACGCTAAATTTCAAAGAAACAACAACAAAACAAACACAAAAGGATTATCTGGTATGTTTACAGCATTACTTCTCATCACTTAACAAGCAGAGCAGATGTGAAAAAAAAGAATTTGTAAATAATTGTAATATTTTTAATGCGATTTTGTTTTAAAACAAGCTTTTCGACTAAAGAAAAACAAAGAAAAAGAAGCAGATAGCAATCATTATTTTCTTGTTTCGCCATTACCACAAGAAAATGTGTTTAAAAAACAGTGCTTCAATCAACGTTAATTTGGAGAATTTATTCATTTTATTCATTCGATGCTTTCAAGATGTTGCTTTTTCAACAACAAAATTCACTTTAAATAAAGGAAGCACAAATACCTCACCTTACTCATTTAATATGTTACTCCTTTAATTATTGTCTCGTTATTCCGATATCTGTATTTTGCAGGATTTTTTTTTCTTTTTGTCGTTAGCTTTTCTACTGAAAACGAGGTATGTAGGGTAAGAATATTTTTTCTGTTTTAAGAATCTGATACATATCTGCCGTACATTGTTTGCCTGTTAATTTTTTCCAGTGACTTACTTTGTCTTTCAAATCAGACCATTTTACCGTCGCAACAACCGTGAAGTGTGTGTGTGTGGGGTGTGTGTGTGTGTGTGTGTGTGTGTGTGTGTGCGTGCGTGCGTGCGTGCGTGCGTGCGTGCGTGCGTGAGTGCGTGCATGCGTGCATGCGTGTGTGTGCGTGCGTGCGTGCGTGCGTGCGTGCGTGCGTGTGTGTGTGTGTGTGTGTGTGTGCGCGCGCTTGCGTGCGTAAGTGCGCGCGTGCGCACGTTTGTGTGTTTTATGATGTATTTATTCTTTTATTTCGACTATAATGGAAGAAGCACACTTGTGCTTTTCTACATCCAGTCCCTGGGTGTTTGTAGATTTGTAAAAACTGCCATCTGTTCCCAACGGCACACAATGGCCTACTCTTCCGAAAAGTAGAACAGATTTTAACCAGTGCGCAAGATGTTCTGCGTGTGTTCGCACACGGAACCTCGAATGATAGTCTCATCTGAAGGACTTTTGGGAGAGTGGAGTCGGTACTGATGTGTGCATTCGTGCGTGTATGCGCGCGCGTGTGTGTGTGCGTGTGTACATACATGTGCACGCATTTGTAAAGGTGGGTATGTGCTATCTTAAAAGAAACCCCTTAGAAAGATAAAAACCGAGGTTAGCAACTTTGTGTCTTTGTCCTTTTCAAGGACATACTGGGTGACTATTGCGCAAGTTTTCAATACGGGCTACGACATGCTTTCAGTATATCGTGAAAAAAAAAACCCGCTAAAAACGCCTACAGGAGATGACCTTAGATGATAATGATCCTACTTATTCTGATGCATGATGTTTTTTACTCTCTCCTCTGCTGGTACAAAGTAACTCTACCTTCTTTTTGTTGTTGTTGTTGTTGCTGTTGTTGTTGTTGTTGTTGTTGTGTTGTTCTTCTTCTTCTTCTTCTTCTTCTTCTTCTTCTTCTTCTTCTTCTTCTTCTTCTTCTTCTTCTTCTTCTTCATCATCATCATCATCATCATCATCATCATCATCATCATCATCTTTCCCCATTTTAACAGGCTCAGAAAGCTTCACAAAGGTAAAAAGGCAGCGAGGGAGAGGTGATGGCGCCGCCATCAATAATTATGCTTGTCCCTGGAGAAGCTGAGGTCTCTGACACCTCGCTCCTCAACGACCACATAGGTGATAGGAACACCTTTACCTTCTCAAGTTACACAAACAACGGATCTCAACAGAGTATATGATATAGCAGATAGAGCAGGCAAACAGAGTGGTGTGAGTGTATCTAGTTGTTGTTGTTGTTGTTGTTGTTGTTGTTGTTGTTGTTGTTGTTGTAGCTGTTGCTGCTGTTGCTTTGATAGAAATGCATGTTACAGGAGCATAGCTGAACAGCACATTATCAGTATTATTTTCTGTATAGGCATTTCTACAAAATGGGGCGAATGCTTTAGACAAATAAATTATTGGTAAATAAGACTAGTATTCAAAAAGAGGCAAGAAGGTAAAAGTACGAGGCGACTAAGATTAGATAACGAAAGAACGAAAGTTGGTCAAGATGCGACAAGAAGTTAGAGTGCTATTATGCGCACACACACACGCGCGCCGCGCGCGATTGCACACACACACACACACACACACACACACACACACACACACACACACACACACACACACACACACACACACACACACACACACACACACACACACACACACACACACACACACAAAAGAGCAATAATAACATCCCATCAAAATCAGCTTCTGTGGCCACTTGCTTCACTCCTAGGACACTAATTAACACTCCTACTTTGATGCTATCTTCAGGTACTATGCTTGAGAGCTGAGGTACAGAGTGCAGAGTTCACAGTCTTCCTGCAGTAAGTAGGTTTTATCTTTCCTAAATTCTTTTTTCTTTCTTTCTTTCTTTCTTTCTTCTTCTTCTTCTTCTTCTTCTTCTTCTTCTTCTTCTTCTTCTTCTTCTTCTTCTTCTTCTTCTCAATTCTTCGCAATTCTTCGCAATTCTTCGCAATTCTTCTTCTTTGCATTCTTCTTCTTCTTCTTCTTCTTCTTCTTCTTCTTCTTCTTCTTCTTCTTCTTCTCTTCGCAATTCTTCTTCTTCGCAATTCTTCTTCTTCTTCGCAATTCTTCGCAATTCTTCGCAATTCTTCGCAATTCTTCTTCTTCGCAATTCTTCTTCTTCGCAATTCTTCTTCTTCGCAATTCTTCTTCTTCGCTATTCTTCTTCTTCGCAATTCTTCGCAATTCTTCTTCTTCTTCTTCTTCTTCTTCTTCTTCTTCGCAATTCTTCTTCTTCTTCTTCTTCTTCTTCTTCTTCTTCTTTCTTCTTCTTCTTCTTCTTCTTCTTCTTCTTCTTCTTCTTCTTCTTCTTTCTTCGTCGTCGTCGTCGTCGTCGTCGTCGTCGTCGTCGTCGTCGTCCGGATGTTCGGATAGCAACTATTGGTGTCTCGTTCAAGGGTACCTATCAACATTTTTTTCTCTTTTTTAACAGGAAGAATTTGTATAAGAACTGCAGAATGTTTGGGGGGTTCTTGGTTGTTGTTTTTTTGCAAAATTCAACACAGAAAATTAATTTTCTACTTCTGAAAAATAATGTCTAAAATACGATGTTTGCTTAGTAGAGTGCTTGCTGCTAAGGTGGGAATGGATAACAAAAAATGAGAAAACTGCATACACACGGGGACTGGATGTAACACTGCACATGAGTGCCTATTCCATTATCCTCGATATAAAATAATAAATGAATTAGTTATAAATTTAAAAAATTCACATTTATAATGTTAAATGTATATATAATAATGGTTACTTATTTAAATAAAAAAATAAAAAAAATTAAATAAAAAGAATAAAAAATAACCTTGTACTTTCCTTATCAATCAATTAATTAATTAATAAGGAAAGTACAAGGTTATTTTTCCTTGAATTTTTCTGGTTAAGAGGACGGTTATTTTACATTTATTTGACAAATGTAATGTGCGGTCATTTTTACTTGCCAAAAAAAAACAAAAACCGAGGAAGATGTGACTCTCTGTTTCTTAAAAATACCTAAAGAAAAGAATGTTACTGGTTTGAGACTAGGGCAGATAATAACTTTTTTTTTGGTTTTAGTGGGGTTTTTTTGTTGCTGAGGTTTTTGTTTTCGTTTTTGTTTGTTTTCTTTTGTTTTCGCTTTTATTTTCTTTGTTGTTTGGGCTTTTTTTACGTTGAGTTGTTATGGGGTTTTTTTTACAGTTTTTTTGTTTGTTTGTTTGCCTTTTCTGTGTATATGAGCATTGGGACTATTTTATTAGTATTGTGATGTGTCTCCATTGGTATATTTTATTATCATATCATGATGTATCCCTAAGGACGGGACTGGATGTAAAAAAAAAAAAAAGCACAGGGGTGCTTATTCATTATCTTCGAAATAAAAGAATTTATTTTGATTTGATTTGATTGTTGTTTGAAGCCACACAAAACAACCAATCTCAATAGCGTACATAGAACGTAAAGCTTCAGGCTTTATGCCTCTGACACCTGTCTGTCTGTCTGTCTGTCTGTCTGTCTGTCTGTCTGTCCGTCTGTCTGTTTCTGTCTCTGTCTCTGTCTGTCTCTAACACACACACACATCACACACAGAGATATAGATATAGATATAGATATATATATATATATATATATATATATATATATATATATATATATATATATATATGCACACACTCATGCACGCTCACAAACGTGCGCACATGTGTGTGTGTGTTTGTTGTGCACGCACGCGTGTGGATATTAATGCCACGATCATCAAATTTTGTGTGCAGTATTTGTGAGCCTAATTGAGCATAAAGTGCGTATCATATCAATTGTTTATGTATCCATATCCAAGCACTATTTCAACTGATTTTTTTTTTCGTGTTCATTGCAATGGCTGTTTCTCTTCTCCCCAAAACCACACATAATTGTCATATTTTTTCCTGTCATGCTGTGGTCAAATTCTGACATTGTGTCCATCTATGTTATTGAATCTTTGTGCTTTGGGTCTCCTAAGGTCTCCTAAAGGTAGAGGGGGGGGGAGATTTACGGAGTTTCGCTTGCATTACATTACATCACATGATTGCATTAGGAAATGGGCGGGACGGGGTACAACGGGAGTGCTTTCACGCAGCCGTATGATCTGCTAATTTAATTTGTTTATTTTTTATTTTATACCACTTTATGTCACAGCAGATTTCTCTGCGTGAAATTCGGGCTGCTCTCCCCGGGAGAGCGCGTCGCCACAAGTGCAGGGCCTACCCATTATTTTCCCCCCTCATGGATGGTATCTAAACACGACACCTGCGTGCATGCTGGTGGTTTCTTTTAAATAGTTTTGTCATCCGCCCCTACCGACACACGATGGCCTGCTCTTCCGAAAGGAAGAACGAGGTTTTAACGTGTGCGCGAGATGTTCTGCGTGCGTTCGCAAACGGGGCCTGGGTTTATAGTCTCATCCGAATGACTTTGACATTCAGTTCGATTTTTCGTCAAACTGGGAAGAAAGGGCAGGCTGGGTACGAACCCAGAAACTCACGGTTTACATCTTGGCAGGCGAACGTCTTAACCATCCTGCCACCTTCCTTCCTTGATCTGATCTGTATGATCTGCTAATTAATAGTATTATCCAATTCTATGCATCATCAGGTGGGGGTAGGGTGGAAGTGTATGCGTCCATGTGCCATTTCTCAAAGATTTGATACAAAAATATAAAGCTATTAAGTTAAAACAACATGACAGAAGAGGAGTTACCTGTAAAAGACATTTACGCATTTGCAACACCGATATGAAAACTGCCCACCTTTCCTGAAAGAGGGGGTCAGTCATGGTCAGTAGAAGGGACGGTACAGTCATCATACCCAGCACGGGGGACGGGATGGCCGAGTGGTCAGAGCGTTGTGCTCGTCATCTGACGGCCTGAGTTCGAGCCCTCTTGGCCTTACGGAAGCACTTATTTTGGGGGATTTCCCCCCTGGAGTTAACATCAGTACGGACTTCACTCCTCCAAACAGTACTTCAGATTAGACTGTGAGCCGAAATCCCGTGTGCGAACGCATGCAAAACTTCTTCGCCCACACGTTTAAAACCTTGTTCCACCTTTTTGGAAGAGGAAGCCATTTTGTGCCGGTAGAAACAGATGACATAGATTAAGGCAATTAAATAACCCTGCATGCACACAGGTGTCTTTCTCTTTAGATACCATCCCACAAAGTCGGAATGCGGCTACCTTAATGGTGGGTAAACAAAATGGTCCCATACTAAAAATTCTTACCATTGGTGAACCTCGGAGCTCTAGCCAAGGAATACCCCACAAAAAAAATAAATAAATAAACAACAACAACAACAACAACAACAACAAAAAACAACAATAAAAAAACCAACAACAACCAAAACAAACCCATAAAACGAAAAACAAACCAAGCAAACCAAAGCAAAAAATAAACCCGACAAAAACCAAAATTATGCCAAGAAACCAACCAAAAGCAAAAACAAAAGGAAATAAAATAAACCAAAACATACCCAGCATGCACCTACTACCTGCAGACGAATAGGCTCCTTCAAGGTTCAACTTGCGCTCTAATCACAGCCAAGAAAAATTCAGTACAAAATACTCCCCTCCTCCCTTCAACAGCTCCTTAAGGAGTTAAAAAGAAGTCAGTCAAGTTACGAAAAAAAATGGAGATGAGAAGTCAGTTTGAAAACCACGCACACGAAAAAAGATCGAAACCGCCTAAATGAAAACTGCGTAGAAAGACTTCTTGAAGATAAAACCTCTATCGCAGATTCGGGCTGTGTTCGGAAATTCCAGGTTTATTAGGGGAGAGATCCCGGGAAATATTTTTCAAAACGGACTTTGCTTTGTAAAATATACACGCACGAACACACTCACGCACGTGTGCGCGCACGCGCCACACACACACACACACACACATACAAGCGCGCGCGCGCGCCACACACACACACACACACACACAAACAAACAAACAAACAAACACACACACGCACGCACGCACGCACGCGCGCACACACACACACACACACACACACACACACACACACACACACACACACACACACACACACACACACACACACACACACACACACACACACGCCAGAAATTGGTGATATTGCTAAAGTTATTTCTCGGTCTGCTATTAATGTTCTGTTATAGGTTTTCTTTTGAATTTATTCGTTTTATTTGTTGGGTTTGTTTTAGCTACTTTTAATGCTTGATTAAGTCTAAAATCACCTAGAGTGAACAGATTTTAAATGAAAAACAAACAAACAAACAAAACACACACGCATAAAAAAATAACTTGGTAGCAAATTAACCACTCGAGATGTTCGAGAGAAGGTAATTGTGGGGGGGGGGGGGGGGGATGTATCATTCTGAATCAGTGAAGAGGTAATATAGGTGTGTACTGGAAAAATATTCTTCATGCGCCCCACATCTGCACACGTTAACTCCTGTTCCGCTTTTCGTAAGAGCAGGCCATCGTGTGCCGGTGGGAACGGATGACAAGATTTACAAAACTGCATACACACGGGGACCGGATGAAAAA
>CM060333.1:50113239-50115739 GCA_030674155.1 Stramonita haemastoma | reverse complement strand
GCGAGGGAGAGGAGACGGGCACCGCCCTCAATATGCTGGCCCCTCGAGAAAGCCGAGGTCTCTGACATCTCACTCCCCTAGGACCATATAGGTTATGGGACACTTTTATCTTTGCCTTTACCTTACCTTACCTTGCCTTGCCTTTAACCCGAGACAACTTCAGTCAGTTGGATTAAACAAACATTTTATTCAGAAAAAACGTTATAATTTGTGGTCATTTTTGTTCTTTTTATTGTTATTGTGCATTTAGCTTGTAGCCCACTTGGATTCCTCTGTTTATCGAGATGATTAAAGTCCTGGAAATGGTATGGATGTTTTATTTGTGATATGTATGTGCTTAGAAGTTCATAGTTTGTGTTGTGATATTTTCCTGTTGTAGATATTTTCCTACTTGCCTTTTTTATGTTTGTAACCAACATGAATTTCTCAGTTTGTGAGATAAGTATTTGAAATGAATTGATTACAGATAGGGGGTGGCTCAGTGGTCAGAGCACTGTCTCTCCCCAAGCTAGGGTAATGCAGTGCTGAGCGTGGTTGCCTCTTGGATGGGTAACCGTTCATGCGATTTGGCTTCAGTACAGTCCCCCAGTTCACCCACCTGTCAGTGGGTACCTGCTCTCTTTAGGGTCAGGGAAGGTAAAGCAGCGAGGGAGAGGAGATGGGCGCCACCCTCCATATGCTGGCCCTTAGAGAAGCTGAGGTCTGTGATTTCTCGCTCCCCATCAACAGTTTAAGTTATAAGAGCATGCCTTTGTTTACATATACCCACGTGCAATAGAGCAACAACGGGCTAAACGCTTATTGTTGTGATCAAAGCATTGAAAAGTTCAGTCCAGTCTTTACAAAGTCATTTTGTGTTTAGAATTTTTTATACATGTTCATGAAATAAATAATTCACACAAAATTGCTTATGTAGGTAAAGATAGTGAGAGAGAGAGAGAGAGAGAGAGAGAGAGAGAGAGAGAGAGAGAGAGAGAGAGAGAGAGAGAGAGAGAGAGAGAGAGAGAGAGAGAGAGAGAGAGAGAGAGAGAGAGATGATGATAACCATCTGTGTGTGATGGCGGATGTTGATAGTGTGTGTGTGTGTTTTATTTTATTCTTTTATACCGTGGACAATGGGATAAGCACTCTTGTGCTTTTTACATCCAGTCCCCATGTGTATGCAGTTTTGTAAATGTCTGTTCCCACCGGCACACGATGGCCTTCTTTTACGAAAAGCGGAACAGGATTTAACGTGTGCGCAAGATGCTGTGTGTGTGTGCGTGCGTGCGTGTGCGTGTGCTTTTGTGCAAGCGTGCGGGCATGTGTGTGTTTCTTCATACGTGTGTTCATCATGTATACATGCATGTGTGTCTCTATTACATATCTGTGCTTTTATTATTTTTTCTTTTGATTCTACAGCTCTGACGTCTCCAACTCACTCAACCCCCCACCCTCACCCCACCCTCACGTCACCCCAACCCTCTCACCCCTACTACACCCACCCACCCTCACCCCCCACCCCCACCCCACCATCCCCAGGAATCCCAGGGAAGCAAGTTGCAGACACGCATTGACTCACCGGGCCAGCAGGCGACCTAGCAACATCACTTCACTGCACTTCACTGCACTTCACTTCACTGCACTGCACTTTATTTCACTGCACTTTATTTCACTGCATTGCACTTCACTTCACTTCAGCTCACTTTCATTTCACTGCACTTTATTTCACTTCACTTTATTTCACTGCACTTCACTTCACTTTACTTCACTTCACTTCACTTCACTTCACTTCACTTCACTGCACTTCACTTCACTATCATTTCACTGCACTTTATTTCACTGCACTTCACTTCACTGCACTTCACTGCACTTCACTTTACTTCGCTTTCATTTCACCCTGGTCCAGTTAAGAGATGACCAAGCCTGTTACTGAATGTGCTATGTAGTGATCTGTACTGAAACTTCTCTCTCTGTATCTCTTGTCTGTCTATCTGTCTGTCTGTCTATCTGTCTGTCTGTCTGTCTGTCTGTCTCTGTCTGTCAGTCTTTCTCTCTGTCTCTCTGTCTGTCTCTGTCTCTGTCTCTGTCTCTCTGTCTCTCTCTGTCTCTGTCTCTCTCTGTCTCTCTTTCTCTCTGTCTGTCTGTCTGTCTGTCTGTCTGTCTGTCTGTCTCTCTCTCTCTCTCTCTCTCCTCTCTCTCTCTCTCTCTCTCTCTCTCTCTCTCTCTCTCTCTCTCTCTCTCCTCTCTCTCTCTCCTTGTCTTGTCTTGTCTTGTCTTGTCTTGTCTTGTCTTGTCTTGTCTTGTCTTGTCTTGTCTTGTCTTGTCTTGTCTTGTCTTTTCTATTCTTTCTATATTTCCTTTTTACACGAATGCCATCCTATCATTTTGATCAACGTGTGCAAACATTATTATCAGAGGAAAATGTGTGCGTAATGTGTGTCTGTGTTTGGGTTCTTTCTTTTTTTTTTTTAATTCTTTCATATCGAGGATAATGGAGTAAGCACTCATGTGGTTTTTT
>CM060333.1:50103239-50105739 GCA_030674155.1 Stramonita haemastoma | reverse complement strand
ACAAAAAATGCATTTTTTGTTGTTGTTGTTTGGTTATGTTCTTTTTATATGAAAGCATTAAATCACTTTTGAAAGAATAAGCTGTTATGTGCTGGTGGGAATAGATGACAAAATTCACAAAATTGCATGCGTACAGGGACTGAATGTAAAAAAAGATATGTAAAAAAAAAAAAAAAAAGACAAACACGTGAGTCCTTATTTCCTTAATTTTGAAAGAAAACAATTTAGAAAATAAATGAACCAACAGCCAAACTGATTCAAACAACTTGACTCATGGTCTGTGTGCTAGTCTTTCGGATAAGACGATAAACCGAGATCCTGAGCGCAACACGCATTTAGCGGAAGCAAAAGAAAAAAACAGGGTAACAAGAGACCTGGCCCTGCATAATCTGGTAGAAAAAGGCCACTCTGATAGGGAACAAAATAAAAATGCAGACAAGTGTGTGTGTGGGGGGGGGGGGGTGAATGGGTAATCAAATTAAAATATGGGTCCTGGAGACGGGATAGTTCAGTGGTCAGAGCACTCGCTTTGTTTCCCCAAGCTAAGGTTAAGCAGCATTGAGCAGGGTTACCAAGTGGATGGGTGACCGTTTGCCACCCTTGGTTTCAGTACAGTCCCCCAGTTCATCCAGCAGCAAATCGGTACCTGTCCGTGGCCCAGGTTGCTCTGGTTTCATGGGTTCGATCCCAGCTTTCGGCTATGGCGTTGTGCCCTTGGAAAAGGCACTTTACGGCTATTTTCTCACCCCACCCAGATGTAAAAGGGGTACCAACCTTGTGTTGGGGATTAACCCTGCGATAGACTGGCGTACTATCCAGGGGAGAGTCTATGACTCGCAGTCGCTTAACGCCACAGAAACCGGGATAAGCACCGGCCTGATGAGCCTTAGGCTCGGGACAGACTTTAACTTTAACTTTTTAACTAGGGGGCTTAGCCCGTGGTGCGCTGACCACGAGTGTGAACACGGAACAGGCATCACTGAACCCCGCCAAGAGGATCCAGCACAGTGCAGGGCCCCTCTGGCAGGGGGCCCAACAGACGCCCGACAATGATAAGCTACTTGGGGACTTCGGACCCTGAGCATGCAACATCCAGAATCTGTGTAGGGTTAAAGTCTTTTGGATGACTCTGCAAACCGAGGTCCCGTGTACGAAAGCACGCAGAACGTCTTGCGCGCCCTTTGAAACCTGTTCCGCTTTTCGGAAGTGTAGGACCATCATGTGCCGGTGGGAACGGATGACAAAATTTACAGAACCACATGCACATAGCGACTGGATGTAAAAAGACAAGATCATCAGCGCTTGTCCTAATTATCCTCGACATGTAGAAAAAGAAAGAAAGAAAGAAAGAAAGAAAGAAAGAAAGAAAGAAAGAAAGAAAGAAAGAAAGAAAGAAAGAAAGAAAGAAAGAAAGAAAAAGAAGAAAAAAAAAGAAAGAAGAAAAAAAGAAAAGAACATAAAGAAGCATACATTTTTTTTTTAATAAAAGAATAAACAAATGAATACAAAAAGAACAAAATAAAGAAAAGAATAAACAGGCACAAACACCCCCCCCCACCCCCCCCCCCCCCCCCCCCCCCAACAAGCAAATAAACTAAACTATCCAAACCCCGATAAAAGCCCCCCCCCCCCCCACTTCTCACCACACATCTGTTGGGGGTAGGGAGGGTACTCCATGTCGGAGCTGAGACAGGTGAACTTGAAGGTGGAATGTCTGTACTTGGATTCATTCGCTTTCCTGAAGTCCCACGGGGAAAAGTGTATCTTGAAATTCCCATTCTTGTCCGTCATATAAGGGCCGTAATTGTCGATGCCGTTCTCAAAGAGAGAACTAGTCGCCGACCCGTTTTTCCAGTTGAAGAGCTCACGGCCTTGCCCGTTATTGTTCAGGAACTGAAAAAAAGAAAACGGTTATAATTACGGGGGCTGGATAGCTTAGTGGTCAGAGCGCTCGCTTTCCTCCAGTCAAAGTTATGCAGCGTCGAGCGTGGTTACCAGTTGGGAAGGGTGGCCGTTTGTGCGCCTTGGCTTCATTCAGTACAGTCCCTCCCCCCCCCCCCCCCCCCAGTTCACCCAGTTGTAAATGGGTACCTGCTCTGTGTCTCCATTATACTTAAATTTCTGCCCAGTTTCCGAAACAGCAGCTGCCTCCTCTGCTGTTTTGGAGGTCATCGTCGAACACGACGGACAAACAGACAAGGGCAATCCACATGCTCTCTCCACCCCCACCCCCCACCCCACCCCCTGTTTTCTTCTTCCCTGGGAAGGCACTGACCTTGACAGCGACCTTGTTGGTGGTACGTCCCTCCCAGAAGATGGAGGAGTCAGACTTGTTCTGCACCCCCAGCCACAGAGTGTTGAGGCGGTACCTCTCTCCGTACCACTTGTACCCAGGACTCAGCGTGATCATCCAGTCTCCGCAAATATGTCTCTGTTTTGCACGCGCGCGCACACACACACACACACACACACACACACACACACACACACACACACACAC
>CM060333.1:50088239-50100739 GCA_030674155.1 Stramonita haemastoma | reverse complement strand
TCTTCTGCCTTTCGGAAAAGTGGCTCTGACGTGCTGGTACTTAAAAAGGTAAAGGTGTCCCATAACCTATGTGGTCGTAGGGGAGCGAGGCGTCAGAGACTTCAGCTTCTCTAGGGGGCCAGCATGTTGAAGGCGGCGCCCATCTCCTCTCCCTCGCTGCTTTTCCTTCCCTTACCCTGAAGAAGGACGGTGGCAGGATGGTTAAGACGTTCGCCTGCCAATATGTAAACCGTGAGTTTCTGGGTTCGTACCCAGCCTCGCCCTTTCTTCCTAGTTTGACGAAAAAATCGAACTGAATGTCAAAGTCATTCGGATGAGACTATAAACCGAGGCCCCGTGTGCGAACGCACGCAGAACATCTTGCGAACACGTTAAAACCCCGTTCCGCCTTTCGGAAGAGCAGGCCATCGCGTGCCGGTAGGAACGGATGACAAAATTATTATAAAAAAAAAAACCAGCATGCACACAGGTGTCGTGTTTAGACACCATCCCTGAGGAAAAACCGGGGGTTGGAGTCCCAGAGCGGCTCGGGGCTGTAGACTATATGGCAACGTTCTGGTGGCTCCAGCGATGGTACTGGAACCATTCGTATCGGTCATTGCCTTTCCAATGGATCATTCCAGTGGCGTGGAGAGGGGGGGTCTGCTGCATTGGTAACAGCTTGCCCTCCATACTTACCGACCCAGGCTTTGCGCTCTAAAGACTAGAGCGCATCTCCATAGTCTTCCGAGACTGATGGGTGCCTACTACTACCCTAAAGAGGGCAGGTACCCATTTACAGCTGGGTGAACTGGGGAACTGTACTGAATTGAAGCCAAGGCGCGCAAACGGTCACCCAACCAACTGGTAACCACGCTTCGATTCTGCTTAACTTGACTGGGGGAAAGCGAGCGCTCTGATCACTGAGCTATCCCGCCCCTAAAAAAGCTGGCACTAACTGATGAAAAAAAAGTATACTTAAATAAAAACATTTTAAAACACAGGCAAACTGGTGTCTTGTTTATACATCAACCCCGAAGCCAGAATGCTACTACCTTGATGGTGGTAAAAAAAAATCTGGTTGCATACGCAAAAAATCTCACCAATAATTATAATGTGAAACTTGGAGCTCTAGCCGAGGAACGAAAAATAAAACAAGAACATAGGCAACCATCCCCCTACTGGTGAAAGGGGGAACTCAAGCGGAAGTAGGCATCAGTCAGTCTCGGAAGACTATGGAGCTCGCGCTCTAGGATCAAGACCGCAAAGCCTGGGTAAGTAAGTATGGAGGGCAAGCTGTTACCCATGCAGCAGATCCCTCACTCTCCACGTCACTGGAATGATCCATTGGAAAGCAATCGCCGATTCGAATGGTTCCAGTGCCGTCGCAGGAGCCACCAGAACGTTGCCATATACAGCCCCGAACCGCCCTGGGGACTCCAACTCCCCGATTTTTTTCTCAGGGATAGTGTCTAAACACCACACCCGTGTACATACTGTTTCTTTTATATTATGTCGTCTTCCGCTTCTACCAGCACGCAATGGCCTGCTCTCCTAAACGGCGAAACGGGTTTTTAACGTGTGCGCAAGATGAACGTTCTGCGTGCGTTCGCACACGGTGCCTCGATTTAGTCTTATCGGAAGCCGAGGAAGGGGAAAAAAACCTGTTCACTACACACTAATGAGTGAAAATGACTACCACAAGAACTGACCTGCTGCAAGCACGCAGACAACAAGAGCCAGAGACAGCCGTGTCATGGTGACTTCTGCACACACTCTGCAAACAAGGGAATCAGTCAACAGCAGCATCAAACCACGGACCATTTTCTGTCATTCCTATTGCTGCTAATCTCTGTCTGTCTGTCTCTGTCTCTGTCTGTCTGTCTCTGTCTCTGTCTGTCTGTCTGTCTGTCTGTCTGTCTGCGTCTGTCTGTCTGTCTGTCTGTCTCTCTTCTCTCTCTCTCTCTCTCTCTCTCTCTCCTCTCTCTCTCTCTCTCTCTCTCTCTCTCTCTCTCTCTCTCTCTCTCTCTCTCTCTCTCTCTTCTCTCTCAAGCATTCCGCGTCGTGTTCGATTCGATCTTTCACGATGCATGCTTGATGAGCTCTGTACAGCTTTAAAAGCAATGAACTGTGTCAGTGTCAGTGTCAGTGTCAGTTCTACTCTGTCTCCTCTGTCTCTGTCCTCTTTCTCTTCTCTCTGTCTCTCTCCTCCCCCTCTCTCTCTCTCTCTCTCTCTCTCTCTCTCTCTCTCTCTCTCTCCTCTCTCTCCTCTCTCTCTCTCCTCTCTCTCTCTCTCTTCTCCTTCTCTCTTCTCCTCTCTTTCTCTCTCTCTCTCCCTCTCTCTCTCTCTCTCTCTCTCTCTTCTCTCTTCTCTTCTCTGCTCTCTCTCTCTCTCTCCTCTCTCTCTCTCTCTCCTCTCTCTCTTCTCTCTTCTCATCTCCTCTCTCTCTTTTCCCTCTCCTCTCTCTCATCTCTCTCTTCTCTTCTTCTCTCTCTCATTTTTCTAGATATACCTTGCCTCCATAACTCAAATAAGAGATCAAATTTGCATTTTTATCTTCTCCCAGCTTGAAAACTTAAAGATCACTTAAGCTATGTCTTTCATGTCGCGTAATATTGTCCTTTTTTTAATAACTTTTTCTATAGTGTCTTCGCTTAAAAAAGTTAAATGTGTGAAATGATACCAAAAAAGAAAGAAAGAAAGAAAGAAAGAAAAAAGAAAGAAAAAAGAAAGAAAGAAAAGAAAGAAAGAAAGAAAGAAAGAAAGAAAGAAAAGAAAGAAAGAAAGAAAGAAAGAAAGAAAGAAAGAAAGAAAGAAAGAAGAAAGAAAGAAAGAAAGAAAGAAAAGAAAGAAAGAAAGAAAGAAAAGAAAAGAAAAAGGAAGGAAAGAAAAGGTAAGAAATACTCAATGTGTTACTGTCTTTTCATGTGTCATATTATGGGATCAAACATTCACATTCAAAACTGATGGCACAAAAATAAAGAAAGAAACAAAAAAGACAGAAAGTTAAAAAAAAAGTACAGAAAGAGAGAAAGAAAGGAAAGAAATAGTTCATTTATTACTGTCTTTTTATCTTTAAGGTTATTACAGGATCAAACATTCACATTCAAACATCAAAATCTTGAATATTTAAAACTAACGTAAGCTCTAATATAATCCACTTTTATCAGTTTATGAATCAAATCTTAGAAAATACTAGACATTCGAATCTTTGACTTAGGTAGGGTTTTTGTTTTTTGTTATGGGGTTTTAATTTATTTTTATGGGTCCCTCCAAGTTTCAATTTAAAATACAGAATATCATAGAGAAAAAATTTAGGTAACGAAATGTGTCGTAATTTGCACATAATATGATCAAACGTACTTAGCAGATTCTTCAAGACATCACTGTTGTACATTCGAAGAGCAAACATAAACGATTTACAAAATATCAAACACAGAGATTGCTATGTGTATATGTGGTTATGTTTCTATCCTTTATCTTACGAGAGAGAGAGTGAGAGAGAGAGAGACAGACAGACAGACAGACAGACAGACAGACAGACAGACAGACAGACAGACAGACAGACACAGACACAGACACAGACACAGACACAGAGAGAGATCACAATTGATGTTTTACTTCGAATTCGAAAAGCAAACTCCTAATGTAATCTCTTAAATTTTATTAATCAGTCATCAATTATAATTTGCTGGGATCCTGTAGTTTCTTTTTCCTATATTTTTTCTCCTAGACAATGCCCTGTGTTTGCGAATGCAAGTTTTTTTTTCCACCAGGTACATCTCGGTAACAAACCAATCTAAAAAAAAAAAAAACTGGGAAAAATGCAAACCTTTTTTTTTTGCACCTATAACCACCACCCCATACTCTACACAACCAAACTGAAGAGAACTTTACCCCCACCCCCCTAAACCAACCACTGACCGTCAGAGAGATGGAACCCAAGGTCTCGCTGGGAGAATATCAACAGAAGATGGCCCTAGAGAAAGCTCGTCTTCACCATTTATACCTCAATATCCTACCTACCTACCTACCCATAAACACGTACCTCCATTCTACTTCACTCATTCACCACCACACCCTCACCCCACCCCACCCCTTTCTCTTTTTTTCTCTCTCTCTCTGTCTCTACCTTCCTTTCAATTTCAATGACAGAGGGTTAATGACTGTTGATGGGACATGGGGAAACCTCGTGTGTCATTGTGCGCTGATGACAGCTGCCACTGTGCATGACAGCAGACACACATGATGAGTTTTCAGAAAGCCTGTCTCCTCCTGCAACAATGGGTTGATAGCGGTTTGGGGGCTGTGCTCAATAAGACATCACAATAACAATAACAATGATAATCATGTGTCGTCTTCGCCCTTCTTCTTCTTCTTCTTCTTCTTCTTCTTCTTCTTCTTCTTCTTCTTCTTCTTCTCTTGTATTGATATGACTGTAAGGATAAGAAATCAAACGTGAAAATAATAGCGGGAACTGGGGAGGGGGGGAGGGGAAGGGACTAACAAGGAAGAGAGAGAGACAGACAGACAGAGACAGAGAATCAAATCAAATCAAATCAAACGAGAGAGAGGGGGGGGGGAGGGGGGAGGGGAGAGAGAGAGTTAGGGGGGGGGGGAGGGAGGGACACAGAGAGAGAGAGAGAGAGAGAGGGGGGGAGGGGGGTTGGAAGTAAAGAAGATGCTTATTGCGCCTTGGCCAGCTGTGGTGGAGAGAGAGAGAGGAGGGGGGGGGGGGGTTCGATTCCTGTGTTCTTGTCCCTACTTTAATAACACTGGCTGGTGTATTGATGACATGTAATCATTCATCTTCATTCACACTCTGACTTTTCTTTGGGTGGGGTGGCGTGGGGGGGGGGGGAGATTGGTGGAGGGGAGGGGGAGGTGGAAAAGTTTGCCAAGTGGCATACATTGATGTAGTGGTTGTGACGTATTGGTCGTGTGTTGTGTGTGGGGGGGGGGGGGGGGGTATGTGGTGGTGTGTGTGGTTGGTGTTTGTAGTGTGTGGTGATGTGTTGTGTTGGTGGTGTGTGTAGTGGGTGTGTGGGGGTTAGTGTGTGTAGTGTGATGTGTGTGTGTGTGTGTGTGTGTTAGTGTGTGTGTGTGGGTAGTGTGTTTGTGTGTGTGTGTGTGTGTGTGAGTGTGTTTATTGTGTGTGTGTGTGTGTGTTGTGTGTGTGTGTTGTGTGTGTGTGTGTGTGTGTGTGTGTGTGTGTGTGTGTGTGGTGTGTGGTGTGTGTGTGTGTGGCTGCACATGTTTGTTTTATTTTTTTCTCTCCCTCCCCCAAAAGTGTTTGCTAGCTTTGAATGAAAGAGAGCACGTAAGTCGATAATGATGTTTTAAACTTGTTTAGTCACAAAGGCAACTTATACAATATTACCAACGCTGTCATGAGAACAACAGCAAGCACAGAGTTTATATGCGCTTTTATAATGGAAGAACTATATCATAAACACACGCAATGGCAAAATTCCAAATGATTGCAACAACATGGGTAAATGGTGTATCAATGATTATCTAATTTATCAGTTTGATTCGTTTTCAATATCAATCGAGGAAATGTTAAATATTCACAGCTTTTTTGAAAGGAGGAAAAAATTGTAAAGAAAAGGAAAGAGAGAAAAAGCAGGGAGAGAGACAGTGAAAGAAACGGTAAGAGGACGTCATTAGGAGTGGAAGGTGGGGGGAGGAGGCAGGAGGGAATTTTTTTCTGCAGTGTAATGAATAAAGAAGCGGTACTTCCTATCAAGTTAGAATTTTGTGCGATTACGAAAAAGTAATTGCCACAAGCCTTTCTTATTAAGGAGAGCAACGAATCTTTACCACAGTGTCACAGATATGTAAACACTTTAGAAACACAGATTCATTTTCTTTTCAGTAGGAAAAAAGTATTACTATACCAGAAGGTTGAGGGGGATATTTTTGTTACGAAGAGAGTGGAAATCGCATTCTGTCTGACTATATTTTGAACAAAAAGAACATGTCCTGCCGATGCTTTGCGCATCTGCATAAGTATTTGCGTGCTCAAGCAAACAAATGAAAAAAGAGCAAGATCTTTGATATTTTAGCAGATGTTGTTGTACAGAGAATACTACACAAAAGGGGAAAGGTGTTCCTATGACATCCTTTTATGCGGTCACTGGGGAGCGAGCGAGGCATCAGAGACCTCAGCTTTTCTAGGGGCCTGCATTTTGACAATGGCGCCTAGTTCCTCCTCCCTCGCTCTACCTTCCCTGTTTTACCACCACCTCAAAAGAGAAGATCAAGTCACAATTCTAAGACTCCGCACTGGGCACAACAGACTAAACCACCATATGTCCACAAAACTGAAACCTGCTCCTTCTCCCCTGTGTGCCTGTGGTAAAGAAAACCAGACAGGCGAGCACCATCCTTCAAAGGTGTACGCTATTCAGCGACCTGAGGAAGAAAGTGTGGCCGACGGAGATAACCCTACAGACCAAGCTGTACGGCCCACGAGAGGAGCTGGAAAGGACATGCCATTATTTTTCCCAGACACATCTGACAGTGTAAAGCGAACGAGAGAAGAAGAAGAAGTTTATAAAAAGGACAGGTACTCATTTCCAGCTGGGTGAACTGGAGAGGGTGTAATGTTAACACGTCATCACTGAGCGAATGACCTCCATGATGCAGGTTACGGGCCAAGGCGGATAAAGGTCGCCCTAGGAACTGAAGGGCTTTGTGTTGGAGGTCAAGACGAGCCAGCTTGATGGAGGACATCCACTTTTGGTCTGGCATGGAGAGGGGCGGACCTTGTTCCTTTTCTACCTGTCCTATTCTTCTGGTCTATGTTCTGGCACTGGTGTTAACTCCAGAGGAAAACTCCTCTTGAACGAGATTTGACCCGGGTCAGATCACAAGCGCATCACTCTGACCACCAGGCTATTCCCCTCCCCCCCCCCCCCCCCCCCTTGGCTTGGAGAGAGCGAGTGCCGTGAAAAGAAAATCAAGAGGATTAAAACAAGAGTTTAAGATTTTTTTTTAAGTTTAATCCTCCAAATAAATCGTACAGGGTTACATGAGGATACACACAGAAAGGACAAACAGATCCCATCACGCACTTCAACGTACAGGCACTACACATTCACTCACTAACAAGGAATCCACTTTCCATAAACTGCTTTTTCTTAGTGCTTATTCCATCATCCTCGAAATAAAAGAATTAAATTAACATACATTTAAGATTCCATCATTCTCGAAGTAAAACAATTAAATTAACATACTTTTTTAACAAGTCCTTTTACACAGCCTGAACACATAAAAATGCCCTCCCTTACAATCAAACAGACTCACGAGTAGATAATTTGTACGTATACATGTATGTATGTATGTATGTATGTATGTATGTATGTATGTATGTATGTATGTATGCATGCATGCATGCATGCATGCATGCATGCATGCATGCATGCATGCATGCATGTATGTATGTATGTATGTATGTATGTATGTATGTATGTATGCACGCAAACATGCAAACATGATCTGATGAATATGCATAAGGAAAGAAGCATGGGGAACGTAACTGGCTAGAGGCAACGAACCAGGGGCGGTACTTTTCCTATCATAAGTACGGACACAAAACTCATCATCATCATTTGTAAATCAAGACTAGATCTGTAGATGTTATTTCATCATCATCATCGTCATCAGCATCATCACCACCCTCATCATCACTCTCATCGTTGGAATGATCATGATCATTAGCATCATTATTACTGTCATCAACATCACTTTTCACCTGCCACTACTACAATGGGCGTCGTCGTCATGAAAGTGCACAGATGTTCTCTCTCTCTCTCTCTCTCTCTCTCTCTCTCTCTCCTCTCTCTCTCTCTCTCTTCCTCTCTCTCTCTCTCTCTCTCTCTCTCTCTCTCTCTCTCTCTGTCTGTCTGTCTGTCTGTCTATCTGTCTGTCTGTCTGTCTGTCTCTCTCTCTCTCTCTCTCTCTCTCTCTCTCTCTCTGTCTCTGTCTGCTGTCTGTCTGTCTGTCTCTGTCTGTCTCTGTCTGTCTGTCTGTCTGTCTGTCTGTCTGTCTGTCTGTCTCCCCTCTCTCTCTCTCTCTCTCTCTCTCTCTCTCTCTCTCTCCTCTCTCTCTCTCTCTCTCTCTCTCTCTCTCTCTCTCCTCCCACCACTGCTGAGGGAATGCGGAGCAGACGAGAAGACTCTCCCACCACTGCTGAGGGACTGTGGAGCAGACGAGAAGACTCTCCCACCACTGCTGAGGGACTACAGGGCAGACAGAAAGACAGGACACTCCCCAATACCAGCAGTCACATGCGGTGACTGGTCCTGTGGCCGTACGTACAGCCATCAGTTCATACCTGTTGCCCCAGGTATGGGGTCGATACAGTCAGGCAGTGCAGAAAATGCATGCACCAGGAAGAAAGTCAGAAAAGTTTCAGAGACCCAGTCACAAAGCCCTAAGCAAATTCTAGGCAGCCAAGTCATACACTGAGAAAGAACCCAAAAGCAGGCACACTGCAAGCAAAACAGTAAATATTCAGAAAATTGCTGATGTTGTTAACGACACCAAACAGTGTTTTCAGGGACCGTCACTGACTTATGATAATGAAAAAGATGACGCAAAACATGACAAATAAAGACAGTCATAACAAAAGAAGGTACAGTGAAAGGATAATACAGATGCCAGAATTTTTTGATAAAAAAGATAAACGGAACGAATGATTGAATCAGAATATGTCCATGACTACAGGTCAGGTTGAGAAAATCCTAATTTTTCTAGAAAGAGAGAGGAAAATGAGTCAACTAGTAAGGACACAAAGTTGATACAGACACTGAATTGTCCTGATACAGAACAGACAGATACCAAAGGAAAAGTCTACTGATAAACTAAGGGATAGTGGATAGCAGTCGTGAGAGGTCAGACAGACAACAGGGAAAAGTGAGATCAGGACTTAAACATAGGGGATAAATATAGGACTCCTGATTTTGTTCAGTCTGAGATAGAGTCAGATAAAGAGGGAAATGAAACACAGCACTTCCCACTAATACTGACAATGCCATTTCTCAAAAAGAACAACCTCCTGCTAAAGGTAAGCAGTCCCCAACATCCCGACATTAAAAAAGTGGCAAAAGGAACACAGGCAGAAATAGGGTTACCAGTCAAGACAGTATTGTCCACAGTTTTCAACGTATGTTGTCAAATGAGCGCATTCAGGGTGCTCAAGACAGGGACCACCAAAATCGTATTCAACGAGGCTCCCCTCCTAAATAGACATCACCGGGCCAATGACATTAGTAGATTAGAAAGGGGAAAAGTCAGGTATGATGACTCGTACAATAAGCATGTCAAACATGTATATCACTCAGTAAGCAAAGCAAAAATTACTAGAACTAAATTTTTAAACTTTAATGTTAATGGTTTATTTTCAAAACTAGACAACATTGACTTTATTCAGTACTTAACATCTCATGACTTTATTTGCCTAACAAAACATTTGTAGCTACAGAATTTGAATCACTCTTTTCAGTGATTATGTCATTTTCAATTCTAAAGCAAAGAAGCTATCTAAGCAAGGCAGGTATTCTGGTGGTGTTATTGTTTTAATTAAAAGAAATTTGCAAGTTTAGTTTCACAAGTTGAATACAACTTAGACAATACAGTAATAGTGAGTATTGATAGAAAGCTATTTGAAACAGATTTAGATATCTTTTGGATTTGCACTATGTACCACCTCATGATTCTGCTGCATGGAAATGTAAAGAAATGGTTAGGCTTAAAATGCTGGAACAATGTTTTGGACCTACACGTATCTTACAAGTTTTCATACCTTACTATGTGGAGACTTAAATGCAAGAACAGCTTCTGAAAATAGCATGTGTACAATGTAAAACATGGAAGTCTATGAGGAAAATGAGAAAGTCCCCTTTTCTGAGAAAATCTCAGGATGATTCCAAAAATATGTTTGGGATCAGCTGTTACAGTTTGTGTAATGCTTTTTGATTTAGTTATTTTGAATGGTCTAAGTGAGCATGAATGTGATGAATTATATACTTTTATATCTAGTGCAGGATCAGTACTGTTGATTACTTTGTCATTTCATATAATTTGCTCATGATGTCACATGATAAAATCATTCATGTTGAAGATTCGACTGAATCTGATCATTTACCTGTGGTTTTTTACTCTTTTATCATCCATTATTAGCTGGTTGGGGAAAAAAAAGGAAATTAAAAAGTTTTGTTTAAAAAAGCATGTATGGAATACAGAAAAAAACATGAGTTCTTGAACAAACTAAATGATACTCTGTAAAAGGTAGATTGCAGATGCAGAAAGTGTTTATAGAACAAGATGTGGATGGTGCATTGGATATTTTTGTGCATGTTTTGTTAACTGCTAGTATTGTATGTTGAAGAAAGTATATCCCAATGCACCAAAGAAATCTTCCATGTGGTTTGATAATGAATGCCATCAAGCCAAAATTAAAAGTCGACAGACATTAAGAACTTTTAGGAAGTCTAGAAAAACTGAAGATAGGTTAATGCATGTAGAACAAAAAAAGAGTTACAAGGCATACTTAAAATAAAGAAAAGAAAGTTTAGACATGACCAAGTATTACAGTTAACGTCAAATATTACAGATTCTTCTAAATTTGGAAACAACTATCTGAAATGGGCTGTGGGAAGCAGAATCAATTAATACTAATAATATATCTATAAAGTGAGTGGTATGAATCATTTTAAAAAGGTGTTTTTCTATTGATGATAGTAATGTCAGGAAATAAGCAAAATGGTGGGATTGGCTTGACTGAGGAAGAGGATCATGTATTAATTCTGAAATAACTGAAGTGGAATGGCTAATGCTGTTAACAAATTAAAATTTGCAAAGCTTCGGAATGGATGGCGTTACCACAGAAATGTTGAAGATTGGTAGTACAATTACGTTCCTTTTTTACATAAATTGTTCAATTCACTATTTTCAAAAGGCATTTACCCAAATGAATGGCTAAAGCCATTGTTATACCAATCTACCAAGAAAGGTGACACTGAAAATGTTGACAACTATAGAGGGTTCTCTGCTGAGCACAATTTCCAAATGCTACAGCACAATACAAACAAGAGGCTTTAATACATGGTTGGAAGACAATGAAATGATCTCAGAAGGTCAGGCTGGTTTCGTAAAAAATATTCAACAACTGATCATATTTTTTGTTTACACTCTATTATCCAAAAATGCTTTTCTCAGCGGAGTAAAAAATTGTATGTTGCTTTTGTTGATTTCAGAAAACTTTTATTCATAAGACATGACAAGCTATTACAATTGTTTAGAGACCAAGGTGTTAGAGGAAAATTTTTCTGTTTCCCTTCGTGCAATGTACAGTAGTTTGATATCTTGTGTTAATCCAATAACGAATATTCAGATTTTTTGACTGCCCTTTAGGGTTCGACAAGGGTGTTCTTGATCCTACTTTGTTTGGAATGTTTTATTAATCAACTAGCAACTCATATGTCTGAGAAGGGAAAACATGGTGTACAAACTGATACCAGGTCTGTAAGTTTTCATTTTGCTTTTTGCAGATGATGTTTGTTTTGTTGTCTTCTACTCCTGTAGGCCTGCAAAATCAGTTGAATATTCTCCATAATGTTGTTTGATATGAAATTAAACATTAATACAGATAAAACCAAAGTTATGGTCTTTAGGAAAGGAGGGGTTTTGGTAAGAATAGGAATGGTTTTAGGAGATAAAAAGTTAGAAGTTGTAAATAAATATTGTTTATTTGGGGTATGTTTTTACGACAAAACTTGTCATAGGCTGGGTACAGAACATTTGTGTGTAAAAGGGAAAAAGCACTAATAAGTTAATTAAGCATTTCAAAAAACAAAGATATTTCTTACCCAGGTTTATTTTAAAGTTTTTGATGTAAAAATTAAGCCAATATTGCTATATGCATCTGAAGTATGGGGATAAATCGCTTAGAACATGTAGAAAAAAATACATTTGATGGCTTGTAAACTTTTCCTGGGAGTTCCTGTTAAAACACCAAATAAAATGGTGTATGGGGAAGTTGCCAGATATCCTTTATTCATAAACTCATATATTTGTGCAGTTAGATATTGGTTAAAATTACTAAAATGAGTAATCAAAAGGTTGCCAAGACAGGCCTACAAATGAAATTTAATTCTAGATCAGAAAGGTAAAAATGTTGGTAGCAAGTGTAAAGGAATTGTTGTGCAATTCAGGGTTTAATATGTTTTGGCTACAACAGGGTGTTGGTGATATTCAGGGATTCCTTAGTGCATTCAAGCAAAGATTAATTGATATGTTTATTCAGGAGTGGTCAGGTCATGAAGAGAGTAATAGGTAGCAACATATAGATCTTTTAAGACTGTTTTGAAAAAGAAATTGTATCTTCATAGTATTGATATTTTATTGTTTCAGAGTTGCACTGTCACAGGCCAGAATGAATGTTCTTCCTTTAAAATAATAATCTCAACCGATACAGCAACAACAATTAAGATAAAAACTGTTCTTTTGTGCA
>CM060333.1:50083239-50085739 GCA_030674155.1 Stramonita haemastoma | reverse complement strand
TAAGGGGGGGTGTGTTAGTGTGGGGTGTGGGTAAGGGTGTGGTGGTGGGTGTGGGTGTGGTGGTGTGTTTGTGGGTTGGGTGGGGGTGTTTGTGGGTTGTGGTGTGTGGGTGTGTGGTGTGGGGGTGTGTTAAAGTGGGGGTGTGTGGGTGTGTGGTGGTGTGTTTGTGTGGTGTGTTTTAGGGTGTGGTGTGTGGGGGTGGGTGTGGTGTGGTGGGTTTGGGGGGGGGGGTTTGTTGTGGTGTGTGGGGTGGGGGTTAAAGTGTGGTGTGGTGGTGTGGGTGGGTGGGGGGGGGGGGGGTGGGGGGGGGGGGTGTGTTTGGTGGTGTGGGGTGGTGGGTGGGGGGTGGGGGGTGTTGTGTGGGGTGTGTGTGTGTGTGTTTTTCGTTGCATTCGTGCATGTTTTTTAGCCTCTGGTTCTCTCTTCATGTGCTTGTCTGTTTGTCTGTATTGCTGTCTCGTCCACTGTCGGTCTGTCTGTCTGTCTGTCTGTCTGTCTGTCTGTCTGTGTCCTCTCTCTCTCTCTCTCCTCTCTCTCTCTCCTCTCTCCTCTCTATCTCTCTCTCTCTCCTCTCTCTCTCTCTGTCTATGTGTGTGTGTCTGTGTGTGTGTGTCTGTGTGTGTGTCGTGTGTGTCTGTGTGTGAGTGTGTGTGAGTGTATGTAAAACATTATCCGATTGATAAAAATGTTTTGCCTATTCTTTGAAACATCTAGGATGTTTTATGTAAAAAAAAAAAAAAAAAAACACATAATAATAATAATTTTGATTTATTTTATTTATATTTTTATTGGTAGTATGTCTCTCCCCCCCCCCCCCCCCCCCCCCCCCCCCTCCAATAAGAATATTAGTTTTTAAAATTTCCCCTTTTATCCAAATGTATGAATTTATATCACATGTATAATTTTTGACAGATGGTGGTGATTGATGTTTTTTTGAGTTGTTTATTTCATTTTGTTCTCTTGTTTGCTCTTTATCTATTACGCTTTCTTCTCTTCCATAATCAAAATCTTTATTGTGACTTCAGATTTTTGTTTTCTGAACGAGTGCATTTTTTATTACCTTATCATATATAGTGTCCTTATTCTTGGGTGTTTGTTTGGTATTGCGTAATGTTTTATTGTTTAGTATCTTCTCAATTTGATGTATCCCTGAAAAGGGCGGGGACTGGATGTAAAAAAGCACAAACACGAGTGCTTATCTATTATCCTCGAATAAAATACTTTGCCTGCCTTTGCCTTGCCTTGCCTTGCCTTCTCTCTCTCTCTCATCCCACTCTCTCTCTCTCTCTCATCTCTCTCTCTCACTCTCTCTCTCCTCCTCTCTCTCTCTCTCTCTCTCCTCTCTCTCTCCTATTTTGAAACATCTAGGATGTTCTATGTAAAAAAAAAACATAATGATAATAATTCTGATTTTTTTAATTATATTTTTTATTGGTAGTATGTCTCCCCCCCCCCCCCCCCCCCCCCCCCCTCAAATAAGGATATTAGTTCTTAAAATTTCCCCTTTATCCAAATGTATGATTTATATCACATGTATAATTTTTGACAGATGGTGGTGGTTTGATGTTTTTTCTTGAGTGTTTATTTCATTTGTTCCTTGTTTGCTCTTATCCATTAACGCTTTCTTCTCTTCCATAATCAAAATCTTTATTGTGACTTCAGATTTTTGTTTTTCTGATCGAGTGCATTTTTTTTTTTTTTTATTACCTTTTCATATATAGTGTCCTTATTCTTGGGTGTTGTTTGGTATTGCGTAAGTTTATTGTTTAGTATCTTCTCAATTTGATGTAACCCTGAAAAGGGCGGGGACTGGATGTAAAAAAGCACACAAGTGCTTATCTATTATCCTCGAATAAAATACTTTGCCTTGCCTTGCCTTGCCTTGTCTCTCTCTCTCTCTCTCTCTCTCTCCTCCCTCCTCTCTCTCTCTCTCCTCTCCTCTCTCTCTCTCTCTTGTTGAATCTTTGAGAAATTTGTTTCTTAAGTCTTCATAGATAGGGCATCATAGTAAAAAGTGTTCTTCGTTCTCAACTTGGTTTTTACAAACACAACAATTCTTAGACTCAATTAAACTGCTATAACGATGTGTATTATTGTTCAGTGGTAAGACATAGAACCGTACTTGTGAGACTGCAGCACGAAAACAGTATGCATCCAGTTCCCCAATATATTTTTTTTTTTTCAAAAACAGCCTTAAAGTTTCTGTAGCTATCATATCTATCACGATCCCTTATGGCGCCAGTCCATTCTTGGGCAAAACAATCTACAAGTCTCTGTTTAAAATCACGTAAAAAACATTTTTTGCGTCTCCTACTCCTTGAATTAACCAAACTTTTACTGAAAACTGTAAATCCCACGAACAGAAAAATCTACAGCGTTTCGTCTCGTGTTGATGAATAACATTATGTATGTAAAACATTGACTATGAATATTATGATTTAGACTTGTTTTCACCGTCGAATAGGCTACTCCTGTCATGGCTAACGTGACATTCTTGTTT
>CM060333.1:50024631-50083139 GCA_030674155.1 Stramonita haemastoma | reverse complement strand
CATGTCTGTGTGATGTGTGTACTGTGATGCATGTACTGTGTGATGTGTTGTACTGTGATGTGTTGTACTGTGATGCATGTACTGTGTGATGTGTGGTACTGTGATGCATGTACTGTGTGATGCGTGTGACTGTGATGCATGTACTGTGTGATGTGTGTACTGTGATGCATGTACTGTGTGATGTGTGTACTGTGATGCATGTACTGTGTGATGTGTTGTACTGTGATGCATGTACTGTGTGATGTGTGTACTGTGATGTGTGTACTGTGATGTGTGTTACTGTGTGATGTGTGTACTGTGATGTGTGTACTGTGATGCATGTACTGTGTGATGTGTTGTACTGTGATGATGTACTGTGATGATGTTGTGTGTACTGTGATGCATGTACGTGTGTGATGCATGTACTGTGTGATGTGTGTACTGTGATGCATGTACTGTGTGATGTGTGTGTACTGTGTGACTGTACTGTGTGATGTGTGTACTGTGTATGTACTGTGTGAGTGTGTACTGTGTGATGTGTGTTACTGATGAGTGTACTGGTGAGTGCATGTACTGTGATGTGTGTACTTGTGATGCTGTACTTGTGATGTGTGTACTGTGTGATGTGTGTACTTGTGATGTGTGTACTTGTGATGGTGTACTGTGATGCGTGTACTGTGATGTTGTGACTTGTGATGTGTGTACTGTGATGTGTGTACTGTGATGTGTGTACTGTGATGTGTGATATGTGAGTGTGTGTACTGTGATGTGTGAACTAGTGTGAGGTGTTGTACTGTGATGTGTGTACTGTGATGTGTGTACTGTGATGCATGTACTGTGTGATGTGTGTACTGTGTATGTGTGTACTGTGATGCATGTACTGTGTGATGTGTGTACTGTGATGTGTGTAATGTGATGTGTGTACTTGTGGTTGTACTGTTGATGCTGTACTATGTGATGCATGTACATGTGATGTGTGTACTGAGTGATGTCTGTACTGTGATGTGTGTACTATGTGAGGTGTACTGTGTGATGCTGTGTACTGTGATGTGTGTATTGTGAGGTGTGTACTGTGATGTGTGTACTATGTGAGGTGTTACTGTGGATATGTGTATGTGTGATGTGTGTACTATGTGAGGTGTGTTACTGTGATGTGTTTGTGTGTACTGTGATGTGTTACTGTGTGATGTGTGTACTGTGTGATGTGGTGTACATGTGAGCGTCGTTGTGTTGTGATGTGTGTATTGTGTATGTGTGTACTGTTGGTGTGTTTACTGTGTGATGTGTACTGTGTAATGGTGTACTATGTGATGCGTACTTTGTGATGTTGTACTGTGTATGTGTGTACTGTGTGTACTATGGAGTGTTACTGTGATGGTGTACTGTGATGTGTGTACTTGTGATGTGTATTGATGTGTGTACTTGTGATGTGTTACTGTGTGGATTGTGTATTTGGATGTGTGTACTATGTGATGGTGTACTGTTACTGGTGTTGTACTGTGGTGATGTGTGATAGTGTGATGTGTGTACATGATGACATGTGTCTGTGTGATGTGTGTACTGTACTGTGGTACTGTGTGATGCTGTACTGTGTACTGTGTGTACTGCGTGGTGCATGTATTGTGATGTATGTTACTGTGGTGTACTGTGATGCATGTTTCTGTGTGATGCGTGTACTGTACTGTGTGTACTGTGTGATGCGTGTACTGTACTGTGTGTACTGCGTGGTGCATGTATTGTGATGTATGTACTGTGTGTACTGTGATGCATGTTCTGTGTGATGTGTGTACTGTACTGTGTGTACTGTGTGATGCTGTACTGGTACTGTGTGTACTGTGATGCATGTACTTGTGATGTATGTACTGATGTGTAATGTGATGCATGCACTGTGTGATGTGTGTACTGTGATGTGTGTACTGTGATGCATGTACTGTGTGATGTGTGTACTGTGATGTGTGTACTGTGATGCATGTACTGTGTGATGTGTGTACTGTGATGTGTGTACTTGATGCATGTACTGTGATGTGTGTACTGTGATGTGTGTACTGTGATGCATGTACTGTGTGATGTGTGTGTTACTGTGATGTGTGTGTGTACTGTGATGCATGTACTGTGTGATGTGTGTACTGTGAGGCGTGTACTATGTGAGGTGTGCACTATGTGAGGCGTGTACCATGGTCACAGCTGTCAGCACTAAGGCCTAAGGCTACGGACCAAGCTAGGAGCTCAGACCAGGGCAATACAGGGCCCCAGTAAGCAACCACCACATGCAGAGCTACATACGCAACACGAAAAGCTTGTTCTTGTTCTAGAAGTAAAATTATAGTCCTTTCCAGAATTCTCTGATTTATTATCAGGACTGTGGTCAGAAGCCAGAAAGTCAAAAGTCCCACACTTGGAAAAGTTCTCCCACTGTTCTTCAGCACCACGCGCCACCCCGAAAATGTCACAGTTCTGTGGAAGCAAGTAGGCTGGGCCTACTAGCCTAGGCCAAAGATAGGCCTACCTCTCCTGCCGGCGAAGCCATGAACACGAAACCCCTTTGTTTCCCCATAAAGCTAGGCCTATCTCTGCAGAGTGTAGTCCCCCATTTTCCAGCCTGCAGAGAGAGAGAGAGAGAGGGGGGGGGGAGGGGGGGGGGAGAGAGAGGGGAGGAGAGAGAGAGGAGAGAGAGAGAGAGAGAGCCCATGGCTTATTTTCTCTGACAACACATTGACCCCCCCCCCCCCCCCCCCCCCTTCACTGATAGGCCTAGCCTATAGGTAAGGCATCAGTGAGAAGATAGGCTGGGCAAGCTGAGTGTAATTAACAGTCAAGAAGGAAGGGGCTGGGCCCAGTAGATTACTATAGGCCTACAGCATTCTCTTACATCCTGTCCACTTTCAGGGTACAGTTGGCTGTTCCTATAAATAATTATATCCATTTTGTAATATCAGTTTCACACTATCCTACACGCTGCGTTGCTGTGTGTTGTGTGTGTGTGTGTGTGTGTTTGTGTGTGTGTTGTGTGTGTGTGTGTGTGTGGTGTGTGTGTGTTGGTGTGTGTGTGTGTGTGTGTGTGTGTGTGTGTGTTGTTTGTCGTGTATGTTGGTGTGTGTGGTTGTTGTGCGTGTATGTGTGCGTCGTCGTGCGTGGTGTGTGTGTGTGTGTGTGTGTGTGTGTGTGTGTGTGTGTGTGTGTGTGTGTGTGTGTGTGTGTGTGCGCGAACACGTGTACCAGCGTGTGTGCAAGACATACACTATCCATTTTGAAAAGAGGTACGGCAGGGGGATCAGCAGGGTTATTGAAGAGAACAATGTTAGCTTTAGTTCGGAAAGGGGAGGGGGGGATTAGTCCCCTTTCTCCCTGGATTTCACTGTTAAGCTTATAGTTCACATTGACAGATTGTTGTGATTATTATTATTATTTATTATTATTATTATTATTATTATTATTATTATTATTATTATCATTATGTTGATTTTGGATGGGTGTTGATTTCTACATTGATGTGTTTGTGTGTAGTGTTGCTGTTAGGTTCTTGGCAATGATTGTTGTCATTGTTGAGTGAAAGCTGTCACTGGGTTGTTGTTGTTGTTGTTGTTTTAGGAGGTGGGGGTGTCTTTTTCTATAGGGGTTTTCTTTTGTTTGGTGTGGGTTGTTTTGTTTGTAGAGGACAACAATACACGCAATGCTAAACAACAACAACAACAACTTCAACACACAATACGCACACGCGTTTGCGCGCACGCGCGTGCACACGCAGACGCAGACGCAGACACGCGCACGCACACACACACACACACACACACACACACACAACCACACACACACACACACACACCACACCAATCCAAACTTGTTGTTCATAGTCCCACCAACCACACAGGCTACCCATGGCTGTCACCACATGAAATAACTGAATATACATGTATGCAGATTTAAACCAGGTGTAAAATCAACTCTACTGTCATTCCTAGAAGGCCTATCAACGCCCTGGTCAACCCTAAGGGTCAGCCCTGGATGGACATCGCGTTGTGGGAGAAACCGCATCAACCACACATAAAATGAGATCATAAAACCAAGGCCAGATTCCAGAAACAACCTTGTTCTTCAACTGTTTCATCTTCACTCATATCAAACAGCAAAAGCTTGATTCTCTCAGGACATTAAGAATGTTGCCCTGTGGAACAGCACACAACACACACACACACACACAACACACACACACACACACACACACGTACACACATAGGCTAAACGTTTGACGTTGACTTCGACTTTTTACACACCCACACACCACCCACCACACAACACACACCACAACACACACACACACACACACACACACACACACACACACCAAAACACACACACAGGCTAAACGTTTGACGTTGACTTTGACTTTTTCACACACACACACACACACACACACACACACACACACACACACAACACACACACACACACACACACACAAAACGGGCGCGCATGCGTACACACACACACACACACACACACCACACACAACACACACACACACACACGGGCGCACGAGCACGCACGCACACACACACGCACCACTAACGGGCATTGTGCGCGCGCGCCGCACACACAACACACACACACACACACACACACACACACACACACACACACACACACACACACACACACACACCACACACACAGGTGACGGGATAGCCTACAGGTTAGAACATTGCGCTGGCAATTTGACGACCCCAGTTCGAGGGATTTTGTCCCTGGAATTAACATCAGTGCTGACTCCACTCTCCCCAAAAGTCCTTCGGATGAGACTGTAAACCGAGGCTCCGTGTGCGAACGCACGCAGAACATCTTGCGCACACGTTAAATCCTGTTCCGCTTTTCGTAAGACTAGGCCATCATGTGCCAGTGGGAACAAATGACAATATTTACAAAACTGCATAGGCCTACACACGGGGACTGGGTGAAAAAAAACCACATGAGTGCTTCTTCAATTATCCTCGATATAAAATAATATACAAAAAAATAAAATAACACACACACTCAACACCACCACCACCACCACCACCACCACCACCCAACACAAACAACATTTAACAGCAAGAAGAACAGCAGCATCAACAAGCAACAACACAACAGGAGCTAGAACACTTCAGTTAAAAAACCAAACACAAAAAACCAAACAACAGCACAGAAGGACCCCAACACAAAGCAGGCCAGTCTACTCACCTTCCCTGTCCTCCGCTGTGCAGTGCCCTCTGAGGCAGTGTAGTCAGTGTGACCATCAGCCAGTGCAGTACACTGACCATCAGTCAATGCCATAGACATGAATGACACTGACCAGTCAGTCAGCCAATGCCATAGACATGACACTGACCAGTCAGTCAGCCAATGCCATAGACATGACACTGAGCAATCAGCTAGTGCCATAGACATGACACTGACCAGTCAGCTAATGCCATAGACTTGACACTGACCAATGCCAAGTCAGCCAATGCCATGGAGTTTGACTGACACTGACCAGTCAGCCAGTTGCAACATCGTGCCATGTTAGAGGCACACATTGATGATGTGTACCAGAGCTCAAGGCAAAGAAACCATGAACAACACTGTCAGCAGGTAGGTAGGTCTGCACATGCCTTGTTCTGAAATACTATGACCCCCTCTCTGTCTGTCTCCCTCTCTATCTCCCCCCCCCCCCCCCCCTCTCCTCTCTCTCATAGACAATGGATGCCACAAGTTCTCTCCAGGCACAGAGGACAGTCACCATCACTTGTTTCAGTAGAACAGTTCAAACCACTTCCCTCATAACGCCAGTCAGCCACAGACACATTTCCATTGGTAATTTCACCACTGCGTTCATTCCATTAGGAGAACCACAAAACCTGTTTTAGCCTAGTGTAGTCAATCATTGCATTTCGCAAAGAACTAATTGCAATAGTTTTCAAACTTGGTGCAGTAGGTAGATACAATCTATCACCAAAAGCATATCACATTAGTACGGAAAAGTATTAGTCGGAAGATGCCGAAAATCAATAAACAAACAAACTAATAAATGATATTTCACACTCTGAGACTGATGTTTTGCCTGGCTGGCCTGCCTGCGGTGCGCGGCATCCTCACTTCGGCTCGGCATTGCTCGGTGACCAGAAAGGTCATAGGCTGTCATCTCTCTCCCCTGCTGGAGGCCAGCACATGAGTACCATGCTACAGCTATGGTGTACCGATGGAGTCAAAATTACAATGATTGAAATCCATTATGAATCAATGTGCCTAGCACATTGTGCTGTGATCGTGTTTCCCTTTCTAGAAATATTTGCTATGGTTTCATAGTATTACTGTACCAGAGGCTACCCTCATAACTGCAAGGGACAAGGTCCCATACTTTGACCTATTCGCTTTCCCTGTCTGGTTTGTATGTCATCCTCTTGCCCCTTTCCACCACCTCCCTTTCTAGCCTACAGGCCAACTGCTATGAGTGTTCAGATTTTAGTAGAAATGTTTCCTCTTGCACAATGATACTATGGACCATGACGATTATTCCTAGAGAGGGAAACACGATCTCAGCACCCTCTTGTGAGGCGCAGTGATCGATAATCGATTTCGATCATTGCTCTTTTGACACAAGCAGTACACTATAGAAGGAGCCTACACCTAACCCTCCAGCAGCAGCAGGTCAGACTAACAGCTGGGATGTGTCAGTCATCACTACAAGCGGTGTAACCACTAGCGTGGGTAGCTATGTGAAAAGCGGCACTTTTTATTTTATTTTTGGTTTCATGCCATTTGTTCTGTAAACTTTCCATGTTGCAAAATATCCCCCCAAAATAGAAAGTCACCTTCTCAGTGCATTGAATTCGAATTATATATTTTTTGTTGTTAACAATGCTGTTGTGGGAAATATTTTTGTGATAGAGCAAAAATATAGGTAACACCTACCAAGGAGATCCCATGCAGGAAAGAAAGGGTCGCAGGAAAGAAAGGGTCGGCACAGGCAGACCCTGTGCCCCCCCCCCCCCCCCCCCCCCCAATTGCACTCAGTGGTTCAGTGGTAGAATACTGGGTTTAAAGAAGAACAGTTTAATTTTAATCTACCATTCAAAATCAACGACGTTCCAATAGATTATTTACATTCTACTACTTTCACTGGTGATAAAATGCTCTACTGCCACCACAACTGGTATAATGTGAACTTCAGATACAGAATTACTCTCTCTCTCTCTCTCTCTCTCTTCTCTCTCTCTCTCTCTCCTCTCTCTCTCTCTCTCTCTCTCTCTCTCTCTCTCTCTCTGCACGACAGAAACAATTGGCTTACTTTCAATAACAACAGAAACACCCTGATTGTCCCCTTTATGACAGATGAATCTATCAGAAAACTAAATGCTAACTTATGCCACTCTCATTTTTCACATTAATAGCCAAATATTTGCTGATAATGAATAAAAAAAATCAATTGTGGGCCTTCATAAAACTGATTATGTGAAGTTCAAAGACAAGCAGGCGCTCACGTGCGCACTTACACACACACACACACACACAAAACACACACACACACACACACACACACACACACACACACACACACAACACACACACACACCCACACCTCACACCACACACACACACACACACACACACACACACACACACACACACACACACACACACACACGCACGCACGCACGCACGCACGCACGCACACACACACACACACACACACACCACACACACACACACACGCACACGCACACGCACACACACACACACACACACAATGCCATTGATAGAACCTGCTCACCACACACACACACACACACACACACACACACACACACACACACACACACACACACACACACACACACACACACACACACACACACCACATGCGCGTGCGCACGTATGCATGTTAGCACACACATAGTATCTTCAACATTGAGTGTTGTGTGTGTGTGTGTGTGTGTGTGTGTGTGTGTGTGTGTGTGTGTGTGTGTGTGTGTGTGTGTGGTGAGTGACAGGATGGGCTTGTTTTTAAGGGGGGGTCTCTTTCAAAAGGCGAATGGAGTCAGTTCAGGGGGAAAATTTAAGTTATCCCTGAAATTAAACACCCCGGCGTAGCAGAGACTCGAATCTTGCGCCCTCAGTTTGGCCTACCGTCAGTTCACAAGTTCCTTTTTTTTCTTTTCTTTTCTATCGAGGATAATGGAATAAGCACTCATGTGCTTTTTTTTTTTTTACATCCAGTCCCCGTGTGTATGCAGTTTTGTAAAACTTGTCATCTCTTCCTACCGGCACAATAGCCTACCCTTACGAAAAGCGGAACAGGATTTAACGTGTGCGCAAAATGTTCTGCGTGCGGTCGCACACGGGGCCTCCGTTTATAGTCTCATCCGAAGGACTTACCCTATGGGGATAGTGGAGTTGGCACTGATTTTAACTCCAGGGGAAAAATCCTCTCGAACGGGAATCGAACCTGGATCGTCAAATTGCGAGCGCAATGTTCTGACCACTAGTCTAGGGTATCCTGCCCCGTAGAGAATAAAAACAAAGTTTCAGTAAACAGATAGGGTAGCATCAATGCAGAATGTACCAGGAGACATTTTGGAGTGGGGCCTTTCACAGCACTGTGGGGTCTTTCATAGCACTGTGGAGACTGACACAGAAAATAGGCTAGGCTAATGCACAGAGATTCATCTCCCTTGTTTCAGCATACACAGAAGATGGAGAAACAACTTTTCATTTGCAACATGCGATGGGCTAATTGTGTGAATTAGCCCGATCCTAAGTTCTGTGAGTTGCTTCGTACTCTTTTAGTCAGTGTTAGTACTATGAAGAGAACTGGAATAATTTTGTGTATAGATCGACACTATTGATTGCTAAGAAGGCATGTTTACCCATGGCTAGATAGTAGATTCCCGCGAACGCTGAAAGGGCTGCAGAGGATGCACCAGTCGGCTCTCCAGAAGTTATGAATTTTTGTCTTGCCTACTTCTTTTAATGTTAAGATTGATTCCGTTTATTCTGTTGCAGTTGAGGTAACCTAAACTTGATTGCGTGATAACGAATGCCGAAAGTACCAGGTGCAGAAACCCCCCCTCCCCCCCCCCCTCTCTCTCGCTCTCTCTCCCTGCAGGTCTTGGAGTTAGGCTAGCCTATAGGCCTAGGCCTAGCCTAGGCCTAGATCTCTAGGCCCTACACTGCTACAGTTTCGTGTGTTGGGAGCTGAGGCTCATTGCTCAGTGCTCATTATTATAATAGCGCCCCACAAGGGTTTGGGGGAAACTTTTTTTTGTTCCAAGATCGGATGTTTATCATTATATCAATGGTGAGATTTTCAACATTTTGCTTAAATAAATATACCGTTTCCCCACCATAACTTAAGGTAGCTGCATTCCCACTTTGGGGATGATGTCTGTAGAGACATAAACATGACAGCAGTACACATGTCATGTTATGCATTTTTTTTTATCTGTTCCAAACAGTAAGCAATAGCCTACTCTCTTTGGAAAGGTAGAACAGGCTTTAAATTGTGTGAGATGTATGCATGCATGCATTTTTGTGCAGGATGTCAGTAGATAGTCTCATCCAAAAGACTGTTGGGGAGTGGAGTTGATTCTGATGTTAACTCCAGGGGAAAAAAAATCCCCAGGAATTGGTATGGGGTGGACCAAGTTCTTTTTGTCAGATATTCCATGCCCAATACTCAGACCACAGACACTGGTTATTGATTTTATACTTACTAAAGTACTATAGATTCAAGTTATGTTCTTGTATTAGTACTCTCCAAGCTATTGTTTTTTCCCCAGCGTTTGAGTTTTAAAGGCAGTTACTGTCCTAGAAAGAAGAAATGTTTGTATACAGTACATACATGTATCTGTTTACTCTCTGCTTCAGGGTAGTGCAGGGTTGCTATCTGCAGACACCATGGAAGAGGAAAACGCCGGTTATGTGTGCCAACTGTGTTCAGCTGTCTTCCTGATGGCCAAGAGTTTGCAAGTTCACATGGAGACATTCCATGCAGAGACACTGCAACCTAAGTTACCTGTGACGTCTGACCTTGTTGTTTCTGTCAGTGAAAACACTGAGGAGGTTTGTGATCTTATTAATTCTTAGTATCTAGATAGTTAATATTTAAGTTAAAGTCTGTCCCGAGCCTAAGGCTCATCAGGCTGGTGCTTATCCCGGTTTCTGTGGCGTTAAGCGACTGAGAGTCATAGACTCCCCCCTGGATAGGATACCGGTCTATTGCAGGGTTAACCCCCAACACAAGGTTGGTTCCCCTTTTACACCTGGGTGGGGTGAAAAAATAGCCGTAAAGTGCCTTTTCCAAGGGCACAGTGCCATAGCCGAAAGCTGAGATTGAACCTGCAACCTTTAGATTACGAGTCCAACGCCCTAACCACTAGACTACAGCGGCGGCTTATCTAGATAGTATTCTTTACCAAATAAAAGAGAGAAAGATGACAGTTTAGTGTTTTGTAATATTGCATTGTATTGTACTTTGTTCTGTCACTCAGAGGAGATTTCTCTGCATGAAATTTCAGCAGCTTTTCAAAAGGAGAATGTTTTGCCAGTAAATCAGCGTCTCTTGGTGTTTTCTGTTATTTTTTCCCCCAATCTGTGTACAGCCATGGTATATATAGTATATTATTCATGTTTTATTTCCTTACAAGAGAATTTACAGAAGGTATTGCTTTTTTTAGTTCCACTTTCAAAGATAGTGTTTTAGTTGAAAAATACCTGGAGCTGATCATTTGTGCAAAACAGTGTTAGTGTAGCTGGCAGCAGAAGGGTTTTAAAATGCAAAAACTATTATTTGTTACGTGTTCACTTGTTAGAATGATCATTTGTATGTTGACAGAAACGAGAGCTGAGAAAACGTCCTGCCACTCAAATCATTTCTGATGTGAAATCAGGTAAAGTTACATTATGGCCATTTTTATTCAGACACTGTTAAAAATCTCATGCGACTGGTTTTGCCCACCATGAAGGTAGTGCGTTCAGATTTTAGGGATATTCGTGTTTCGGTAGCCACCAAATATGTACACAAATTACAGGATCTCTAACATGTGTATTTGATCCTCCTCATGCCTATACATGAAGGGAATTAGGTACTGACAGGTCTGCACTTGAAATAGATCTGGGAGATCTTTAAAATCACCACCCTTAATTCCCCATTGCCACCAAGATTCGAACCCACAACTTCATGGACTCATGGGACTGAAGTCAGACGGTCTTAACCACTTGACTAAAGTGTCCATCAGCCATTATTGGATATTTCCCCACATTATGGAAGAGATTTTGTTTGGTGTTTACTGCTTTATGTATATGCTGTTAGTGTTTGTCACGTATCTTGTGACCTCTTTGAGTTAGTCATTTTTGAGTGTGTAGTGTTCTATGGTAACAGACCTGTGCACCTTCCGTATTTTTCCGTATTTGTTCCGGAAAAAGTTGGAAAATACGGAAATACGATTTTATAAATCAAAATCCGATTTTTGTCAACGAAAAATCCGGAAATCGAAAACGTGGTCTTCTATCGTTAAGCGATGCCGATCATCTCGCGTTACATCGTCTGCTAGGCACTATCGTTCAGTTACTTATCTCCCCTGATGACGCATGCGCACAACAGTATCTTCAAAACAAAATGGCGGAAAGCGGTGTAAACTCGCGGAGAAACAGACCAAACTGATACACTTATAAGCAAAGAAAGACGTGGAGTGAATGCAAAATGACGCTGACAGGCCAGGATGGGGCTAAAAGAGGTACAGTTGCGGATATAGATGCATAAGCAGCAAAATTGGCTGTTCGTTTTGCCGAGTAAGGTTTGAAACCTGCGCTACATCTCTCGCATCAGGCTACTCGCTAGGCCTAGTGAAAGTTGAACTTTCATTCGCAAGTGGTGTCGAAAATTGGAATGCGGTCGGAACATAGCAAACCACGGCTCTTCATTTATAGAAGCGCTGATTTCTTGGAAAATCATGGAACAGTAAAATTTCTCGCATCTTCGAAAAATCAGTTGATCGTTAAAACGGCAAAGTGACTTGTTCTGAAGTTACATCAAGACTCGCTCTGAAGTTATATCGTACCGAACAGGGCTTCCGCTCTGGTGCTGTACTGGACAGCAGCAGAGCACACACATACACAGCACTTGTTTTCTGGCCATGCAAACTGTCATGGTGAGTCCACTCCGAAATCAGATTAAAAATAAAATGAGAAAGGCATAGGATCTTCTTAAATCTTCACCAGAGAGTGTATTTCTCTCTCTCTCTCTCTCTCTCTCTCTCTCTCTCTCTCTCTCTCTCTCTCTCTCTCTCTCTCTCTCTCTCTCTCTCTCTCTCTCTCTCCACCTTTTCCATTAACCATCACAGTGGTACACACAAACTTATATTACCGCTACCCAGAATAGATCTTTTTAAAGCAAGTTTGACATACTCTGGTGGTTCTTTATGGAAGGTCTGAGTCTCTCTCTCTCTCTCTCTCTCCTCTCTCTCTCTCTCTCTCTCTCTCTCTCTCTCTCTCCTCTCTCTCTCTCTCTCTCTCTCTCTCTCTCTCTCACACACACACACACACACACACACACACACATGCCTCCACATTGCACAAAATGGTGCCTGGAGAGGCCTCCAAACTGCCTTTAAAATGCGAAAAATCGTTTTCGGCCGGGGGGCTTCGCCCCCCTGTGCCCCCCAGCGGGGCTTTGCCCCTGCACCCCACCGGGGCCTAAGCGGCCCCTGGACCCCGGCTTAATTTCCTCTTTTTTTTCCCTCCCAATTCTACACTCTGTGTATTACATCACTTATGAAGTCATCAGACCTGTCCAGATTTGCTAGTTGATAAAAGAAAAAGCTTATGAGCTTTTGTACAATGGAGAGAAATTGGAAGGGGGATGAGCAAACAAATAGAGATACAAAAACCCAATTAAAAAAAAGACGTTTATGCTTCATGTTGAAAAAGTGTGTCACGAATAACGCGAAAAAATACTGAAACTCATTGAAAAATACTGAAAATTGCCATGAAAATACTGAAATCAGTAGTAAGGGGGTGCACAGGTCTGTGGTAACCTGCTATGTCCTTTTTTGTCAGACATATAAAATTAGATGCATGTGGAGCATATCTTTTTTGTTGTTGTTGTTTGTTTGTTTTTATGTAGGGCAGCTCTTTATGATAATGTCAACAAGGAATGTGGCAGGATGGTTTAGATGTTTATCTGCTAATAAGTAAACCATGAGGTTCTGGGTTCGATTCCCTGCCTCTCCTGTCAATCAAGTGTTGTGTTTATTCTGATAAAATTTCAGTAATGGTTGTAATGCATTTTGATTGGTGCCTGTCAAAAAATGATTGCTTAAGCTGTTGTAACTGCTGCAAGTGTCGGTTTTATTTTCCTGTTTATTCCTGATTTTTCCTCTCTTTTTTCCTGTTTAGTCAAAAATGTCTTTTATTTATGAGTGAAATCTCATGCCTGCATAGTAATCCCCACATTCTGGAAATTCTCTGCTAGAAAGTTTTCCCGCATCTGTCACTCTTTGTTTCTGTCTTTTTCCTTTCCTTTGTCTCCTCTCTCCTCCTGCCTGTTTTCCAGTCCATTCCAGAACATTGTTCATAGCATGCTAATCTGACAAAAATCGTTTGCACAGAAGCCTCTGAAGAAGAAGAAGAAGCAGCGACAGATGGCTCTGACTGGGACGAGTCTAAGGCAGACCTGAGTGAAGAAGAAACCGACTCCAGCGAGGAAGACGCAGACATAAGTGAGGAAGAAACGGACGAAGAATGGACATTGGGAAAACATTCCGGAAAAAACAGACAGAGAAACCCCCCAAAACCAAGGACCATGAATCATCCGAAAAGAGACAATGAAAATTCTAGACCAGAACATACAGCAGGAACAGGGAAAAAGGTCAAAACAGAGACTGCCACAGCAGCAGAAGAAAAGGAACATGAAGCAGATTCTTCAAAAATAGTGCTAAAGGAAGCTCGAGTAGTTCTTACAAAAACAACAGAAGTAAAGGACTCCAAAACAGATCCAAGGAAAAGAATACTAAAAGAGGTGCGGGTGGTTCTTACAAAACTAGACGCAAAAGAGATAGAGGTAAATCACTTGGGATCCTTGAGAAAAAGAACACTGAGAGATAGGCCTAGTCCCAAAACTATTGGAAAAAAGATTGATGGTAGAAGGAGGGGAAGAGATTCCCTACCGGGCCAAGCAACAAAAGCAGACACCAAAAGAGATTGCAGTGGACCAGCAGAAAAACGACCCAAGGTGGACAGGACCGTTTCCAGCAGAAAGACCAGGGAGGGGAGGTTCGGGTCTAATTGTTCACATCAGAAGGATCAGGAGAGGGGGAGTCAGGGGTTGGGGTCTCCGCTTGTTCACTCTTCAGATCACGTTCTGTGGAAACGTCTGGGAGAGGAGCAAGGCCTGTGTGAGGACAGAGACATCGCCAGTTTTCTGCTGAAATAGTGAGTGTGTGTTGTTTTGTGTGTGGGTTTTTTGTATCTATTAAAAATTTATTTTCTTTTATTTGGAGGCTAATGGAATAAGCACTCGTGTGCTTTTTTTTTTTTTTTTTACATCCAGTTTTTGTGTGTGTGTGTGGGGGGGAGGATGTGGCAAGAGTGGGCAAAAGTAGATTTCAGAATTTGAATACCACTCCCACTAGTGGCCCCATGGTGGCCTGACATTGTTGGGCTCCCTGTAGACTTCAAATCCTGGGGATGTGACATAACAAATGGATTGATTGTGGCTGGGGCGTAGAGATTGAAATGAGCAGTGTGGAAACAGCAGGACGGAAATGCCACAGAAGATGAAGCAGACCACCCCACCCCCTAAAAAAAACCCAACACAAACACGCAATCAAACTCAAACCAAATTAGACAAACAGAAAAGAGAACCCCCCCTACTCACCTATCTGTTGTCTGTTTCAGCTACCAGAACATGTCCAAAGTGTTGCCGGCAGGCTTCACAGGCGTATGCCAGACATGCAGCTCTCCGCTGTCCTTTTCTTGCTCTCACTGTGACGGGAAAAAGGACACCAAAGCCACACACTCCTCCCCACTCCACGAAACAACACCGGGTGACGCAACAATGGACATCGGAGAGGAAAGTGATGGTGATGATGGAGGAGATTTTGATGCATTTATGTCCCCTTTGGAGGGATTATCAGCAGACAATGAGAAGAAGAGAGGGGAGAGCATTAATAATGACGGAAGAGATGAGTGGCTTCGACAGACTGCTGATGACAGTGTGAAGGAGAATGGCTGGGGGAAGAAATCTCTGACCGACAAGAAGGTGAGTGGAGGACCATAGAAGAGTTGGTCAGACCCCCACATTTAAGCTTGATATATTGGGGGGGAGGGGGGGTTGTTCCTCAGCTAGAGCTCCGATGTTCACCAATGGGGAGATTTATGCGTATGCGACCATCCCCCCCCCCCTCCACCACCACTACTACCGTTTAAGTACCTGCATTCTAATTTTAGGGATGGTGTCTAAACACAACACTTGTGTGCATACTTCTTTTTTTTTCTGTCATCCATTCCTACCAGCACACAAAAGCCTACTCTCCAGAAAGTCAGAACGGGTTTTTAACATGTGCGCAAGATGTTGTGCATGAGTTCACACATGGGTTTATCGTCTCATCTGAAAGACACTGACATTCAGCTTGATTTTTTCGTCAAGCTGGGAAGAAAGAACAAGGCAGAGAATCGAACCCAGAGCCACACAGTTTACTTGTTGTCAAGCGAACGTCTTAACCATTATGCCATCCTCCTTATATATTTGTTGAAAAACAAACCCCAAACTGATAATAATGATAGTAATGACCCATTTTTAAAATGCACAGCATCTTGCATTATTTAGCAACCCAGTTCATGACACCCTCATCTTTCTCTCTAGCTCATAAAATGACCCAATATCAAGTGAGTAGGGCACGCATGCATGCTCATGCGCACATGCAAGTGTGCACACATGTGCATACATACACACACGCGTGCACTTAAGCATATGCACATATAAATTCCTATTGTATACATCTAAAAGAATACATATACTCTAGAAACACACACACACACGTAACTTACTCAAAACACACAGGCATGCACTCAAACATATGCATGTACACAAACTACATATTCACACCAACGGTGCATGCACAAACACATCACTCACACACACATACACATGCAGTCTCTCTCTTGTCGCATACAACAAAGCACACATCCTGAGTTTAACATGTAAATACGCAACAACACACACACACACACACAAGTGTCACACACACACACACACACACACACACACACACACACACACACACACACACACACACACACACACACATATCCCTCTATCTCTCTCTCTCTCTCTCTCTCTCTCTCTCTCTCTCTCTCTCTCTCTCTCTCTCTCTCTCTCTCTCTCTCTCTCTCTCTCTCTCTCTCTCTCTCTCTCTCTCTCTCTCTCTTCCTCCTCCTCCTTTTCCCAATGGATTTTCTGTTTTTATTAATAAGCCTTTGTTTTTTCTTGTTCTTTTATTTTTTTTAAAAATCAGAAACAAGAATCTACATACTCCATGAAAGATGAACATCAAGATCAGCCCTCATCTGTGGACAGCACAGAACAGCCTGTGGACAGCACAAAACAGCCCGTGGACAGCACAGAACAGCCTGTGGACAGCACAGAACAGCCTGGGGACAGCACAAAACAGCCTGTGGACAGCACAGAACAGGCTGTGGACAACACAGAACAGCCTTCAGCCGTGGACAGCACAGCAGAACATCCCCTGGCAGATGCCTTATCAGATCCGGCGCCGTGCACAAAAATGACCTACGCGTGTTCCTGGTGCTCCATTCCTTACAACTTCTACACTCCCTTGGAACAGCACGTGAAGATCTTCCACCGAGAGTTCCTGCCTGAACTGTTCTCCAGAGTCCCTAAGATCATCAAAAAGCCTGCTCGCCGTCGCAAGACCCCGGGTGGCGGCAGTGAGACGACAAAGACCAGACGACCTTACATCAGGAGAGCCAAGTGCCGCAGGCGGAGGAAAGAGGAATCTTCGGACAGTAGTGACTCAGAAGAGGAGGAGGAAGAGGATACTGATGAGACCGACAGTGACATCGATGGGAAAGAGATAGAGAGTGATCTGGATGGAAAAGTGAAAGAGAAAGACAAGGACATGGGTGGGAAAGAGAATGACGCGGATGGGAAAAATATTGAGAATAACATCAGTGGGAAAGAGGTAGAGAACGACATGGATGGGAAAAAGAAAGACACGGATAGGAAAGACAATGATGTGGGTGAGAAAGAGAACAAGGATGACACTTGCGAGAAAGACAACTCTACTGGTGAAAAAGACACCAACACTGATGGGAAAGAAAAAGGTGACACTAACAGGAAAATGAGAGGGAAAGACAGAGACACTGATGGGAAAAAGAAAAAGAAAGACAACACCCACAGGAAAAAGAAAAGGAAAAACAAGGACCCTGACTGGACGAACTCAAAGGAGAGGAAAAGAAGGTTTAAGTGTGATGAGTGCGACAAGGCGTTTTTCAATTATAACACTTTAGCTGCTCACAAACAGATCCACACAGGGGAAAAGCCTTTCAGCTGTGACATCTGTGGAAAGGCTTTTGGTCGACTTGGCAACTTGAAAATCCACAAGACGGTTCACTCAAGCGAAAAACCCTATGAGTGTGACATCTGTGGTAAGAAGTATAAGCGATCTTGTGAGTTCCGGTTACACAAGTTGGTACACACTGGTCACAAGCCGTATGTGTGCGATACTTGTGGCAGGTCTTTTGTAACACAGTACGCAATGGAGTCCCACAAGTTGATTCACTCTGGGATTCGTCCATATGTGTGTGATCTGTGTGGAAAGGCTTTCTCACAACAAAGCTGTCTTAGATCTCATGTGTTCCATCACACAGCTCCTAAATCGTTCATCTGCACTGTGTGTGCGAAGGGTTTCCATCATTTGGCTGATTTGAAAAGACACGAGTTGATTCACTCAGAAAAAAAAGTGATCTGCGATACTTGCGGAAAGGCATTCACGAGGCCTTATGATTTGATCGTACACCAGAAGGTGCACTCTGTGAGACAATCATACCCTTGTGATGTTTGCAACAAGCCTTTATCATCCTTGGCGAGTTTAAAGATTCACAAAAGGATTCATACAGACCGTGAGAAACCGTTTGTCTGTGAAATCTGCAACAAAGCTTTCCATACCTCCAGCAGCTTGAAGAGCCATCAGGCGGTTCACATGCCTAAGAAAACGTTTGGATGTGAGCAGTGTAGCAAAACTTTCACAACACTAGTTAGTCTGGGAAAACACCAAAGAGTTCATTTGGGTCTCCGCCCGTTCGTCTGCGATACGTGCGGTAAAGCTTTCGTTGCCGTAATCACTTGCTGCAGCACCAGTTGCTTCATTCTGACTTCAAGGGTTTCAAGTGTGACGTGTGCGGCAAGGCGCTGCAGGTGTCTGTATTTCTTGGGCCCGGTTGACGCTGGGATATATTAAGATAGTAAGCGTAGAGTACAGCCCTGTCAAGTAGTCTCAAAGCGGATGCACTTCCACAGCAGCATCATTACATCATCTTCATCATCATTGATCATCATGCAGTAATAAAAATTGCCTCTGATTCGGTGGCCCCCGTTGCTCTGGTCTCATGGTGACCTCAGATTCGGTTTCCCCATGTGCTTCTGTGCCTGTGGTGAGTTTGTATCAAAGCCTTTGGGGTTGGAGGTTCGTGGGGAGGCAGTCATTGGAGGGACGTTGTGGTGGTCAGCACCTCGGGTGGGTGACTCACTCAGTCTGGCTCCGCGACTGAGCTAATACTGTCATTAGTAGGAGGCTTAGTAGGTGGTATCCTGCGTATGTTAGCTCAGAACAGGCACCGCTGAACAGCATCAAAGTGACCCAGCAGAAGTGCAGGGCCCCTCTGGCTGGTGGCCCCTCGGCGGCCTAATATTGATGGGCTCCCTGTGGACTCCCAACCCGGGGGTGAGACACAACGAATCTGGGTATGGCTGTAGCGGGGAGATTGAAATGAGCGGCATGGAAGCAACAGGATGGGGACTCACAGAAGACGAGGCAGCAAAAACTTTTTTTTTTTAAACCAAAACAAACTTCAGTATACACTTGTGCCAATGATGATGTTTTGTGTTCTACAGGCTCTTGACAGAGGAGACCCAGAACTTTTGATGCTCAAAATGCTGAGGAGCAGAAAGGAGAGAGGACTTTAAGTGGTGAGAGCAGCTTCTTGACAGACGTTTGAGAGGTAGGTGGTTGACAGGTGTTTGACAGGTGTCTTAGTCAGAATGTATGCTGTCATTTTTTCTCTCCTTTCCTTGCTAGAGCTCCAAAGTTTAAAAAAAAGGTGATATTTTACGTATTCAACCCTTTATGCCTACCAGGATGGTAGCTGCATTCCAACTTCAGGGATGGTATCTACACAGTGTGCATGCATTTGTGAAACTTTGTCATCCGTTTGCACTGGCAAACAAGGGCGTACTCTTCCAAAATTTGGAACAGGTTTTAACATGTGCGTAAAATGTTCTGCATGTGTCAGAACACATGAGACTTCTGTTTATAGTCTCATCTTCAGGCCTGAATGTTGTCATGAATTACAGCAGATCCTTTGTAAGTGTAGGTTGCCGGACTACTGTGTGCTTCAGCTTGTGATGCCAGGTTGAGACATTTAGCATGTAATGATGTATTATAATGGAAATGGAATACCTGCATTGAACACAGCATTGTTTTTAGAAAGAAAAAAAATCACACAGAATGTGGATGTTTCTTTTACGTTTGTCAGACAGCTCAGTCTTTGCCCCCTTGGTGGGGGGGGTAGGCAAGATCCTCTTTTGGAGTGCCACCTGATGACTGTATGGACAGCAGTGTGTGGGATGGGGTTCTAGTTCCTGATGACTGTATGGACAGCAGGTGTGTGGATGGGTTCTAGTTCCCTGATGACTGTATGGACAGCAGGTCTGTGGGATGGGGTCCTAGTTCCCTGATGACTGTATGGACAGCAGGTCTGTGGGATGGGGTCCTAGTTCCGATGACTGTATGGACAGCAGGTGTGTGGGATGGGGTCCTAGTTCCCTGATGACTGTATGGACAGCAGGTCTGTGGGATGGGGTCCTAGTTCCCTGATGACTGTATGGACAGCAGGTCTGTGGGATGGGGTCCTAGTTCCCTGATGACTGTATGGACAGCAGGTCTGTGGGATGGGGTCCTAGTTCCTGCTGCAGACTGACTGACCCTATGCTGCACTGATCAGTAATCGTTAGTGATTCATGTCAGTTCAGACATGATGTATGCATACAACACAGGAATCTGGCTGCCAATTTCTTGAGCCCAGGTTGTGCAGGTAAGTTTCCTTCCAGTGCCGGTGATGTTGTAAGTTTATGGTAAACATTTTGTTTTCGTTCCTCAGGTACAGCTCCATGGTTCACCAATGGTGAGATTTTGCTTATACCACAGTTTTCACCTGCCATGAAGGTAGTCTCATTCCGACTTTAGGGATATATGCTGAGTATCTTTGTGTTTCCATAGCCCACCAAAAGCTGACATGAATTAGAGCATCTTTAACGTGCAGATTTTATCTTCTGCATGTCCATGTGAAGGGAATTAAGGCACTGGTTGGTCTGCACTTGAAGTTGACCTGGGATATTGTAAAAAAAATTCCCCACCCTTAATTCACCAGATGTTGCTTAGATTCAAACCCACGATTTCACAGACCCATTGGTTTGGGAGTCGAAGCTGAATGGTCTTAACCACTTGGCTACAGTGTCCATCACTGGAGAATTTAGATATCATTGTCAAGTGTGAGCAGAATGGTGTTGCTTAATAATGATGATGATTACTCGGGCAATGCTTTGGGCCACAAGAATTGTTCTGATTTGGTGGAAGCAGGGGAAGATGGCACCTGGGGGTGGGATAGCGCAGTGGTCAGAGCATTTGCTTTTCCCAAGCTAAGGTTAAGCAGCATCACACGGGGTTACCAGTTGGATGGGTCACTGTTTGCGTACCTTGGCTTCAGTACAGTCCCCATAGTTCACCCCAACTGTAAATGGGTACCTGCCCTCTTTAGGGTCAGGGAAGGTAAAGCAGCGAGGGAGAGGAGATGGGTGCCGCCCTCAATATGCTGGCCCCTAGTCAAACTGAGGTCTCTGATGCCTCGCTCCCCTACGACCACATAGGTTATGGAAGGCCATTACCTTTTTAGGGGAGGAGGGGGGAGTAGAGATTGGAGGGGGGGGGGGAAGCATGCAGGAGAGAATAAATGAATGTGAACTGGGTAAGGGGGAGGAGACTGAGCCTGTAGACATAGCACTATCAGACATTGAACCTAGGAAGAAAATGCCTCAAGAGACTGAGGGTTGGGTAGCAGAGGATACTCCCTCTGTGCTTGAACCGTTTGTGGACATGGAGACACTGAAGAACCAGCTGTGTGGATTGACGCTATGGAGAGTGACCTGGTTTATCAGCTGTCTTCAAGAGTGACCTAGTTTATCAGCTGTCGTTAAGAGTGACCTGGTTTATTAGCTGTCTGTATTTAACCCTCTAGCGCTGAAGCCTACAGATATGATAAACCCAATTAGAGGCCCCCTAATGCTCACCTAAGTGGACACTGACCCTTCCCTCCCAGATAACCATCTCTAGACAGGCAAGAAGTCCAGCTGTGCAATAGACCCAGTCCTCAACATGGCATCGTTTATTCTGTACACTTCACTTTCTAAGGTGACTGCAAGGAGGAAGCAACCACCTTACGGTCCCCTGAGTTTGAGCCTCTGGTATACACACATGTGAGTACTCATCTACTATTATTTTGCTTTAATAAAATCACTAGTATATATAGGATGACAGCATTAATTATTTCATATGATGCATAATAATATTAGTCAATACAGGGCACTAAATTTGGTTTATCATATTTGATAAGAATGGCTTTTGTGTAATCTTCAGGGAAAGATAACTCTTCCAAAATTTATCAGATATGATAAAAACGGTCTTAGTGGTTACAAAAGCTCTTTAAAAAAAAAAACTGTATTAGCTGCTTTTGATGATTGTTTTGAAGAAATATTTTGATATCAAACTTAATTTATAATGTTAATACATAATTTTTTCCAATGTTTGGAAAATATTATTGTTTTCTGCTGTGATTGGTGTGTGTGTGTGTGTGTGTGTGTGTGTGTGTGTGTGTGTGTGTGTGTGTGTGTGTGTGTGTGTGTGAATAAATGCTTGTTATTAATTCTAGATGTGAGTAGTATATGAAGAAAAGTAACTTAATTCTGCATGTTATTGTCTGTTTTCAGCATGGCAGCACAAATATATGTCACCAAAATTTTCCGGTTGGTGACTGGTGATGACAGTGATTTTAATCTTTCTGGGAGCAGTGGAAATGAGTGGATGCCAGCAGATGATGATACTGAAGAAGGGAAGGATGATGAAATGCTCATCAGAGGCCAAACAAAAGTGGTGAAGAAAGAAAAGCAGTGTCGGGTGCACAAGCAGCAAGATACACCATCAAAAAGTGAAAGTATGAGTGACATGGAGGATGACACCCTCTGGCAAGTCTTCAACAAGCAACACTAGCAGAAGATGACAGTCCTTTAGCCCAACTTCTAGCCAGAGACAGTGTGGGTGATATAGCAGAGGATAAGATTCTGCTGGCTGAGCTCCTTGGTCAACACCTTGTTGATGTCATACCAGATGAAGTGAAGAAACCTGCTTCAGCGTTGACCATGACTCCCAGCGGGATGGATGTGCCATTTGACCCCCCAAGTGACAAGAAAACACTTGACTAGAAGTGAATGCTATAGAGTAGTCATTTGTATATAGTCATCTCAATAAATCCACAATAAACTGTTGTTTCAGATACAATTTATCATATATGATAAAATCAGTCTATGTACCCTCAAAAGCCGCTCTTGTCATATATGATAAATTTTCTAACTTCACCATTTTTTCATTTTTTTATAAACTGACTACAGGAATGTGCTAGTTTGGTGTATTCAACATTAATTTTTCACAGGAAATAATTTTCATTAGCCTAGAAGTACATTCAGGCGCTAGAGGGTTAAGTGTGACCTGGTTTATCAGTTGTCTTTAAGAGTGACCTAGTTTATCAGCTGTCGTTAAGAGTGACCTGGTTTATTAGCTGTCTGTATTTAAGTGTGACCCGGTTTATCAGTTGTCTTTAAGAGTGACCTAGTTTATCAGCTGTCTTTAAGAGTGACCTAGTTTATCAGCTGTCTTTAAGAGTGACCTGGTTTATCAGCTGTTTGTATTGAAGTGTGACCTGGTGTATCAGCTGTCTTTAGAGTGACCTGGTTTATATGTCTTCAAGTTCCAGAGGGCTCCAGTCATAGATTAAGTTCTTGGAGCCCCCAAGTTCGGTGGCTGAATTTTCAAAATGGAATGGTTGGTTACCTTAGCTTCTATCTTAGAAAGAAAAAATGGTGTGAAGCTGTTGCACAAAGGTAAGAGTGGCCGATACATTCTGCAGTGTGCTTGAAACACACTCTGCTGGAAAAAGGGGTACTACTAGTCTAGAGAAAGCCTATTTTTGCAGTAAGTAAAGAGAAAGCAAACCATTGGTCCTTATGAAAATCTTCTATCAATTGTAAAGAAACGTAAACTTAAATGGTAAGGGCATGTCACAAGATCAAAAGGACTAGCAAAAACAATACTGCAAGGCACTGTCCAAGGAGGAAGAAAAAGAGGCAGACCAAAGAAGAGATGGGAGGACAACATCAGCGAATGGACAGGCCTAGAACTCAACAAAACCCAGAGAAAGGTAGAACAGAGAGAAGAATGGAGGGTACTGGTTGTCAAGTCTTCATGGGTGTCCCCATGGTCACCAGACAAAGGGATGGATGGATGGATGGATGAATAGATAGATAGATAGATAGATAGATAGATAGATAGATAGATAGATAGATAGATAGATAGATAGATAGATAGATAAAGCCTATTTTTGCAGAAAGTAAGAAAGGAGGGGCAGAATGGTTAAGACATTTATCTGCCCAACAAGTAAATCATGGGGTTATGGGCTCAATTCCCAGTCTTGCAATTTCTTCCCAGTTTGCCAGGAAAATCAATCTGAATGTCAAGTGATTCGGAGGAGAGTTTAAACCAGTCAGACTTGTGTGCTTATGGACATGCACATCAAAAGAACCCACGACAGTTGAAAAAAATCTGAAAGAGCAATGGGGCACCTCCAAACTGTTCTGGCAAAATTGGAAGGTTTGATTCCCAACTGTTGTAGATCTCCCAAGTCAGAGAGCAGCTGCCTTCATGGTCGGGGTGAAAAAAGGGTTGCATGGGTAAAAATCGCACCATGAGTGAATCTTCTGAGTTCTAGCTGAGGAACAGCTCAGATGTGTAATCTGAAGGTACAAGACATTTCCTGTCAGGGTGTCTGGGTGCTTGTCTTATTCAGTCTTTCAGGAAGTTATCAGTGTAATCTGTCAGAGAAGTCTTTTTTTTTAAAATTTCTTGAGTTATCTTTCAGATGAAATGAACAGAGGTTCTACACTTTCAAGAGGTACGAGTAGTAATCTTTCAGGTTAGTGTCACAGTGGCTGTACATTTCAACACGTTACTAGAGTAGTAATCTTTCAGGTTAGTGTCACAGTGGCTGTACATTTCAACAAGTTACTAGAGTAGTAATCTTTCAGGTTAGTGTCACAGAGGCTATACATTTCAACAAGTTACTAGAGTAGTAATCTTTCAGGTTAGTGTCACAGAGGCTGTACATTTCAACAAGTTACTAGAGTAGTAATCTTTCAGGTTAGTGTCACAGTGGCTGTACATTTCAACAAGTTACTAGAGTAGTAATCTTTCAGGTTAGTGTCACAGAGGCTGTACATTTCAACAAGTTACTAGAATAGTAATCTTTCAGGTTATGTCACAGAGGCTGTACATTTCAACAAGTTACTGAGTAGTAATCTTTCAGTTAGTGTCACAGAGCTATACATTTCAACAAGTTACTAGAGTAGTAATCTTTCAGGTTAGTGTCACAAAGCTTGACATTTCAACAAGTTACTAGAGTAGTAATCTTTAGGTTATGAGTCACAGAGGCTGTAATTTCAACAAGTTACTAGAGTAGTAATCTTTCAGGTTAGTGTCACAGAGGCTGTACATTTCAACAAGTTACTAGAGTAGTAATCTTTCAGGTTAGTGTCACAGAGGCTGTACATTTCAACAAGTTACTAGAGTAGTAATCTTTCAGGTTAGTGTCACAGAGGCTATACATTTCAACAAGTTACTAGAGTAGTAATCTTTCAGGTTAGTGTCACAGAGGCTGTACATTTCAACAAGTTACTAGAGTAGTAATCTTTCAGGTTAGTGTCACAGAGGCTGTACATTTCAACAAGTTACTAGAGTAGTAATCTTTCAGGTTAGTGTCACAGAGGCTATACATTTCAACAAGTTACTAGAGTAGTAATCTTTCAGACGAGATTAAGAGAGGGCGTAAATTTCAAGGAGTTAGAGTGCTAATCTTTCATGTGAAATTCATAGAGGTTTTAAATTTTAATAAGTCGGATAGTAATCTTTCATGTGAGATTCACAGATGTTGTACATTTCAAGAAACATTTAGAGTACTAAATTTTTAGATGAAACATAAACGTTGTGCCAGCAGTGTATTCCTAATGATTTTTGTATGAGAATCGACTACAGCGAGAGAATTTTCCGTAACAACTCTTGTTACATAAGCAAGTGTGATCAACATTTAGAAAGGAAAAATTGTAGTACTGTACTGTGGTGATATGCTCTCTTGGGCAGAGCAGCCTAATTTTTACATGGAGAAACTGAAGTGTAGTATAATGGTATGGCACTACTTTCCTGTGTTCTTCACTGTACTGCATTAATTTATACTTCCATACCAGGTATAGGGTAGCGTATCGTACTGTGCTATCCTATCCCAGCCTGTCCTGTCCTGTCCCAGCCTGTCCTGTCCTGTCCTGTCTCATAACGCATACTATCCCATCCCATCCTGTCACCATATACCATACCATACTATACCGTCTTGCACCCATATCTGTTCTGTCCCATCCCTTACCATAATTATAACATACCATACTATACCATCTTGCCCCCAGCCCTGTCCCATCCCTTACCATATACCATACCACACTATACTGTCTGGTTCCCATCCTGTCCCATCCCATACCATACCACATCATATCCCATCCCATCCCATACACTTGAGCACAACCCCCCCCCCCCCTCCCCCCCATCACACCAATGACCATAGCTCTCACTACAATACATGTAACACTTTCACATTGTGCCGCACTACACCACCCCACATCACATCACACCACCCCCACCCCATCCTACCCCTCACCACCCCACCCCACATCACACTCAACCCCACCCCATCATTGTCTATGAGTATGAATCATGTGAATGCACAGGGTGTGTTATTTGGTAGTGTGAAGCATATCATCAGCATGTTGGAAAGCACCTGCATGATTGTAGTTAATAATAGATTATTGTTATTTGTATTCTAAAATAGACAAAACAAGCAATTTTAGTACTGGTGAAAATCTGTTTTAAAACGGTCTTTTATTTGGAGTATACATGTAAGATTGGCACCTGTGAGTGAGATAGTGTGTGCAAATATATCATGTTGTACATTTATATTAGTGATTATGTATTCTCACGTCTGCTAAGAAGAAAGACTATGCGCTTGTTCATGTACACATACTATGCATGCATGCATCTCATTACCTGTACATGCATTGTACATTGCTACATTGTTACATATGTACTGTATTTTCTTTTCAGTTTTTAGTGTAGTTCTTTTCTTTTGTTCAGATTTTCTTTTAATGGTGTGAATCGGTTATATACCTGATAAAAAAAAGTTATATTGTGTTGAAAATATAGTTTTTGGACTGTGTTTAGATACTTTATATTCATATCTTTGAGAGCAAATATGAAACAAAGCTGTCTTGAGTGATTGAAAGACATACAGATTTTGACAGTTTTTGAATGCTGTGTGTGTTGGTTTTTCTTCTTTCTCATGATGTTGTTACATAATTGCTGAATGTGGATTGAGAGAAAGAAAGCCTTTTAGAATAATTCAGCTGAATCTAGTTCTTTGTTGTTTAATTTTTATTTTTGTGTGTGTGGAGAAGGTATGGATAATGGGAGAAACTTATCAAGAGCAATAGCTTTGATTAGTATGTTGAATTGAAAAGAAGGGAAAAGGGGAGTGTGTGTGTGTGTGGGCAAGGGGGAGGTGGATGAAGAAATGGGATGAGAGAAGAGATTACACAATGCATGTTCATATACATGTGCATTTGATACACATGCGTCATTAGCAACCTAGGGAAAACATGAAAGTGACACTGATATGGCTGACAGGGAAACCTGGTCATGTCTGTGAACATTCACTTCAAATTTTGGCAAGTTTTCAAGAGAGTTTGCATAATTTTCCCAGGCTGTTTGTGATGTACCATATGATGAGTGTCACAGAGAGACAGACAGAGATTTGGTTTTATTTGGGGGATTTTTTTTTGGAAGGGGGGGGGGGGGATATGTGGTGAACTTATTTCTGGAAGAAAAAAATCAGTCTAAGATTAAAGAAATTTGTGTGCTCTTTGAGATTCAGCACTATATAAATCCCATATATTATTATTATTATTAATGACGAGAGCCATGTGGAGTGATTGAAAAAATATTTGTGTCTGTTGTGGGTTGTTTTTTTTTGTTTGTTTTTTAGGGGGGGTTGTACATTAACCACCACCCCCTTTTTTTCTTTTTTTTTTTTTAGAGATGGAGTAGATGGATAATGTCTGGGGAATTTATTAAATGAAAGAAACCTAATGTCTTATATGGAAGAAAAGTGTGTGAGTGTGCATTGAGGGGGTAATGAGGGGAGAGGAGAAGTGACATAATGCCTCGTGCTGTGTGTGTGTGTGTGTGTGTGTGTGTGTGTGTGTGTGTGTGTGTGTGTGTGTGTGTGTGTGTGTTTGTGTTTTGGGGTAGGTGTGGGTAGATTAGGTTAAGGTTGTGTGTTGTTGTTTGTTTTTTTGTGGTTTGTGTGTGTGTTGTGTGTGTGTGTGTGTGTGTGTGTGTGTGTGTGTGTGTGTGTGTGTGTGTGTGTGATATTTGGGGTAGGTGTGGGTAGATTAGTTTACAGGAGATGATACTTCATTCCTCCTCATGTGTGTGTGTGTGTGTGTGTGGATGTTTGTGTGTGTGTGTGTGTGTGTGTGTGTGTGTGTGTGTGTGTGTGTGTGTGTGTGTGTGTGTGTGTGTGTGTGTGTGAGTGTGTGTGTGTGTTGGGGGTAGGTGGGGGTAGAATAGGTTAGAGGAGATGATACTTCATTCCTCCTCATGTGTGTGTGTGTGTGTGTGTGTGTGTGTGTGTGTGTGTGTGTGTGTGTGTGTTGTGTGTGTGTGTGATGTTTGTGTGTGTGAAATGGGCCACCTGGAAAAGTCATGCAAGTCAAACTGACATCAGTGACCAAAATTGGTCAAGTCTTTGAAGATTAGTGAAAACCTTAGGCAGTTTTTGCAGACAGGCAGCAGTGGACTTACATCATTTTTCCAAGTTGCCAGTTATGCTTCATATGATCAGAGAGGGAGAGGGAGAGTTCTTTTTTTTCTTTCTTTTTGTTTATTTTTTGTCGTTTTTGGTTGTGATTGCTGTGAGTTATTGTAATACATTGTAATACTGATGGAATGTCAACATAATTATACACATGTGACACCTTTGTCAGAAAGTAATGACCAAAACCATGTTGAATGATGGAAAGAAAATATGCATTTCTGGGATTCCTTTAAAAAAAAAAAGTTGGAGGTGTGTGCATGTCTTTTTTGTCTTTTTTGTGCTGTGAGTGAAAAAGAATTTTATTAGTTTCTTTTTCTATTTTTTGGTATTTTTAAGAGAGAGGGGGAAGGGGGGATGTTTGGATAATTAATGAAATGAAAGAAATCTGATCAGTGTCTTGGATTCAAGTATGTGAGTGTGCGCTTTGAGTGTGTGTGTGTGTGTGTGTGTGTCTGTGTGTGTGTGTGTGCGTGCGTGCTAAGAGGAGAATTGACATAATGCCTCTTTGTGTGTGTGTCTGTGTGCAAGTGTGTGTGTGCTTGTGTTTGTGTTTTGTGGGGGTAGATTGATTAAGGGGAGATGAAACTTCATTCCTCCTCGTGTGTGTGTGTGTGTGTGTGTATCTGTGTGCATGTGTGTGTGTGTGTGCATGTGTCTAGTGTGTGTGTTTTGTGGGGGTAGATTAGATTAGAGGAGATGAAACTTCATTCCTCCTCATGTGCGTGTGTGTGTGTGTGTGTGTGTGTGTGTGTGTGTGTGTGTGTGTGTGTGTTTTGTGTGTGTGTGTGTGTTGTGTGTGTGTGTGTTGTGTGTGTTTTGTTGTGTGTGTGTGTGTGTGTGTGTGTGTGTTTATGTGTGTGTGTGTTTATGTGTGCCATTTGTGGGAATGGGGGTAGACTAGGTTAGAGGAGATGATACTTTATTCCTCCTTATGTGTGTGTGTGTGTGTGTGTGTGTGTGTGTGTGTGTGTGTGTGTGTGTGTGTGTGTGTGTTGTGAGTGTGTGATGTGTATGATGGCCACCTGGAAAAATGATGCAAGTCAAACTGACATCAGCAACCAAAAGTGGTCAAGTCATTGAAGATTAGTGAAAACCTTAGGCAGTTTTTGCAGACAGGCAGCAGTGGACTTACATCATTTTTCCAAGTTGCCAATTATGTTCCATCTGTATAAAGAGGGAGGGTGACAGTTTCTTTTCTTTTTCTTTATATATATATATATATATATATATATATATATATATATATATATATATATATATATATATATATATATATATATATTACTGCTGTGAGTTATTGTAATAGAGATGGAAATGTCAACATGTACATATATGACACCTTTGTCACTAAGTAATGACCAAAACCATGGTGAATCATGGAAAGAAATAAGTATTTCTTGGATTCCTTTTTTTGTTATTATTTATTTAGGTGTGTGTTTTTTTTTCTTCTTTGTGCTGTTTTGGCATCATATTTTGTTGGTTGAGTGACAAAGAATTTTTGTTTTTGTCTCTGTTTCTATGTTGTTGTTGTTGTTTTAAGAGAGAGGGATGAAAGGGGATAATGTTTGGATAATTAATGAAATGAAAGAAATCTGATTAGTGTCTTGGATTAAAGAAAAGTGTGTGAGTGTGCATTTTGAGTATGTGTGTGTGGTGAGAGAAGGGACATAAAGCCTCCTTGTGTGTGTGTCTGTGTTTGTGTTTTTGTGGGGGTAGACTAGGATAGAGGAGATGAAACTTCATTCCTCCTCATGTGTGTGTGTGTGTGTGTGTGTGCATGTGTGTGTGTGTGCATGTGTGTGTGTATGTGCACTTGCTGAGGGGGGAGGGGGGTATATGAGTGTGTTTTGTGGGAGTGGGGGTAGACTAGGATAGAGGAGATGAAACTTCATTCCTCCTCATGTGTGTGTGTGTGTGCATGTGTGTGTGGTGTGCATGTGTGTGTGTGCATGTGTGTGTGTGTGTATATGCACGTGCGTGAGGGGGGAGGGGGGTATATGAGTGTGTTTTGTGGGAGTGGGGGTAGACTAGAATAGAGGAGATGATACTTCATTTCCTCCTCATGTGTGTGTGTGCATGTTTGTGTGTGAGTGTGTGTCTGTGCGTGCGTGCGTGTGTGCATGTGCGTGAGGGGAGGGGGGGGGGGGGGGGGGCAGGGGGGGGGGGTGTGAGTGTGTTTTGTGGGAGTGGGGGTAGACTAGGTTAGAGGAGATGATACTTCATTCCTCCTCATGTGTGTGTGTGTGTGTGTTCTTTGTGCTGTTTTGGCATCATATTTTGTTGGTTGAGTGACAAAGAATTTTTGTTTTAGTTTCTTTTTCTTTCTTTTTTTACGAGATAGGGGTGAGAGGGATAATGTTTGGATAACTAATGATATGAAATAAATGTGTCTTAGATTAAAGAAAAGTGTGTGAGTATGCATTTTGAGTGTGTGTGTGTGTGTGTGTGTGTGTGTGAGAGAAGGGAGATAATGCCTCCTTGTGTGTGTGTGTGTGTGTGTGTTTTGTGGGATAGATTAGATTAGAGGGATGGAACTTCATTCCTCCTCATGTGTGCGTGTGTGTTGTGTGTGTGTTGTGTGTGTGTGTGTGTGTGTGTGTGTGTGTGTGTGTGTGTGTGTGTGTGTGTGTGTGTGTGTGTGTGTGTGTGTGCGTGCGTGCGTGTGTGTGTGCGTGTGTGTTTGTCTGTGTTTGCGTTTTGTTGTGGTAGATTAGAGGAGATGAAACTTCATTCCTCCTTTTTGTGTGTGTGTGTGTGTGTGTGTGTGTGTGTGTGTGTGTGTGTGTGTGTGTGTGTGTGTGTGATGTGTATGATGGGCCACCTGGAAAAATGATGCAAGTCAAACTGACATCAGTTACGAAAAGTGGTCAAGTCATTGAAGATTAGTAGAAACTTTGGGCAGTTTTTGCAGACAGGCACCAGTGGACTTGCATCATTTTTCCAAGTTGCCATGAATAGGATGAGACATAGTTTCTTTTTTCTTTTTTTGGTATATTTAAAAAAACTTCTGAGTTATTACAATATGGATTGTATTAAATTGAAAATAAGTTGTGGTATTGAAGGAAATAATAATATATATCTGTATAACGTGTGACGCCTTTGTCAGAAAGTTATGACTAAAAACATATTGAATGATGGAAAGAAATATATATTTCTGGAATTCCTTTTTTTTCTGCGTGTGTGTGGTTTTTTCTTTGTGAGCACTGTATTTGCATCATTGTTTAATTTAGATTCAGTGAAAAAGAGCTTGGGTTTTTGTTTTTTTAAACCTTTTTTATTGTGATTCTTTTTGGGAGAGAGACAAGAGATGGGGTAATGTGTAGGTGATTTGTGAAATGAAAGAAATCTATAAGTGTCTTAGATTAAAGAAGAGTATGCGAATGTGCATTGTGTGTGTTGGGGTGAGTGGTCTAGATAGGTTAGAGGAGATGAGCCTTCATTCCTCCTCATGTATATGTGTGTGTGTGTGTGTGCAGGTGCGTGTATGTATATGTGTGTGTGTACATGTACATGCATGTGTGTGTGTTTATTTGTTTTACGGGTGGGTGGGGTAGGTTAGGTTAGAGGAGATGAGCCTTCATTCCTCCTTTTGTGTGTGTGTGTGTGTGTGTGTGTGTGTGTGTGTGTGTGTGTGTGTGTGTGTGTGTGTGTGTGTGTGATGGGCTACCTGGAAAAAATGATGCAAGTCAAACTGACAGTTACCAAAAGTGGTCAAGTTACTGAAGATTAGTGAAAACCTTAGCAGTTTGCAGACAGGTAGCAGTGGACTTACATCATTTTTCCAAGTTGCTTACTTCATATGCTCAGAGAGGGAGAGATTTTTTTTCTTGTCTTTTTTTATATTTTTTTTTATTCATTTCTGTCTTTTTCATGTTTTATTCACTGCTTGATATGATAAGAGACAGAGAGAGACAGAGAGAGATAGTGTCTCTTTTTTTTTTTCAAATTAAGAAAAATCATGCCAGCCAAACTTTATGGCTATTTTCTCACCCCACCCAGGTGTAAAAGGGGTACCAACCTTGTGTTGGGGGTTAACCCTGCGATAGACTGGCGTCCTATCCAGAGGGGAGTCTCATGACTCTCAATCGCTTAACGCCACAGAAACTGGGATAAGCACCGGCCTGATAAGCCTTAGGCTCGGGACAGACTTTAACTTTAACTTTAACTTAAACTAATATCAGTGAATAAAAGTGGTCAAGTAGAAATTAATGACCAGAACCATGTGGAGTGATTGAAAGAAATATAGTATTTCTGTTGTTTTGTGGTTTTAATTTTTTGCATTTCATTGTTGTAAATTCCCCCTCCCCCCCTTTTTTTTTGTTTTGTTTGAGATGAGATAGAGGAGATGAGTAATGTGTTGCTAATTGACAAAATGAAAGAAATCTGATGAATGTCTTAGATTGAAGAAGAGTGTGTTTGTGCATTGAGGGGGCGGGGGTAGGGAGGGTGTAATGAGCAGAGAAGAGAAGTGACATAGTGCCTCGTGGTGTGTGTGTGCGTGTGCGTGTGTGTGTTTTGGATGTAAGGGTAGACTAGGTTAGAGGAGTTGATATTTCATTCCTCCTCTTTTTGGGTGTGTTTGTGTGTGCGTGTGCATGCTGCATGTGTGTGTTTGTGTTTTTGAGGAAGGGGTAGACTAGGTTAGAGGAGATGATACTTTATTCCTCCTCATGTGTGTGTGTGTGTATGTGTGTGTGTGTGTGTGTGTGTGTTGTGTGTGTGTGTGTGTGTGTGTGTGTGTGTGTGTGTGTGTGTGTGTGTGTGTGATGTGTATAATGGGCCACCTGGAAAAGTGATGCAAGTCAAACTGACATCAGTGACTAAAAGTGGTCAAGTCATTGAAGATTAGTGAAAACCTTAGGCAGTTTTTGCAGACATGCAGCAGTGGACTTGCATCATTTTTCCAAGTTGCCAGTTATGCTTCATATGATCAGAGAGGGAGAGTCTTTTTTGTTTTTTGTTTTTTTATTTAGATTTTCTTTTTCATTTTTTTTCACTGCTTGATATGATCACAGAGAGAGATGCTCTTTTTTATATTTTTTATTCAAATTAAGAAAAATCCTGTCGGTTGAACTGATATCAGGGACTAAAACTGGTCAGGTAGAAAGTAATGACCAGACACATGTGGAGTGATTGAAAGAAATGTCTTTTTTTTTAAACATTTGTCTTTGTTTTTTATTTTAGAGAGGGGGGGTAATGTCTGGGTAATTTATGAAATGAAAAAATCTGGTGTCTTAAATTGAAGAAAAGTGTGCGAGTATGCATTGGGGACGGGGAGGGGGGTGGTAATGAAGTGAGAGCAGGTGACTTAATGCCTCATTGTGTGTGTGTGTGTGTATGTGTGTTTTGGGAGTGGATGGGGGTAGACTAGGTTAGAGGAAAAGATAACTTTATTCCTCCTCTGTGTGTGTGTGTGCTTTTTGTGCGTGCATGCAAGTGTGTGTGCATGCGAGTGTATGTTTGTGTGTTGGGGGTGGTTGGGGGTAGACCAGGTGAGAGGAGAAGATACTATATTCCTCCTTTGTGTGTGTGTGTGTGTGTGTGTGTGTGTGTGTGTGTGTGTGTGTGTGTGTTGTGTGGATGGGCCACCTGGAAAAATGATGCAAGTCAAACTGACATCAGTGACCAAAAGTGGTCAAGTCATTGAAGATAAGTGAAAACCTTAGGCAGTGTTTGCAGACATGCAGCAGTGGACTTGCATCATTTTTCCAAGTTGCCAGTTATGCCTCATATGATCAGAGAGAGAGCAAGAGGGTTGAGGGTTTTTTTTAATGAATTTTTTTTAATTATCTGTTTATTTTTACTGCTGTGAGTTATTGTATGTAATACAGATGGAAATGTGAACATATAGATATGTTACGCCTTTGTCAGAAAGTTACTACCTATATCATGTTAAGTGTTGGGGAAAGATGTTTTGTGCAATCTTTTTTTTTGGCCTGTGTGTTGTTTGTTTTTTTTTCTTTATGCTGTATGAGCATCGTAGTTTTAACAACATTGTGTGAAAAATAATTTTGAATACATGAACGTTGTAATTTTTTTGTATCTGAGCAGTTCTTCTTTATTTTGGTGTTGGTTTTTTTTTCCCCATCAATGAGGGGAATGTGCATTTTGCCAACATTTTCTCCCTTTCTTTTTCTCATTATGATTGTACAATACTTGAAGTGCTTGCAAGACATGAGCTCCATTAGTTACAATTGTCAATCTTTCTTTTTTTGTTTTGTTTTGAATGAAATGGGATGAAAATGACAGAAATGGGATATATACCCCACACCAAGAAAGAGAGAGAGAGAGAGAGAGAGAGAGAGAGAGAGAGAGAGAGAGAGAGAGAGAGAGAGAGAGAGATTCATTGTGCAAGTACTTCCTCCTCCTCTAAAAAAAAAAAAGGGAAAAAAAGAAGAGACAGAAAACCCCAAAAATAAAGAAAATGAAAAAAAGAGAGGAAAAATATCATGAGGCAAAAAAAAAAAAAAAAAAAGAAAAAAGTAACACTTTGTCAACAGAAAAAAGTATCTGTTGAAAAAAAAGCATGAAATGTATATCATTGATTTGTATTGTTGTGACAGTATACAAAGTATTGTTGTTTTTATCGATGATTGTTTATGGAATAATGATATGATAATATTTGTTAGTAGTAGTTGTAGTAGTATCATCGTTATTATCATCACCATGATTATAATCATCATTATTGTCATCATCATTATCATTATCAACATCATCATCATCATCATCATCATCATCAACAACATCATTATCATCATCATCATTATCATCATCATCATCATTATCATGTGACATAAGGTTGTTAGAGTACTAAGCTGTCATATCATACCTCAGTACCATGCATTTTCCTGTTTGAAAATCAGGCTCCTTTCCCAGGGGAGAGCATTATTTATCACCACTGTACAGTGCCACTAATTTTTCTTGAATGTGCGGTCACATTGCTTTCCCTTGACAGTTGGTTTTTACTTTGTACAGAAAACATTGCATTAAGCTTACTTACCACATTTTCAATTAAAAACTGCGAAATTTGTGAAATAAAACAACAAAGAAAAAGCAATGAGTTTGTTTAAGATGTGACAACTTAAATCTAGAAATATTTGAGGAAGATGAGCTGTATTAGTTGCATTATGGCCAACAAAAATGTGGAGAGGGTTTTAATGCTAAAACCAAACTGTTCCGAACAATGTCGTCATGTAAGTGTAGTTGTATCTGTGGAGAGTGATAATTTGCAGGATGTGGTGGAACAAGGAAGGTGACAGTTAGTAATGTTATAGCCTATATCATATCACCAGAACTGTTCTGTCTGACTCCTTCTCTCAGTGCTGATCTCAGTGTGTAGACAGTTAGAATCAGGTGATGTCTTATCTTCATCAGCACTGCAGCGGGTCAGATGTGACTGTTAGACCAGAGACTGGAGCTTAGTCACAATGCCTCAATATCGAATTTAGAAATTTGACATCCCGTCTGAGGGTGTTGGGTCAAGGGTCACGGAGTTTAAGGCAGTATCAATCTGAGACTTGCAGAATTACATGGATCTTTTCTTGTGTGGTATATTTGTGGAACACTATTATGTTTACTGGATATGGCAGTACACCAAATTGAATGTTGTTTCTCAGAAGATGAACAGTTATGTAGCTTTTTCATGGGGAGGGGGAGGCTGTTTCTCATTAAGAACTCCTGAATTCACCCATGGTGCGATATTGATTTTGCTGCGTGTGCAACCGTTTTACCCCACCGGCTGGCTGCTGAGCCCTCTCTCCCTGGAGACTGCAGGATGGAGGGAGCTGTAGTCAGTCAGCCAGGAACACTGTGTTAGTAGCCAGAGTAGAGTTAGAGTTGAGTTGAGTTGAGTAGAGTAGAGTTGAGTGTTCTGTGTGTTGGTGGCCAGAGTAGAGTGTCCTCCTGGTGTAAAGTGAGATACTCCCTGTTGATGTCTGATCTTCTTGACTGGATGGTGGGTCTGGTCTGGCCTTGCAGCTGCACTGGGGCTGTTGGGTTGAACAGGTAGCTCTGGATCCTTTCCCACTGTGTGGACAGGTAGATGAAATCTACAGAAGGATTGAAGACAGAGTGGGATGGAGACAGTTGATGGACAGGGCATGAATTGGTGGCTACTGTCATAATGATGTTGTCCACAGTACTGAGGCAGTATCAGTGTGTATCCAGAATCAACGCACCAGTATCAATGTGTGTCCATAATACTGATAATGATTGTGTCCTGATGACTGATGATATGTGTGTCCAGATGACTGATGATGTGTATGTCCTGATTACTGATGATGTTTGTGTCCAGATCTGACTTTAACATGAACTGTGTGATTTCTTGTTTCAGGTATGGTGGTGACCAAACAACAGATGACGTGACTCAACGCACCATTAGAACACTCTGTTTTGGTGGTGTTGGGGTTTTTTGTACATCCCTCCCTCTGTGACTGCCCCAGGCCAGAGTTTGTATTGTGTGGGGACAGACAGACTTGACTTGCCCCTGAAGCATTTTTTACCATTTACAGCCAGCCCTCTGTTATGTTCTGTGCACTGTAGTGTAGGGTAGCTGCTGCTGCTTCTTCTCACTGTTTGTGAACCTAATGGTTCTAGCAACCACAACAAATCCATTTAAACAGTCCTATGTAAAAATCTCACCATTCATGAACTGAGTAGTTCTAGCAACAGCATCAACAAATCCATGTTATGCCATACCACTGCAGTTGAAACATCTACAGGGGTTTGTATAGCAGTAATTGTAGTTTCTTCTCTGGAAAAAAAAAAGATTTTGTGCGGAATGATGGATACACTACAGAGGTGAAAACATCAGAAATGGTGATCTTGTGGTGAAGCCTTGGATTAAGGACAAGGAAAGAGGGAGTTATGGGGAGGGGAGAAGGAAGAGGTGCCAGGGTGGACAGGGGGGGGGGGGGGGGGGGGGGGGGGGGGGGGGGGGGGCATTAGAGGAGGGGTGGATGAAAAATGTATAGGGGAGGGAGAGGGGGTAGGCTAGAAGGTAGCTGTGGTGATGTAAACATGACTGTCAACATGTGTTTATATATGTTCCCTATTGTGTTTCAGTGTGGTGTGTGGAGATCGCTGAGGACTTTGGATTTCTTCGTCAAATATTCAGATGCCAACTCCTTGTCTGTCAGGGGACAAAACTCCATTGTGCTGCCGTCAAGTCAGGCCCATGGCATCCGACTTCAGCGTGAGAGGACTGTGGATGAGAGTGTTGGTACTCTGGCCTGTGTAGGTAATTGTATGTGTGTGTGTGTATGTGTGGTGGTTTGATTTGATTTGATTTATTTTTTTGTATCGTGGATAATGGAATAAGCACTTGTGTGCTTTTTTACATCCAGTCCCCGTGTGTAAACAGTTTTGTAAATGTCATCTGTTCCCACCGGCACACGATAGCCTACTCTTACAAAAAGCAGAACAGTATTTAACGTGTGCGCAAGATGTTCCGTGTGCATTTGCACACAGGGCCTCGGTTTAAAGTCTCATCCGAAGGACTTTTGGGGAGAGTGGAGTCAGTAATTATGTTAAATGTGTGTGTGTGTGTGTGTGTGTGTGTGTGTGTTGTGTGTGTGTGTGTGTGAACTTGTGTACACACACAAAAAGTTATGATATACTCATAAAGTATTAGGAGTTACTATTGACAGTAGTCTATCATGAGCAGACCACATTATTGACATAGGAAAGCATACTTCCACAAGAATGTATCAGCTCAGAAAAATCAATTTACTTAATTTTCATGCTAGAATAATATATATTTTCATGCACATATTTGATCTCTCATCAATTATGCCTCTACTTTATGAGATAACGCCAGGGAAAGTAACTTAAAGAACATATGTTATCTGCATAAAAGAGCTGTAAACTTGTAAAGCTAAACTCTAATACATTGATTGGAGCTGACTACAGACTTAGATATTCTACAATTCAAAACAGATTTTAAAAATGTAAATATTGATATTTTTAGTCTGCATAAGCTGCATATCTTTCACAGGAAAAAATAATAAATGTCTGTCAGGGGACAAAACTCCATTGTGCTGCCGTCAAGTCAAGCCCATGGCATCCGACTTCAGCGTGAGAGGACTGTGGATGAGAGTGTTGGTACTCTGGCCTGTGTAGGTAATCTGTGTGTGTGTGTGTGTCAAAGTCAAAGTCAACATTTTATTTCCAAATGGTACATTGAGTAAGCAATAAATCTGCTTTTTTCATCAAGCCATCTATCTAGCAAAAAAAAAACAAAACAAAACAACCCCCCCCCCCAAAAAAAAAAAAAACCTACTTAAACAAAAAACACACTAACAAAAATGAAGCAGCAAGCAAACAAGCAAAATATAACCAAGAAAACCCCACCCAAAAAAATATTTAGCTACAACGTTGTTACATCTCAGATCAACAAAATAGCACACACACGTAGAATTGAAATGAGCAATCAACAGTCAAATGATGATTATGGTGAAAAGATGCCAATAAGTAAGTAGCAAACAAGAAAACGTAACGAGTTCAACAATTTAAAAACATCATCCCACCACCATCTATCAAAAATAAGTCATGTAAATCATAATAGTTTGGTAAACGGCATAAGAAACTTAACCAAAATCTTCATTATGGAAAAAAAATACTATCAATAGCAAATTACATAAAACATATGTCCAAGATTTTTTTTTTAAAGGCAAAAAAAAAAAACCAAAAGAAAGATCTCCACATAGTACTAGAAATAAGAAAGAAAAAATGCATGATGATTTATGCACGCACGCACACGCGCATGCGCGCACACACACACACACACACACACACACACACAGAGGATAGGGGACAGGATAGCCTAGTGGTCAGAACATTGCGCTTGCAATTTGACGACCAGGGTTTGATTACCGTTGGAGGAGATTTTTCTCCTGGAGTTAACATCAGTGCTGACTCCACTCTCCCCAAAAGCCCTTCGGATGAGACTATAAACCGAAGCCTGTGTGTGAATGCACACAGAACATCTTGCACACACGTTAAGTCCTGTTCTGCTTTTCGTGAGTAGGCCATTTTGTGCCGGTGGGAACAGATGACATTAACAAAACTGCGTACATATGGGGACCGGACGTAAAAAAGCACAAGTGCTTATTCCATTATCCTCGATATAAAAGAATAAATAATAAATTTAAAAAGTCACACACACACCACACACACACACACACAACACACACACACACACACACACACACACACACACACACACACACACACACACACACACACACACACACACACACACACACACACACACACACACACACACACAAACAACACACACACACACACACACAGCATGTTAATGTTGATTGATGTGTGTATAAAAAATTCACACTTTAAGTTTTTTCTTCTTTAATGTTACAGTTTGGTGTACGAAGACAGATGAGACGCTGGGGATGTTATGTCCCTTTGTCAGGTACTGCATTGTGATGTCTGTGTGTGTGTGTGTGTGTGTTGTGTGTGTGTGACTTTTGAGTGGGAATTTTTTGGTTGTTTTTGTTGTTACTGTTGTGCTTGTATTATCTATAGGCATATTTTATTTTTAAGGCTGTTGAAATCATGTTAGCTAATTAATGTTGGTGAAATGTTTGTTGTTGGTTTTTCCCCTTTTTTTTTCTTTTTTTTGTTTGATTGTTAGGGATTTTCTGCTTTGTTTTTTGTTGGTGTTTTTTGTTCGTTTTTTTGTTTTGTTTTTGTTCTTTTCTTTAGATAGATGGCTTGATGAAAAAAAGCAAATCAATGCTTATTCAATGTACCATCTGGAAATAAAAAATTGATTTGATTTGCATGTGTATTGTCAGGTTTTTTTTAGGGGTGGCAATCAGTGATGGAGTTTAGTATGGGCAGGCTACAAATATACCACTGCATGAACCACACCTTTGATATTCATAAAAAGCTCGTTGAAAAAGTCTTTGAAAAGTATTTGAATTTTAAACTGAGAGGTCTGTATGAACCCTTTACATATCTCATGGAGAAAAGTCTTCACGGCACATGCTAATGATCCCACACATTTTGAAAGACTTTTGGCTTAGGCTCACACAACAATGCAGCCAGCATTTTTCTAAAAAATTTTGCCTATGGTTTGTTTGGGGTTTTAGACATTAAAGGTTTTTAGATATTGTTTTCATATAGTGTTTACGTTGGTTTTCATTCATGAAAAAGTTTGTAAAGAATATTCGGAAATGCTTCTGCCTCAGGAGGCTGTGCCCCCTGACCCCTGCTTTTTAGGAGGGAGAGGGGTGACGCTTGTCCCTCAAACTCATTCACTGTAATAGTCTGTCATTCTGACTGTGAAAGGTAGGTTGCTTTGTTCTGTTCGTGTAGTGTAATCACTGTAATAACCTGTCATTCTGACTGTGAAAGGTTGGTCGCTTTGTTCTGTTCGTGTAGTGTGTACTTCAGGTGATCACTGTAATAGTCTGTAATTCTGACTGTGAAAGGTTGGTCGCTTTACTCTATTATTCATGTAGTGTGTAGGTACTTCAGGTCACAGTAATAATACAGTGTGAAGTTAATCCCATGAATCAATTATTGCTTTTACATGTGTGTGTGTGAAAAAAGTGTGTGTTGGGGGGGGGGGGGGGGGGGGATCCACATGTTAAAGACAAGGAGTCAGTGTTGATATTTTGTGTTTGCAGAGGGGGTGTACCAGTTACAAGGAGTCAGTGTTAATGTTGTGTGTTTGCAGAGGGGGTGTACCAGTTACAAGGAGTCAGTGTTGATATTTTGTGTTTGCAGAGGGGGTGTACCAGTTACAAGGAGTCAGTGTTGATATTTTGTGTTTGCAGAGGGGGTGTACCAGTTACAAGGAGTCAGTGTTGATATTTTGTGTTTGCAGAGGGGGTGTACCAGTTACAAGGAGTCAGTGTTAATGTTGTGTGTTTGCAGAGGGGGTGTACCAGTTACAAGGAGTCAGTGTTAATGTTGTGTGTTTGCAGAGGGGGTGTACCAGTTACAAGGAGTCAGTGTTAATGTTGTGTGTTTGCAGAGGGGGTGTACCAGTTACAAGGAGTCAGTGTTAATGTTGTGTGTTTGCAGAGGGGGTGTACCAGTTACAAGGAGTCAGTGTTAATGTTGTGTGTTTGCAGAGGGGGTGTACCAGTGACAAGGAGTCAGTGTTAATGTTTGTGTGTTTGCAGAGGGGGTGTACAAGGCCAGAGAAGACTTCAGCTGGTGAGGAGCACCAGGGTCATCTCTCTGTAAGTATGAGTGTGTGCCTGTGTTTTTTTTTTTTTTTTGTGTGTGTGTGTGTGTTTTGTGTGTGTGTGTGTTTTGTGTGTGTGTGTGTGTGTGTGTGTGTGTGTGTGTGTGTGTGTGTGTGTGTGTGTGCACGCTTGTTGCAGACCTGCTTTGCTGTCATTGCAGCACAGGCTTTAAAGGCTTCACTCCATGACTATGCTTTCTTAACACTGCATTCATAGCTGCCAACCATTCCATTTTTACTGGAATTTTTCTGCCAACCATTCCAGTTTTACTGGAATTTTTCTGCCAACCATTCCAGTTTTACTGGAAATTTTCTGCCAACCATTCCATTTTTGACTGGAAATTTTCTGCCAACCATTCCGTTTTTTACTGAAATGTTTCCAGTTTTTAGCCACAAGTCAACTTTTCTGCATTTTAACTTGCTGATAACTGACTGAAATTTCACCAGCTTTTCTTAGTATAACTGACTTTTACACTGATCATGGCCAAAGGATTGGGGTATTGTCTGTAAAAAAAAAAGTACAAAACCCTCCCCTGTCTGACAGAATAACTTTTCACCAAAAATGTATGAATAGTTAAGAAATAAGTTTAGGTCTTATTTTAAGCAGAGGTGGTCTATTTTATTTAATAAAATGTTTATAAACCTTTATTTACCTGAAAAAACACACCTACGTTAGTAGAATAGGTGAAAGACAGTGATGTGTGCAAACGATGATTCTGTGAGCAGATGGCAGCCAAGATGATGGAAGCAGCATCACCACAAGACAGCATCATACGATTCATAGCTGACAGACAGACAGGCGCTGTGCTACACCAGAGCCCTGAGCCAAAGGTGGTGGCTGCAGTCTCTGGAGTGTCTGCCCCTGACAGAGAAAGTTGAGAGTAGGCCTGTCTGCCACTGCTTCATGACCGTTAGCACCTCCTCCCCTCCTCATTCCTCACCCCCTACCCCTTTCAGCCTTTTTTCTGGATAATTAGCAGCATCCAAAATAGCCATTGTTTACCTCTCTCTCTTCTGCCTCCATTCCAAAGAAATTGTGAGATTCTGGGTTCGATTCCTGACCTCTTTTCCTTTCTCCCCAGTTTGATGAGAAAATCGAACTGAATGTTAAAAGATTTTCAGATGAGACTATGAACTTGCGCCCTGTGTGTGAATACAGGCAGAACATTTTGCGCACATGTTAGAAACTTGTTCCGACTTTTGAAAGAGTAGGCCATTACATGCAGAAAGGAATGGATGACAAAATTGACAAAAACATAAGGGGACTAGATGTAAAAAAGTACAAGAGTGCTTATTCCATGATCCTTGAAATATATATATATATAAAAGCTTAAAATAATCCTTTCAAATTGTTAGTCCTCTCCAGCCATTGCACACCCCCCTGCCCCCTTTCTCTTTCCCTTTCAGTGCTGACTAAAAGCTGTCTAAAATACAGCATCATAGGGAATATGAAGTCACTCTTTCCCCTGGTGAAATAAAAATCTTTAAATGACCACAGCCATCACTCACCCACCCGCTTTGCAGCAGCTTGAATAAAGACTTTGTCAGTGCTGCTGCCCTTGGATAAGATGCCCTCCACCCCCTCTCCCCCTCCCCTTGTTTAGTGAGTGTGTGTGTGTGTCTTTGATCACATGTCATAATTATGTTCGTTCACTGTGACTGATTGATTGGGGGACAGGCGCCTGGTGGTTAGAGTGATGCGCATTGTGCTTGTGATATGTTGACCCAGGTTTGAATCTGGTTCAAGAGGGTTGTTCCTCTGGAGTTAACATCAGTGCTGACTTCACCCCCCCCCCCACCCCCCCAATCCTTTGGATGAGACTATATTTCAAGGTCCCGTGTATGAACGCATGCAGAACATTTTGCCCACTCATCAAAACCCATTCCCATTTTTGGAAGAGTAGGCCATTGTGTGCCGATGGGAAAGGATGACAAAATTTACAAAACTGCTTACACATGGGTGCTGGATGTATAAAAGCATGTGAGTACATAATTTATTATCCTCGAAATAAAAGACTAAAATTAAGATAAAAAAAGGAAACCGCCTCATGCTTCTGCAACAGTGACTTGGTAAAACACAGCAGTGCTCATTTTCTTCTCACTTGCTAATATTCAGCCATCTGAAATACTTTGCCACACCTCTCTCTCCTGCCAAAACACAACTGTCTTTATAAACCCACCCTGCATGTAGTGAAATCAAGTTGACTCTACTGTCGTCAGTAAAATACAGCCACCTAAATTGCAACTGTCATTATAAACCTGCCTTTACCTGTAAAATAAACATGACTGATTGTATCACCACTGTCGTCAGTATAATACAGCCACCTGAACTACAACTGTCATTATAAACCCACCTTTACATGTAAAATAAACTTGACTGACTTAAAATAAAATAAAGCCATGTAAAATACAACCTGTAGTAAACCTACCTCCGCATATAAAATAATACCATGTATATATACAACTTGTAGTAAACTACCCCCTACATTGAATGAAGCCACTAAAATACAACTGTCTTCATAATCCACCTCCACATGTAAAATAAAGCCATATAAAATACATCTTGTAATAATACTTGCCTTCACATGTAAAATAAAGCCATGTAAAATACAACTTGTAATAAAACTTACTCCCAATTTGAATTAAACCGTGTAAAACACAACTAATAAAACCTACCTCCACATTGAATAAAGCCATGTAAAATACAACTCCTAATAAAACGTAAACCCACATAAAATAAAGCTATGTAAAATGCAACTTAAAATAAAATTTACCCCCACATTAAATAAAGCCCTGTAAAATACAACTGGTATTAAAACCTACCTCCACATAAAATAAAGCCATGTAAAATACAACTTGTGATAAAACCCACATAAAAAAAGCCATGTAAAAACAACTTGAAATAAAGCCTACCACTACATTTTTTTTTAAAACCTGTAAAATACAACTCGTGATAAAACCTATCACCACATTTAAAATGAGGCCATATAAAATTCAACTTGTAATAAAACCTACCTACACATGTAAATTAAAGCCATGTAAAATACAACTTGTAATACCACGTAAAATACAACTTGTAATAAAGTCATATGAAATGCAACTCATAATAAAAACCCATCTCCATATAAAACAAAGCCATGTAAAATGCAACCAATAAAACCTACCTCCACATAGAATAAAGCCATGTAAAGCGCAACTTGTATTACCATGTAAAATACAACTGGTAATGTAACTTGTCTCTACATTTAAGATAAAGCTATGTAAAATACAACTGGTAGTAAAACTTACTCCACATAAAATGAAGCCATGTAAAATACAACTCGATTAAAAACCACATACAATAAAGCCATGTAAAATAAAACCTACCTCCACATGAAATGAAGCCATGAAAATACAACTAATATAACCTATCTCCACATGTAAAAGGCAGCCATGTAAAATACATTTTGTAATAAAACTACCTGGACTTGCAGGAAGGCCACATAAAATGCAGCTGTCTTCATAACCCACCTCCACATGTAAAGTGCAACCATGTAAAATACAATTTAATAAAAGTACCTGTATGTACAATACAGCCACTTAAACTGTTGTCATAACCCACCTCCACTTGTAAAATAAAGTTGTGTAAAATACAACTCGTAGTAAACATACCTCCCATATTAAAAAAAAAAAAAATGTAGTACACCTCCTAGTAAACTACTGCCACATATAAATTAAACCATGTAAATACACCTCTAGAAAACCTACCACCACATATAAAGTAAAACTATGTAAATACACCTTGTAGTAAACTACCCCCTACAGTAAATGAAGCCACTAAAATGCAACTGTCTTCATAACCCACCTCTACATGTAAAATAAAGCTGTGTTAAATACAACTTGTAATAAAACTTCCCTTCACATGTAAATTGAATGCATGTAAAATACCATTTGTAAGATACCATTTGTAATCAAACTTACCCCCACATTACTAAAGCCATGTAAAGAACCAACAGGTAGTAAAACCTACCTCCAGATTAACTTTGCATAACCCACTTCTACATGTAAAATAAAGCCATGTAAAATAACTGTCTTGGTAACCCACATCCACATGTAAAATAAACCCATGTAAAGTACAACTTAATCACACTACCCCTACGTAAAATAAAGCCAGTAAAGTACAACTCTTCATAACCCACCTCAACATGTAAAATAAAACCATGTAATTACAACTTGTAGCAAACCTACCTCCACATGTAAAGTGAAGCCATGTAAAATACAAGTAAAACCTTCCTCCACATAAAATAAAGCCATGTAAAATACCACTCCTAATTTTTTAAAAATTCATGAAATGAAGCCATGTAAAATACAAGTCCTAATTAAAAAATGCATAAAATGAAGTTATGTAAAATACAACTCGTAATAAAACCTACCTGTAAGTAAAATAAAGCCATGTAAAAAAAATACTGGCAAAAAAACCTACCTCAACATAAAGCCATGTAAAATACAACTCGTAATAAAACCTACCTCCATATTCCATGCGCGCGCGCGCGCGCGCACACCACACACACACACACACACACACACACACACACTGTACTTGTATTGGAGGAGGAAATGGATATAGGTATATATGTGTGTGTGTGTTAAACGATTTTAAAGGAAACCATACATTAGTTTCCTCTGTCTGTCTGTGGGGGGGGGGGGGGGGGGGGGGGGGGGGTATGTGTGTGTGTGTGTAGTTCTTTTGGTGTGTGTGTTTTTTTTTATTAACTGTTTCATTTGTAGGACATGTCTTAAGGTTTTTCCTTTTTCAAATATGCATTTTTTTTTCTTAGATGGATGGCTTGATGAAAGAAAGCAATTGCACTGCTTATTCAATTACACACACGAACAAACACACAAACAAACATACACAACACATACACTCTCTCTCTCTCTCTCTCTCTCTCTCTCTCTCTCTCTCTCTCTCTCTCTCTCTCTCTCTCTCTTTGACACACACACACACACACAATGGCGTGCACAGAGAGAGAGAGAGAGGACAGACAGACAGAGACAGCAATACAGCTACCTTTCACTTGCATTCAATACATTCTGCCAGTTCTTACATCAGAACAAATACACACAAAATATTCCATCCCATTTTATTTATTAGATGCTTGGTGACACCAGTGACAGACATTGCTCATTGTCAACTGTTGTAACACCCATTTTCTCTCTGTGCTGGTTTACATAGTGTCATCAATGACACTAGGATCTAGCGGTTGGTACGTCTGATTTTCCTGCAGCTCATTTCTTGATGGGGAGGAAATCTTTGAAGCAGTTGGCCTTTTCCACTCTGGCGGTGAGACCCCCAGCGTTGAACTCCCGACACATGTCAATGCCCCGGCCAATTCTTTCACAGGCAGAGTCGTCCTTAAAGCCACTGCATACCCAGTCAACACAGTCCTGTCGGGCAAAAAGAAATAGACATAGAAAATTAGGACGAAATATTGTTAGATTCTATTGAAAGTGCAATACAACACAACACAAAACAATAAAATACAATGTAACACAATGCCATGCAATGTGGTCAAATACAACACATTCGATATACCATGCAATGTAGAACGTTATATAATCATAATACAATACAATAAATGCTATATAAAAACAATAAATACATGCAATACAGTACAATACAACACAATATAATGCCATGCTATCCAATAAAATGCAACACAATATAACACAAAACACCACACCATGGAATGTAGTACGATCATCATATACTACATTACAAACAATAGGCCTACAACACAATACAGTACAATATATTACGTACACTACAATACAAAGCAATAATTATGATACTATACAATACAACACATGTAGAAGAAGAGGAAGAAGAATTGCAGAGATGAAGAATTAAGAAGAAGAAGAAGAATTGCAAAGAAGGATTGCGAAGAAGAAGAATTGCAAAGAAGAAAAATTGCGAAGAAGAACTGCAAAGAAGAAGAAGAATCCATACTACTACTACTCTCCTTCCTCCTCTCTCCTCCTCCTCCTACCTACTACTACTACTACTACTACTACTACTACTACTATTTACTACTTACTACTGTACTGTGTGTGTGTGTGTGTGTGTGTGTGTGTGTGTGTGTGTGTGTGTGTGTGTGTGTGTGTGTGTGTGTGTGTGTGTTGTGTGTGTACTGACCACGAAGACGTCCATGGGGTCACAGGAATACTTGGTGATGCACTTGGCGTGCTGGTAGCTGGACAGGATCTGACTGCAGGTCAGGATGGCCTGGCTCCGCTGCTTCTTGCTGCACTCCTGGGTCAGGATGCGGGTGGCGTTCTCACACTTGGGGTTCCTGCAGGGGAAGATGTGTTATATATATTATATATATATATATATATATATATATATATATATATATATATATATATATATATATATATATTATATATATATATATATATACAACAATCACTCAATCAAGCAAGTATTCATCATCATCGTCATCAGCATCATCACCATCATCATCATCACCATCACCATCATCACCACCACCACCACCACTATCATCATCATCTCATCATCATCATCCCCCCTAGCCCAGAAGCAGCAGCAGAGGCCTGCCTCACATCTGGGTGATGTCGGTGTTGGTGAAGACGTCATAGTAAATGACCTGCCCTCTGTCCTTCAGTCCCAGTTCCTCCACGCGATCCGCCACCTCCTGTTTCTCCTCCCCTCCTGTAACATCATCATCATCATCATCATCATCATCAAACCTCCTGTTTCTCCTCCCCTCCTGTAACATCCATCATCATCATCATTATCATCAACCTCCTGTTTCTCCTCCCCTCCTGTAACATCTCATCATCATCATCATCATTCATCATCAACCTTCTGTTTCTCCTCCCCTCCTGTAACATCATCATCATCATCATCATCATCAGCCTCCTGTTTCTCCTCCCCTCCTGTAACATCCATCATCACCATCATCATCATCATCATCATCAACCTCCTGTTTCTCCTCCCCTCCTGTAACATCATCATCATCATCATCATCATCATCAACCTTCTGTTTCTCCTCCCCTCCTGTAACATCATCATCATCACCATCATCATCATCAACCTTCTGTTTCTCCTCCCCTCCTGTAACATCATCATCATCATCATCATCAGCCTCCTGTTTCTCCTCCCCTCCTGTAACATCATCATCACATCATCATCATCAACCTCCTGTTTCTCCTCCCCTCCTGTAACATCATCATCATCATCATCATCAGCCTCCTGTTTCTCCTCCCCTCCTGTAACATCATCATCATCATCAACCTCCGTTTCTCCTCCCCTCTTGTACGACATGTCAACAACACACTCCTAACATAGGCTATATGTGTAAATGGGTACCTGCCCTCTTCAGGGTCAGGGAAGGTAAAGCAGCGAGGAAGAGGAGATGGGCGCCGCCCTCAATATGCTGGCCCCTAGAGAAGCTGAGGTCTCTGGTATCTCGCTCCCTTAAGACCACACAGGTTATAGGACACCTTTACCTTCCATTATAATATTCCCCTGTGGGGATGCCAAGGGCCTGTCAATATAGATAGCATTCCCATCTTCTGGAAATGCTGGGCCAGGAATGTGTTTTTTCCATCCATCTTTTTGTTTCTGTTTTATTTGTTTTCTTCTTGTCACCTCCTTCTTGTCCATTTTCTGCTCTCTTGGTCCATTTTCTCCCAGTTTTTCTACAAAGACTTAAAACATAGTAAGTCTCTTCCACGCCTCAGTCGGAATGGCTGGGTCTGACTTGTCAGGCGCTTAACAGTAGCAGTGCAAGGCATTTTCGCTTTTATGACAGACTACAATAGTTGCTGTCTGGGAGTTTTACAAAGAACATACTACTACTACTACTACTACTACTACTACTACTACTACTACTACTACTACTACTACTACTACTACTACTACTACTAACTACTACTACTACTACTATAACAACAACAATAATAACAACAACAATAACAACAACAACAACAACAGCAACAACAACAACAACAACACCTACCAGTGACTGTGCCACTTACCGCAGATCTGAGGGGGGTAGCCAGTAGGAGTGAACTTGTTTCTCAAGCACTCGAATTCCCAGCCAGACATTCGGAATTTTCTGTTTTCGGGATCCCAGGGGGTGAAGGTCACCTTGAAGTCGCCATTCTTGGCTCGCGCCCAGGTTTTGGAAGAATCCCTGCCGAAGATCAGCACGTCTTTGGTCTTGAGGTCGCCATCTTTCTGGTTGAAGAGGTCGTCATTCCAGCGATTGATGAACTGCCAGGAGAGACACAAGCCTTCCTTCACTGCTTTTCTCGCAATAATACGTATTCAGCTCTGACGAGATTATAAACCATATATCATGTCATATCATACTGTGATCAGGAAGATTCTGATCAAGCGTTTAATTGGTGGTATTAGTTTTTTGTTGTTGTTTTTATTACTGTACTTCATTTTAGTCTTCTGTTTTATAATGTCACCAGAAACTAATATGTAACTGCGGTGTGGATACGTGGACTAGAGGTAAAGACCCCATGTAGACAGCGAGAAGTGGGGGGTTTGATTCCCTGTCTCACCCAAGCTTTTTCTCAATCCACATAACCATGCTTGGACGTCTGGGAGCTAGTCTGTCGGATGAGACCATAAACTGAGGTCCCGTCTACAACACAAATTGTGCATGCATAAGACCGCCTATGATAAGATTTGTCTCTGGCAAATTTATGTAAAAAAGTCACTCTCATTGGAAAATGAATGCACATACAAGCAAGACATTATTTTTATTTTTTTTAAATGAATGGATCTGCTTTTTGGCAAAGCGTTCTGCCCATGGAGAGCAGCCCAAATTTCCCACAGACAAATCTACCAACCAAGCCGTCAACCAAGCTGTTAAGCAGCTGAGCAAACAAGTAAGCAAGCAACCAACCTATGATATAACCAACCAATCGACCAAACAACCAACCCATCAACACCCACAAGCCTTTGACAAGTCCTGTTTTGACCACACTGCACGTGTTTCACCTTAGGTAACTACTACAGGATCCACAGTCAACTAACAACCTCCTGAACAGATACTGATGATGAAAAAAACCCCAAACTCCCCAGCGGACAGACAGACAGACGGACAGACAAACAGACAGACAGACTGCAGGCAGCTGGGCCCCCACCTTGACAGCGATCTTGTTGTCGGTACGTCCCTCCCAGCTTTTCTTACTGCCCACCTCGCGGAACCCCAGCCAGAGAGAATCCAGACGGTACTTGGGGTGCAGGTAGACGTTACCCGGGGTGAGGGTGACCTCGTAACTGCCGCACACCTGACGGACAGCGTGGTACTTGCAGGGCATCTTGGTGTCCTCCTTTCGGCCGTTAAACTGACGGGTCATCCGCCCGTTGCCTTCACAGCTGTTCTTTCCGCCGGCCAGGGCTGAGGAAAAACAACAACAACCAAACATGCACATGTTAGAAGAGCTTGCTTGTGTCAGTAAGAACATTTTATATAAGAATACTATTAAGCTAGGCTCTAAAATTCTTTAAATTCCACATAACAAAAGGATAACCAAATATGGCAACTAAATCTAAATCATAACGATGCTAAAACGTGATTACGTATATTTTGTTAAGATGGGTCCTGTTATGTACCACACAGAACACAAAAAAATATGTGACATTAAAATCTTCAAGCATATGTTACCGTAGAAGCAATTCAACGTGGCAGAGAAAGGAACTAAAATTGAAATCGATAAACATTCAAATTTGTCGCAAGTACTTTCTTTTTTACTCTCTGCAGTGACATCAATTTAGTGTGCATTATGCTTACTTCTACATTGAACCTCAGTAACCAGATGTACCTAGTAAATTCTTCAAGACACCTTTTGTACATACGAAAAGCAAAAAAACACAAAATTAACAAAATAGCATACTCAGAAATTTGTGTCCGGACATATGATTATATTTCTATCCTTTATTGAGAGAGAGAGAGAGAGAGAGAGGGAGGAGGAGAGAGAGAGAGAGAGAGAGAGAGAGAGAGAGAGAAGAGAGAGAGAGAGAGAGAAGAGAGAGAGAGAGAGAAGAAGAGAGAGAGAGAGAGCGAGCGACACACACACACACACACACACAAAAACACACAACACACCACACACACACACACAACACTTACCCCCAGCAGCCATGGCCAAGACACACAGGGCAATACACAGCTTCATGGTGTTTTTTTCTGGTCCTGTTCAGAAAATTCATTTTAAAAATCAATAATGATGACACGAAAAAGGTTAACATCTCTTTTTTTCTGTCTGTCTGTCTGTCTGTCTGTCTGTCTGTCTGTCTGTCTGTCTGTCTGTCTGTCTGTCTGTCTAAAAAAAAAAAAGCACACGAGTGCTTATCTATTATCCTCGAATAAAAGAATTTTGCCTTGCCTTTGCCTTTGCCTTGTCTCTCTCTCTCCCCCCCCCTCTGTCTCTCTCTCTCTGTCTCTCTGTCTCTCTTCCGCCGCTGTGTGTGTGGTGTGTGTGTGTGTGTGTGTGTGTGTGTGTGTGTGTGTGTGTGTGTGTGTGTGTGTGTGTGTGTGTGTGTGTGTGTGTGTGTGTATGTGTGTGTTATAGAATAGATAGAGAGACAGACAGACACAGAGACAGACAGGCAGACAGAGAGATAGATAGATAGGTGTGTAGATAGATGGATAGATACATATATGGAGATAGATATACACTTTCTCCTGGAGTTAACATCAGTGCTGACTCCACTCTCCCCAAAAGTCCTTCGGATGAGACTGTAAACCAGGCCCCGTGTGCGAACGCACGCAGAACATCTTGCGCACACGTTAAATCCTGTTCCGCATTTCGTAAGAGTAGGCCATTACGTGCCGGTGGGAATAGATGACATTTACATAACTGCATACACACGGGGACTGGATGTAAAAAAGCACAGGAGTGCTTATCTCATTATCCTCGATATAAAAGAATAAAATAAATAAATAAATAAAAATATGGATTGAGAGACATACATAGATAGATAGATAGATAGATAGATAGATAGATAGATAGATAGATAGATAGATAGATAGATAGATAGATGGAAAGATAGATAGATAGATAGATGGAAAGATGGAAAGATAGATAGATAGATAGATAGATAGATAGATAGATAGATAGATAGATAGATAGATAGATAGATAGATAGATAGATAGATAGATAGATAGATAGATAGATAGATAGATAGATAGATGGAAATATAGAAAGATAGATAGATATATGGAAAGATAGAAAGATAGATAGATATATAAAAAGACAGTCAGATGGATAGACACAGAGACATGCAGACAGATGGACAGACAAACAGACAGACAGAGATTGATAGACAGACAGACAGACAGACAGACAGACAGATAGATAGATAGATAGGTAGATAGGTAGATAGATAGATAGATAGATAGATAGATAGATAGATAGATAGATAGATAGATAGATAGATAGATAGATAGACAAAATAACATAAAAAAGAAAGAAAGAGAAAAAAACAAGGAAAAAGAGACACAAATAGTGACCTAAGCAAACAAGAATCTCAAAGAACAGACAGAAAAACAACGCAAAAACGAAAGAGAAGAAGAAATAGAATTAAAAGAATGTAAACAAACTAAGAAACAAAAAGGATTAAAACATACCAGGAAAAATATCGCCAATAAAAACCAAAGATCACAATAAGACAGATATAGAAAGCAAAAGAAAGTACAAAAAATGAACGAAAGAAAGAAAAAGAAGAAGAAAAAGAGAGAAAGTAAGGAACAGAAAGAAAAAACAAAGAAGAAACAGAAAGAAAAAAGGAAAGAAAGAAAAGCAAAGAAAAATTTTTTTTTTTAAAACAGAAACAGAAAAAAGAAAGAAAGCAAATTAAAGCAAAGAAAAGCGAAGAAAAGATTAAGAAAAAACATAAATTAATGAAGAAAGAAAGAGTAAAAAAAACAACAACAAACAAATAACTAAAGAAGGAAACAAAAAAAAAGAATAAAGGATACAAAGAAAGAAAAACCCACAAAAATGAAAGAAAGAACAGAAAGAGAAAAGGGAGAACATAAAGAAATAGTAACAAATAAAAGACAAAAAAAAAGAAGAGAAAGAAGGCAGTTAGCAAACAAACAATCTCTACAAACTAACCAATTCACCATCCTGAACTAACTTAAACAAACAAACAAACAAAACCCCCATGCTATAACAGTCCTTGAAGACGGACCATTCCTTTTCAATCCCCTGGGTCCATGAAGTCATGGGTTTGAACCTCGACGGCGTTGGGTTTAGTAAATAAAGGGTCCGAATTTTTACAATCTACTACGTCAGCTTCAAGTGCAGACCTGCCCGTGCCTTTATGTGTTTACACACGCAGAAAATCACTACTTGATATGCACGATAAGGATCCTTTCATTCATGTTAGTGTTCGGGGGTTACAGAAATACGACCATACTCCGCATACCTCTCTGAAGTCTGAATGTGGCTGCCTTCACAGTGAGTTAAAACGGTCCCATACACAAAATCTCATCATTGGCGAACATCAGGCTCTAGCCAGAGAACAGAGAAAACCAAACAGACCAGAAAACAATCCCCCCAAAGAAAATGACCCCCAAACCCGACCCCCCACTACTCACGGTTGGTTGGTTGGTCTGAAGATGCTTGCAGTGTGTCCCCAGGGAGCAGGAAGCTGACTGGCCCCTGTCAGCACCAGGTCTATTTATACAGCTCTGCTCTCTGTCCTCTCTCTTCCCAATGCAGCCAGTAAAACGCCACTTCAAAAGAGGCACAGATGGGTTGGTTGTGTACCGTCCTTCTTTACAACCTTCTTCATAAACGCTGTATTCAGGAATGACCACAAGGGCTCTGCATTCACAAAAGAATACATGAATAGATTGACAGACTAGGATGGTCAGAATTCATATAAATAGACTGGTAGACTGACACAGCATACATTGAGCAGATTGACCCAGCATAATATTGGCTGTTTTGTGTCTGTCCAGGAAAGTTGTCGATGTTGGGGGTTTTATTCGCTACTCCGCTAGAGCTCCAAGGCTGACCCATGTGAGATTTGTTTGCATGTGCTACAGTTTTTGCCCACCATGGGATGATATATAAACATGACGTCAGTTTGCATGCAGTTTTAACACAGATACAGACAGACAGACAGACAGACAGACAGACAGACAGACAGACAGACAGACAGACACACACACACACACACACACACACACACACACACACACACACACACACACACACACACACAGTGCACACACACACACAAATGTGACACATGAGTGTATGTGTGTGTGTGTATGTGTGTGTGTGCATAGTGCGTGCATGCGTGTGAGTGTGTGTGTGTTTGTGTGTGCATTCAAATCAATAACTCATATATATATATATATATATATATATATATATAATATATATATATATATATATATATTATATATATATATATATATATATATATATATATATATTTGTGTGTGTGTGTGTGTGTGTGTGTGTGTGTGTGTGTGTGTGTGTGTGTGTGTGTGTGTGTGTGTGTGTGTGTGTGTGTGTGTGTGTGTGTGACTTAAAAACACAGAGACCAAGATATAGATATATATATTTCCTGTCTTCATTGCTACTATAATGCTACGCTAAAGACTTACGTCATATACGAGTGTTTTGTTAGTTGAAGCGTATTGATCTTATTAAACTTGCGTATTTCACATTTTAAAGTAGTTTTTTTTGTATAATTATCCATACAGTGCATCATCCATTTGTTGTGCATATGCAGCATGCAGTGATCAGTATGTTTTAATATGAGATTGAGTGCGTGTGTGCGTGCAGGTGTATGCGTTTTGTGATATTTTCTTATGATACAAACTTTTTTTTTTTTTTTTAAAGAACTTTTCTTTGTTCTGTGTTGTCCTCAATAAAGGGAAAGGGGGGGGGGGGAGTCTCTTTGCTTTTGGGTATTTGTTGTTGTTGTTAGGTAATGGCTTGTTTATTTTAATTATCTCATTACCCTGGTAAAATATTGTTCATAAATTCTCTCTCTGTATCTGTCTGTCTGTCTGTCTGTCTGTCTGTCTGTCTGTCTGTCTGTCTGACTGTCTGTCTGTCTGTCTTTCTGTCTGTCTGTCTGTCTCTCTCTCTCTCTCTCTCTCTCTCTCTCTCTCTCTTCTCTCTCTCTCTCCTCTCTTCTCTCTCTCTCTCTCTCTCTCTCTCCCTCTCTCTCTCTCTCAGTGGAGCAAAATAATGATCTTGGAATAGCTACCGTCAGAATGATATTTTAGGGATGTAAATGATGTCATATATTCAAAACTAGACAGGAAAGAATTCTTCCTGGTGCAAGTTATTTTGTGGGTTTCCTTAATTAACTCCCCTGAAACGGGCGGTCCTTTATGAATTTTAGTAAGAACAAAGAAGACAACAGCGTTCTTGCTAAGGGAGGCAATTCAAAGCATGGGGCGACAATCCTTTATGAATTTTAGTAGTTTTAAAGAAGGCAACAGTGCTTTTCATGGTCAGGGGGGGAATTCTAGGCGTCGCGCATTAGCGCAACATGGACCAATGGACATATTTGCAAAATAAGATAAACGAAAGGTAAATTGTATTTTTAATATATTTTTCCTGACTTTCTTTTGAAAAAAAATTGTTGATAATAGATGTTCTCTGTTCGGCATAATAAACTATTGCTACCCTCATCCCATACAAATGAAAAGGGAGTGAAAGAGGCTTTGTAAGTACATATCCCGCACACCCTGCATGTAAATCTCTCCTGGAGACAGCAGGCTATATAAATGAGTGTTAGGGCAGCTGCAGTCTTCAGGCTGTTGACAATTTAGTTTTATTTTTCTCAGGAAATATGTCCATTTCTTTTCTTTCTTTCTTTCTTTTTCAACAGAAGGAGAGAACGTGTACCTGCAGTGACCTGTTCGTTTACTTACGGCTTGTTCCTTTATCTTACTGATTGTCAATTTGTTGTGTTGTAGTTGTGCTTTTTGTGAAGGTGTTCCTTCTTGATTTGCTGATTGCCCCTGATCAGGGCAAGGGCCGAGGAAAATAATTTATGCGAATGCTTATCTGTAACCCTTGGAAAATATAGATCTCTCTCTCTCTCTCTCTCTCTCTCTCTCTCTCTCTCTCTCTCTCTCTCTCTCTCTCTCTCTCTCCCCTCTCTCTCTCCTCTCTCTCCTCTCTCTCTCTCTCTCCTCCTCTCTCAAAAAGCATTCGATTCTGTCCACCATGATAAACTTCTACGATGCATGAAAAACCAGGGGGTAAAGGGGAAATTTTTAGCATCTTTGAAATCTATGTATTCTTCATTGCTTTCATGTGTGCGTGTAAATTGGGAACTTACAGAATTCTTTGAATGCCCGGTAGGGGTCAGACAAGGCTGTGTCCTGTCCCCTACATTATTTTCTGTTTATATAAATCAGTTAGCTAACCACATAGATGCAGGGGGAAAAACATGGTATACAGTTTTTACCAGGTCTAATGGAAGTGTTCATCCTACTTTTTGCTGACGATGTAGCGTTGTTGTCAACAAACAGTGGGTGGTCTACAAAATCAGCTTAATGTCCTATACAAGTGTTGTAATGATATGAAACTAAATGTAAACACGGATCAAAACAAAAATAATGGTCTTTAGAAAGGGGGGATATTTAGGTCGTCATGAGCAATGGTTTTTCGATGATAAAAAGCTAGATGTAGTTAATAGTTATTGCTATTTAGGTTTTCAGTTTACAACAATGCTTAGTATGAAGAGAGGCACAAAGCACTTAGTAACTAAAGGTAAGAAAGCAGTTGTGCGATTAAATATAGCTTTCCAAAAGTACAAAGAAATGACTGCTAATACTTTCTTCAAGATTTTTTTATGCAAAAATGCAGCCTATTTTGCTTTATTCATCTGAAATATGGGGGTTAACAAAATTAGATCATGTGGAAAAAGTTCTTTTTGATGGCATGTAAAAGGTTCCTAGGTGTCCCAGTCAAAACACCAAACAAAATGGTCTATGGCGATTTGGGACGATACCCTCTGTATGTGAATTCTTTTGTATCTGTTCTAAGATATTGGTTTAGATTGCTGCAAATGTGTACCGAAAGGTTGCCATACAAGGCATACCAAATGCTGCTTGAACTTGACAGAATGGGAAAATATTGCTGGGTGTCTAAAATTAGAGAAATTTTATGTGAGACCGGGTTTAATTTTGTTTGGTTACAGCAAGGCGTAGGTGATGTTAAAATGTTTTTGAGAGTATTCAAACAAAGGCTCATTGATTTTTTCATTCAAGAATGGACAGGCACAATTAGAGATCGCGAAAGGTATGACTGCTACCGGTCCTTTAAAATACTCTTTGAAAAAGATAAATATGTTTGCAATGTTGATATGTATTGTTTTAGGGTTGCTATAGCACAGTTAAGATTTTATGTTCTCCCACTGAACGCAAATGTACATCGCTTCAGTAATTTAGAGCAGAAAAAAAGCTTGTCCATTTTGCGAGACAGCAAGGGAAGATGAACAGCATTTTCTTTTTGTTTGCCCTACATACTCTCATTTAAGGGACAGATTCCTGAAGGAGTTAGTTAGAACCCCGATCCACCGATTGCTACAGGTCAGAACTCATCATGAGATGCATCAGTTGTCCAGGTATATTTTCCATTCAATTAATCTAAGGAAAAAGCGTTTAATCATATTGTAATTGCTGTTCAAAATGAATGTGTTTACCATAATAACTATGTGGCAAGATTGATTGGTGTGTGCTG
>CM060333.1:50012131-50014631 GCA_030674155.1 Stramonita haemastoma | reverse complement strand
TAGAGGTACAGACCCCATGTAGAGAGCAAGAAGTGGGGGGTTTGATTCCCAGCCTAACACAAGCTTTTTCTCAATCTACATAACCATGCTTGGATGTCTGGGAGCTAGTCTGTCGGATGAGACCATAAACTGAGGTCCCGTCTACAACACAAATTGTGCATGCATAAGACAGCCTATGACAAGACTTGTCCCTGGCAAATGTATGTAGAAAAGTCACTCTCGTTGGAAAATGAATGCACATACAAGTAGGACAATATTTCTTTAAGTGGATTTGCTTGTTGGCAAAGCGTTCTGCCCATGGAGAGCAGCCCAAATTCTCCACAGACAAATCTACCAACCAAGCCGTCAACCAAGCTGTTAAGCAGCTGAGCAAACAAGTAAGCAAGCAACCAATCTATGATATAACCAACCAATCTATGATATAACCAACCAGTCGACCATTTAAGCAACCCATCAACACCCACAAGTCTTTGACAAGTCCTGTTTTGACCACACTGAACGTGTTTCACCTTAGTTAACCACTACAGGATCCACAGTCATCTAACAACCTCCTGAAAAGATACTGATGATAAAAAACCTAAACTCCCCAGCGGACAGACAGACAGACAGACAGACTGCAGGCAGCTGGCCCCCACCTTGACAGCGATCTTGTTGTCGGTACGTCCCTCCCAGCTTTTCTTGCTGCCCACCTCGCGGAACCCCAGCCAGAGAGAATCCAGACGGTACTTGGGGTGCAGGTAGACGTTACCCGGGGTGAGGGTGACCTCGTAACTGCCGCACACCTGACGGACAGCGTGGTACTTGCAGGGCATCTTGGTGTCCTCCTTTCGGCCGTTAAACTGACGGGTCATCCGCCCGTTGCCTTCACAGCTGTTCTTTCCGCCGGCCAGGGCTGAGGAAAAACAACAACAACCACACATGCACATGTTAGAAGAGCTTGCTTGTGTCAGTAAGAACATTTTAGATAAGAATATTATTAAGCTAGACTCTAAAATTCTTTAAATTCCACATAACAAAGGATAACCAAATATGGCAACTAAATCTAAATCATAACGATGCTAAAACGTGATTACGTATATTTTGTTAAGATGGGTCCTGTTATGTACCACACAGAACACAAAAAAATATGTGACATTAAAATCTTCAAGCATATGTTACCGTAGAAGCAATTCAACGTCGCAGAGAAAGGAACTAAAATTGAAATCGATAAACATTCAAATTTGTCGCAAGTACTTTCTTTTTTACTCTCTGCAGTGACATCAATTTAGTGTGCATTATGCTTACTTCTACATTGAACTTCAGTAACCAGATGTACTTAGTAGATTCTTCAAGACACCTTTTTGTACATACGAAGAGAAAACAAACACAATATTAACAAAATAGCATACGCAGAAATTTGTATCCGGACATATGATTATATTTCTATCCTTTAATGAGAGCGTATGAAAACTCCGTCTTCGTCATCAAGATCTTCTGTGGCCCGCTGAAGCATCATGCTGAAGAAGATAGTGAAGAGGGTTGGTGCAAGAACGCAGCCCTGCTTCACCCCGTTTGTGATTGGGAAAGGCTCTGATAGGTCGTTGCTGTTTCTGACCTGGCCACTCTGGTCTTCATGTAGCTGGATCACCATGTTGAGAAACTTTGGGGGACAGCCAAGACGCTCCATGATCTGCCACCGCACAGATGGCAGCCTATTCAACCTGCGGCGTCTTCAGGCCCACACCAAAACCCTGGAGCAACAAATTCGAGAGCTACTTTTTGCTGATGATGCTGCCCTTGTAGCCCACACAGAAACCGCCCTGCAGCATGTAACATCCTGTTTTGCAGAGGCAGCCCAGCTCTTCGGACTCGAAGTCAGTCTGAAGAAGACAGAGGTTCTCTACCAGCCCGCACCTCAGGTAGCGTACCACCCACCTCACATTACAATTGGTGAGACAGAACTGAAGACAGTCCAGCAGTTTACCTACCTGGGATGCACAATCTCCTCTGACGCAAAGATTGATAAAGATGTAGACAACAGACTGGCAAAGGCAAACGGTGCTTTTGGCAGACTCTACCACCGTGTCTGGAAAAACAAACACCTGAAGAAAGACACCAAGATCAGTGTCTACAGAGCCGTGGTACTGACCACCCTCCTGTACGGCTCTGAGTCATGGGTCACATACAGACACCACCTGCGAATTCTGGAACGCTTCCACCAACGCTGTCTCCGCTCCATCCTCGACATCCACTGGAGCGACTTCACCACGAATGCTGAGGTGCTGGAGCAAGCAGGGATCACCAGCATTGAGGCCATGTTGCTGAAAACGCAGCTACGCTGGGCAGGGCATGTCTCTAGAATGGAGGACCATCGCCTACCGAAGATGGTTCTCTACGGTGAACTTTCCACCGGACACCGCTACAGAGGCGCACCAAAGAAGAGATTTAAAGACTCTCTGAAGAAATCTCTGTCAGCCTGTCTCATAGACCATAACCAGTGGTCAGTCCTTGCTGCTGACCG
>CM060333.1:50002131-50009631 GCA_030674155.1 Stramonita haemastoma | reverse complement strand
ACAGTTAGGAAACAAACAATGTCTACAAACTAACCAATTCACCATCCTGACCTAACTTAACCCCCAAAGCCCCCCCCCCCCCCCCAAAAAGCCCCCACAAACCCCCATGCTATAACCCAGTGGTTAAGACGGACCATTCCTGTTCAATCCCCGGGGTCCATGAAGTCGTGGGTTCAAACCTCGATGGTGTTCGCGTTGCGTCTAGCAAATTAATGATCGGGATTTTTACAATCTACTTGGTCAGCTTTAAGTGTAGACCTGCCAGTGCTTCCGTTGGTATATACACACGCAGAAAATAAAAATTGAATATGCACGGTAAGGATCCTTTCATTCGTGTTAGTTTTCAGTGAGTTACAGAAATACGAACACACCCTGCATACATCTCTGAAGTTGAAATGTGGCTAGCTTTATGGTGAGCTAAAAACAGTCTTACACACAAAATGTCACCCTTGATGAACCTCAGAGCTCAAGCCAAGGACCAGAGGAAACCAACCAAATCAGGCCATGCATCTCTGAAGTTGGATTGCGGCTACCTTCACAGTGAGTAATAACGTTCCCATAACACAAAATCTCACCATTGGCGAAGCTCTATCCACGGAACAGAGAAAACCAAACAGACCAGAAAACAATCCCCCCAAAGAAAATGACCCCCAAACCCGACCCCCAATACTCACGGCTGGTTGGTTGGTCTCAAGATGCTTGCAGTGTGTCCCCAGAGAGCAGGAAGTTGACTGGCCCATGTCAGCATCAGGTCTATTTATACAGCTCTGCTCTCTGTCCACTCTCTTCCCAATGCAGCCAGTAAAACGCCACTTCAAAAGAGGCACAGATGGGTGTGTTGTGTACCGTCCTTCTTTACAATCTTCTTCATAAACGCTCCAGGAATGACCACATGGTCTCTGCATTCACAAAAGAATACATGAATAGATTGACATACTAGAATGGTCAGAATTCATATAAATAGACTGGCAGACTGACACAGCATACATTGAGCAGATTGACCCAGCATAATATTGGCTGTTTTGTGTCTGTCCAGGAAAGTTGTCCATGTTGGGATTTTTATTCCCACTACTTCGCTAGAGGTCCAAGGCCGACCCATGTGAGATTGTTTTGCATATGCCACGGTTTTTGCCCACCATGGGATGATATCTAAAAATGACGTCAGTGTGCATGCATTTTTATCACTCACACACACACACACACACACACACACACACACACACACACACACACACACACACACACATGTGACACATGAGTGTGTGTGTGCTTAGTGCATCAAGTCAAGTCAAATCAAAATGATCTTTATTTAGGGTAAAAGATTATGTTTACACAACTTTTTTTCATTCTGCCCTCACCAAAAAATCTAGAAAATTGACTTCTAAAACAATCAAAGACAAATATCAACCTTGGTTGAAAACTAAAATAAATGAGGATTTTCATCCAAATAGAATCTCACAAGATAACAAACTCAAGACAGTAACATACTCAATTGATACATAAAAAATAATAGAAATACAAAATAACGTGTGTATGAATAACGACAAAGCAGCCAAATGCTTCGAACGTAAGGGTGGACTTATATTTTGTCCGTCAGATGTTTCTTCAAAATTTTCTTAAACATTTGTTTTGAAGGAACTGATTTTAGAAAGGAAAGCAGTTGATTCCACAATGTTCTTCTTGAATAAGCAAGGCTTGATTTATAGAGATTATTATGGGGTCTGGGCAGAAACAGTCTATGGGTAGGCCTGTTTTTATTGACAGCAAATTTTTCCACGATATTCTTTGGGGCTTTCCCGTTTAATAATTGTACATACGTAGATACTTGTTGAACTGCAGTCTGTCTTTGAGTGGAAGAATATCTAGTTCTTTGTAGTTGGTGGTGGTCAGTGTATTAGGATTCAAACGGATAAGTTTCACAGCTCTTTTGTGCAGGCGGTTTATATGCTTTATTTTTGTTTCACTTGCACGATCCCATAAGGTAGAAACATAACTTATAAGAGATAGAATATGGGCGTGAAAGAATAGTTTTCGTGACTGTAGATTTAGGAAATTCTTGATTTTTTCTAAGTTGATATAATCTTACTGAGATTTGTTTTCCTAATGTGGCTATGTGATCTGACCAAGACAAGTCGTTGTCAATCACTGCACCTAGTACTTTGTGTGAGACTACTTCTTCAATTTGTTGTCCATGGATATATATTGGCGCGAATGGAGAACGCAATTTCTGTCTTTTTTGCCGAGTGGTTATAAACATACATTTTGTCTTATTAGAATTAAGAAACATATGATTGAGTTCTGTCCATTCGATAAGTTTATTGATATCTGCCTGCATATCGTTCACAAGCTGGTTTGGATCATTGTTGTTACATTGAATTGATGTATCATCAGCAAACATTTGACATGAACAATGGATATGCAGAGGTAGGTCGTTCATATAAATAGAGAAGAGAAGTGCCCCTAGCATAGATCCCTGTGGTATTCCATATTTCACGGGTAATAAGGTTGATCTCCTAGGACGGATTTCAACAAGTTGATGGCGATTAGTGAGAAATGAGTCTAAAAATGATCATGCTTTGTTGGAGATTTTATAGCATTTTAATTTTTTGATAAAGAGAGAGTTGCTAATAACATCAAAGGCTTTAGCAAAATGTAGAAAAAGAACTCCTGTAATTTCATTATTATTGATATTCAAAAAACAATGCTCAATTAGTTGTATTAAGGCTGTATGGCAAGAGCGGTTTTCACGAAAGCCTGACTGTTTTATTAATTAGATCATATATTTTAAAATGAGAATGTAAGTAAAAATGTATATGTTTTTCTAATGGTTTAGATAGGACTAACAGTATCGATACTGGCCTATAGATCGACGGATTGGTAGGGTCTCCTGATTTGTGTAAGGGTATTACTTTTGATCGTTTAAATTTCAATGGGAAATAATTTTTGTCAGTACACAAGTTAAATATGTACGTTAGGGTATCGGTTATAGCATATGCACTGATTTTTAATATTTTACTATCGATTTTGTTAAGGTCTTTTGATCCTGACTGTTTCAATTTGAGTAAGCTATTAAGCACTTCTGTTACTGTTATTGGGGATATAATAAAATCAGATGAGATGCTCTTTGATGAACAGTATTGTTTTAATTCTTTGAGCTCGTTTGTTTTTGTTTTATCATTAGATATTATAGAGTCAGCAATGTTTGCAAAGTGAGAATTCAGGTTTTCTGCTGATATTTCTTTTATGACTTTTTGGGTGCTATGTCTTGATTTATTAGTTAAGGTATTAATGGTATCATTAAATTATTGTGTGTGTGTGTGTCTGAGAGAGAGAGAGAGAGAGAGAGAGAGAGAGAGAGAGAGGAGAGAGAGAGAGAGAGAGAGAGAGAGAGAAGAGAGAGGAGAGAGAGAGAGAGAGAGAGAGAGAGAGAGAGAGAGAGAGAGAGAGAGAGGAGGAGGTGTGTAGGTATATGGGTGCGCACACGCATGCATGCGTGTGTGACGGCAGTTGTTGGAGAGTTTTCACTGCAAATTTGATTCCAGGGATATTGATCTATTGTGCAGGTGACAAGTGGCTGTTTTTGAAAGGATGTCTTGCAGTGTTTTCATTTCACCGCATTTACCTTTTTATGGCTTAAAATGTCATATGCCACGAGTGAGCACATTGTAATTCAATATTATTTTTTTGCATGCAGTATTTTGTTTACATTGCGAAAATCTAAGACTGGCATAATTTTTAAATGCATAAATCTAAGACTGACATCATTATACTCAGAAGGTACAGTTTTCTGTTATGGTGACTGTGCTGGAAATACAATGGTCTGTGAAGGACTGCAGCTATGAAATGGAGGCTGTATTTGAAGTTTGTCTTTTTTTTAATGCTTGTGTTGACATTGTCAGGTATAACTCTAGTGTCGAGATTGGACCCAGTTTTGCTTTGCGTAATGTTTTGTTCTGTAACCTTCAGCTAAGATCTGTTTCTATTGTTGGTTTAAGTCAGCACTTTATTTGGGATTTTGGAGTGAAGTTATATTTCATTTTCTTCATTTTTTTCCTTCCCTTTGAATTGTATTGTGGCCAAAGGCCAAAGTACAATAAATTCTTTCCAGTGTTCAGTGTTCAGTGTTCTCTCTCTCTCTCTCTCTCTCTCTCTCTCTCTCTCTCTCTCTCTCTCTCTTCTCTCTCTCTCTCTCTCTCTCTCTCTCCTCTCTTCGAACATTATGATGTAGAATCTGTCTGGTTTGAAGTGTCAATAAAAGGTTCACCACCTATTGCAATGGGATTCTGCTATAGGAATCCAGCAGAAAGAAAAAATTGGATTGACAAGTTTGATGCAATGATGAACGCAGTCTTATTAGAATCCAGGGAAGTAATACTACTAGGTGATTTTAATATTGATCTAACAAAAGTAAATAATGCATGGACGCAAATTACTAATTCATTCAACCTTCACCAACTAGTTAGTTTACCCACGAGAGTCACACAAAACTCAAGCACAATAATTGATCACATCTATGTATCAAATCCTAAAAACATCATAGAAACATGTGTCCCTGTCTATAACTGCAGTGATCACTACCCAGTATGTACTACATGGTCAAAAAAAGGAACAAAAATTCCCAAACCTGGCCATAAAAACATAACATATCGTTCCTTTGCAAAATTTAATGAAAAGCTTTTCCTTCTTGAACTAAGTAACTCGATGCTCTCAGAAACATTCAACATTACTGATCCAGACTCGGCCATCGAGTTTTGGATAAAAACTTTCACTGAAATTTACAATAAACATGCTCCACTTAAAACCATAAGGGTCAAACATGTCCCCAAACCGCCTTGGCTCACAAAAGAACTAGAAGAAGCATGCTATCTTAGAGATTTCTTAAAAAAAAACATAAATACCTTGAAGAGTCAAAAAGATTACGAAACGCCATAAACTCACAGAAACGTCGAGAAAAAAGAAATATTTCCAAGATTTACTATCTTCCAAACAAAACTCAAAAATCATTTGGAGGGCCATTAATCAAATAACAAACAAACAATCATCTTCCAAATCAAATGTAATCAAAGATGTTACTGCTGAACAACTCAACAATCACTTCATAAACGTTTCTACTAATGTTGTTAGCAATGACAATTCAAAATCCAATAACCTAAACACATTAAAACAATACTGCCAAGAAAAGCATATTCCCTCAAAACTCCACATACCATTTATCTCTGTTTTTGAGGTCCATAATTACATGATTCACCTCAAACAGTCAAGGACACGAGGTCTTGATGGAATAGACAGCAGAATTCTAAAACTTTCAGCTCCAGTTATCACAGACACTCTCACATATATATATATAACCAAGGTCTTGAAAAGAACTATTTTCCCAATGCCTTCAAAACTGCTAAAGTGATCCCCATCTACAAATCTGGTGACACTTCAGATCCCTCAAATTATAGGCCAATCTCTATTATATCCCTTCTTTCAAAACCCCTGGAAAAACATATAAATAAACACTTAGTCAGTCATATAGAAACTAACAACCTACTCCACCCTAATCAGTCAGGATTCAGACAAAATCACTCGTGTCATACTGCACTGACTAGTCTCATAGACAATTGGCTAACAAACATTAATGAAAATAAATTTTGTGGAGTATTATTTGTAGATTTCAAAAAAGCATTTGATACAATTGATCACACACTTCTCATCAGAAAGCTAGACCTGTACAATATATCGTCAAATAGTCTAGAACTACTTGCTTCTTATCTCAAGAACAGACAACAGTGTGTTTCAACAACTACATCCACATCCAATCTAAAACCCATTCATTATGGAGTACCACAGTGATCTATACTAGGACCAATTCTCTTTTCTTTATACATAAATGACCTTCCTCTACATATTGCATCCAAATGTGAACTATTTGCTGATGACACAACCATACATACAAGCCATAATGACATTGACTCTCTTGCAACCATATTACAACAAAGCTGTAATGATCTTGTCAAATGGACAGATCTGAACCACATGTCTATTCACCCCCAAAAAACAAAATGCATGCTTATCACCACCAGACAAAAGCGACAAAATTTACCTCATAATCAGTTTCCAATACATATAAAAAAGGAAGCAATCGAACTAACCCCTCATCACAAAGTTCTAGGAGTGACAATTGATGAAAATCTCAGCTGGATCTACCACATATCTCATCTATGCAAATACTTGTCCCAAAGAGTATACCAGTTGACTAAAATTAAACACTTCCTTGACTACCATTCAAGGAAATTATTCTTTCAAGCTTATATACAATCCTCAATAGACTATGCCTCAACCCTATGGGATTCTGCCAGTGCAAACACTATGAAACCCTTATCAAGTCTGTATAAACGTGCTCTCAAACTTATCCTCCTGAAGAAAACAACATTACTTGACGTGGATTATACTCAGTTAAGTATTCTCCCCCTACAACAAAGACTAAAATATAACAAGGGCATCCTGATGTTTAAGATAATGGCAGGAGCTGTCCCCACATCCTTAAGAGATAAGTTCCCAATGAATCGTTCCAGAAATACTGAAAAGCCAAGTATCCCAATCCCAAGAATAGACTTGTTCAAGTCCAGTTTACTATACTCAGGCCCTGTACTGTGGAACTCCCTTCCCGATTCAATTAAACAGCACCAATCATTGTCGACCTTCAAAAATCACCTAATGCACTTGATGCATCAAAACTAATGAACCAGTACTCATCCTGTTGGATATATATAATTCTCCCCCTTTCTCTCTCTTCTTCTGTGTGTGTGTGTGTGTGTGTGTGTGTGTGTGTGTGTGTGTGTGTGTGTGTGTGTGTGTGTGTGTGTTGTGTGTGTGTGTGTGTGTGTGTGTGTGTGTGTGTGTGTGTGTGTGTGTATGTGTGTGTGTGTTTAAATGTATCTTATATGTATTTTATCTTTGTGCACTTGTAACTGATTTCAAAGAGTAAATTTTTAATATTTTATTTTCATGTCACATTTATCATATGGTATATTCTTTATATATGCATAAGTAAAAGATAGGGAGTGTTAAGTGATGATATTATTGGTCAGTTGAAAATTGTGCGCAACACTACCTGGCTAAAAATGTACTGTGTACTCTCTCTCTCTCTCTCTCTCTCTCTCTCTCTCTCTCTCTTCTCCTCTCTCTCTCTCTCTTCTCTCTCTCTCTCTCTCTCTCTCTCTCTCTCTCTCTCTCTCTCTCTCTCTCTCTCTCTCTCTCTCTCTCTCTCTCTCTCTCTCTCTCTCTCTCTCTCTCTCCTCTCTCTCTCTCTCTCTCTCTCTTCTCTCTCTCTCTCTCCTCTCCTCTCTCCTCTCCTCTTGCCTAAACATGTTATCATCCATATTGAGAAATACTTTATTCACTTTTGTATTATTTAATAATCACGTGTTGAATGCAGTTGATTTTGTATAATCTTTTAATTCTCAAGTAAGCTGAATAATTATGTTCATTATGATTACAAAATGGTTATGAACG
>CM060333.1:49984631-49999631 GCA_030674155.1 Stramonita haemastoma | reverse complement strand
ACTGCACCAGCTTTTATTTTTAGACAAAACTTGCTATATTCAAGCCAGGATAGCTAGCTAGCTAGCTAGCTAGATATATAGATAGATAGGTAGACAGATATTACTAGAGCATAGTTTCCAAAATTTCTGACAACATTATTAGTAAGAGACAAAGCAATGCTACAGAAAACATTTTTTAATCTTTAACAAATTTCATAAAACTGCAAGCATCAGGTTATAATTATATACTACACTGACGTAGTTTGTTTCCCGAACAGAAGACCACAAAGAGAAGATAACCTGTTTGAGTAAGCTTTCTTATTCATAGCTTTTTTGTTATTATTGAGAATGCTTGTGGTCAGTGACTGGCACTTAGGGCTAGCAGCTGTAACAGGTGGCGTCCTATCGGGGGTCAGTCCACACGTCCAACAGTTTTAACTCTGGAGAAAGGACAAACCACATCGTTTGGGAGGAAACATCATCGCATAATGCAGAAGACATGTGGGGACGGGATGGTTTAGTGGTTAGAGCACTGTCTCGCTTTCTTTAAGCTGACAGCTTTCAGCATTGAGCGTGGTTACCAAGTGGATGGGTGACAGTTTGTGCGCTTTTGCTTCAGTCCAGTCCCCCAGCTCACCCAGGTGTCAATGGGTACCTGCCCTCTTTAGGGTCAGGGAAGGTAAAGCAGCGAGGGAGAGGAGATGGGCGCCGCCCTCAATATGCTGGCCCCTGGAGAAGTCTGACATCTCGTCCCCATCGACCACAAAGGTTGTGGGGCAACAAAGCCTGTCACCACCATCACCCACATGTCTTTCCTAGCAGTGTTAGTTCCCCGAAAAAAAGATTAGATTTCATTTTATTTGTGTGTTTTCTTGGGGGGTTCTGCCTCTTCTGTATGAGATGCAAAGCAATATTTTTTTCTTCATTTTTCTTTTTAAATTTTTTTTCTGGTGTTTTTTTTTGTCTTGTTTTTTGTTTTATCTTTCTTCTTTTCTTTTTTCTCTCTTTTTTAACATCTCTGTTTATAAGCAAAACAACAAATGTTTTCCCCTTTCTTTTTCCATTGCCTTTGTTGTTGTTGTTGTTGTTTTAAGGGGTGCTGTACACTTTTCTCTTCATAGACAACAACAACCTAAAACTGGAACATTTTTTCTTTTGTGCTTATTTACTTATTTATTTATTTATTTATTTATTTATTTTATATCGAGGATAATGGGATAAGCACTCATGTGCTTTTTTTTTCATCCAGTCCCCGTGTGTATGTAGTTGTGTAAATATTGTCATCTGTTCCCACCGACACACAATGGCCTACTCTTACGAAAAGCGGAACAGGATGCTTAATGTCGTAAGCAGTCCCTTTCCTGGTGTGTATTGATGCATGCCCTCTGAGAATCATTTCTACTGACTACATTTGTCTGGGGACGAGATGGCTCGGTGGTCAGTGCACTCGCTTTCTCCCAGCCAATGTGAAGCAGCATCGAGCGTGGTTACCAATTGGATAGGTGACCGTTTGTGCGCCTTGGCTTCAGTACAGTCCCTCAGTTCACCCAGCTGTACGTGGGTACCTGTCTCTTTAGAGACAGGGAATTTAAAGTAGATATTCAACTGCATGGAATATTCTCCTGATTTTTGTTTTGTTGTCCTGATGTGTGTGTGTGTGTGTGTGTGTGTGTGTGTGTGTGTGTGTGTGTGTGTGTGTGTGTGTGTGTGTGTGTGGTGTGTGTGTAGCTGCGTACTTTCATAAACGTTAAAACGAGCGATTTTCTCTGTCTGAATTTGCTTTTGTCCTAGTGTGTGATAGTGGCGGTGTTAGGTTTCCATTCTTCCACCAATTTACACATCCATCCCATCATCCTCTACTGGTTTGGCAGGGTACTGAACATAAACATACCCAGCATGCACCCTGTGCCTGAACAGGGATAGACTCCAATTGCTTCAGCTTACCCAGGAAACAGGTCATGAAAAAAATTCAGCAATATGCCCCAATGATTTCCTCTGAAGTCGGAGTGTGGCTGCCTATGCACGCAAACTTTTCATTCAGTGTGAAATCTTAATCTCACTGATCCCCAGGTGAGATGAGTGAATCAGAGTGCACATTCTGGGTGACCCCCAGAGTGTTAAGCTGGGGAACACCCAACAACAACAACTCCTCAAGGAGTTAAAGTTAAGGGAGAGAATGGCCAGGTATACGTCGGTGCTATTTATTCTTTATGTATTCATTTTTTAAAAATTCTTTTTATTTCGAGAAACAATGGAAGAAGCACTCAGGTGCTTTATTTCATCCAGTCCCTATGTGTATACTGTTTTGTAGATTTTGTCGTTCGTTCCTACCCGCACACAAATGGCCTACTCTACCAAAAAAGCGAAACGGGTTTTAACGTGTGCTCAAGATATTCTGCATGCGTTCACACACGGGACCTCAGTTTATACTCTGCCTCGAAGAACTTTTGGGGGGGAGTGAAGTCGGCACTGATGTTAACTCCAGAGGAAAAATCCTCTTGAACAGGATACGAACCCGGGTCAGCAGATCACGAGAGCATCTTTCTGGCCACAAGGCTGTCCTGTCCCCTAACTTTGGGGGGAGTGGAGTCACTAGAAACGAGATGGGCCAGGCTTCTCCACGTTCAACGTGCAAACAGCTCACTGTCTGCACAACTCTCCCAGAACAGCGCCCTGACAACTCCTTAGGAAGTCCAGGAAGAAGCCAAATTAGGTCAGGTCAGGTCAGGTCAGGTCACGTCACGTCGAGTTGAGTCAAGTCTAGTCAGGCCAAGTCACACATCAAGTCAAGTCACGTCAAGTCAGGTGAGGTCACGTCACGTTGGGTCAAATCAAGTCAAGTCAGATCATGTTAAGTCAAGTCAAGTCACCTCACTAAGTGACGCGTCCTTGGGGAAAACTGGAGACTAAGAGGTAAACAATACAGCATTTTGTGTATTATGCCATATTTTGCTCACTGGCCTTAGAACAACAGCTGAAAATGAAGCCCACCCTATACACTCAAATCAGCCAACATTATGCTCGGTCAATCTGCTCAATGTATGCTTTGTCAGTCTCTCAGTTTATTCTTGACCATCATGGTCTGTCAATCTATTCATGTATTCTTTTGTGAATGCACAGACCTGGCGGTCATTCTTGAACCGTTTATGAAGAAGGTTGTAAAGAAGGACGGTACACAACACACCCATCTGTGCCTCTTTTGAAGTGGCGTTTTACTGGCTGCATTGGGAAGAGAGTGGACAGAGAGCAGAGCTGTATAAATAGACCTGATGCTGACAGGAGCCATTCAACTTCCTGCTCTCTGGGGACACACTGCAAGCATCTTCAGACCAACCAAACAACCGTGAGTATTTTGTGGGTTTGGTTTTCTTTTTCTTTATCTTCCTCAAACCTTCCGACAGCAACTATTGTCGTCTATCTGATGAGCAGAAATGCCGTGTCCTACCCTATTGTCGTCTATCTGATGAGCAGAAATGCCGTGTCCTACCCTATTGTCGTCTATCTGATGAGCAGAAATGCCGTGTCCTACCCTATTGTCGTCTATCTGATGAGCAGAAATGCCGTGTCCTACCCTATTGTCGTCTATCTGATGAGCAGAAATGGCGTGTCCTACCCTATTGTCGTCTATCTGATGAGCAGAAATGCCGTGTCCTACCCTATTGTCGTCTATCTGATGAGCAGAAATGCCGTGTCCTACCCTATTGTCGTCTATCTGATGAGCAGAAATGCCGTGTCCTACCCTATTGTCGTCTATCTGATGAGCAGAAATGCCGTGTCCTACCCTATTGTCGTCTATCTGATGAGCAGAAATGCCGTGTCCTACCCTATTGTCGTCTATCTGATGAGCAGAAATGCTGTGTCCTACCCTATTGTGGTCTATCTGATGAGCAGAAATGCCGTGTCCTACCCTATTGTCGTCTATCTGATGAGCAGAAATGCCGTGTCCTACCCTATTGTCGTCTATCTGATGAGCAGAAATGCCGTGTCCTACCCTATTGTCGTCTATCTGATGAGCAGAAATGCCGTGTCCTACCCTATTGTCGTCTATCTGATGAGCAGAAATGCCGTGTCCTACCCTATTGTCGTCTATCTGATGAGCAGAAATGCCGTGTCCTACCCTATTGTCGTCTATCTGATGAGCAGAAATGCCGTGTCCTACCCTATTGTCGTCTATCTGATGAGCAGAAATGGCGTGTCCTACCCTATTGTCGTCTATCTGATGAGCAGAAATGCCGTGTCCTACCCTATTGTCGTCTATCTGATGAGCAGAAATGGCGTGTCCTACCCTATTGTCGTCTATCTGATGAGCAGAAATGCCGTGTCCTACCCTATTGTCGTCTATCTGATGAGCAGAAATGCCGTGTCCTACCCTATTGTCGTCTATCTGATGAGCAGAAATGCCGTGTCCTACACTATTGTCGTCTATCTGATGAGCAGAAATGGCGTTGTCCTACCCTATTGTCGTCTATCTGATGAGCAGAAAATGCCGTGTCCTACCCTATTGTGGTCTATCTGATGAGCAGAAATGCCGTGTCCTACCCTATTGTCGTCTATCTGATGAGCAGAAATGCCGTGTCCTACCCTATTGTCGTCTATCTGATGAGCAGAAATGCCGTGTCCTACCCTATTGTCGTCTATCTGATGAGCAGAAATGCCGTGTCCTACCCTATTGTCGTCTATCTGATGAGCAGAAATGCCGTGTCCTACCCTATTGTCGTCTATCTGATGAGCAGAAATGCCGTGTCCTACCCTATTGTGTCTATCTGATGAGCAGAAATGCCGTGTCCTACCCTATTGTCGTCTATCTGATGAGCAGAAATGCCGTGTCTACCCTATTGTCGTCTATCTGATGAGCAGAAAGTGCCTACATGGTTTTGTAAGCTGTCTACTATTGTGTTGATGGCAAAATGCGTGTCCTCCCTTTGTCTATGATAAAATGCCGTTCCTACCCTATGTGTCTATCTGATGAGCAGAAATGCCGTGTCCGCCTATTGTGTCTATTGATGAGCAGAAATGCCGTTCCTACCCATGTGTTATCTGATGAGCAGAAATCCGTGTCCTCCCTATGTGGTCATCTGATGAGCAGAAAGCCGTGTCCTCCCTATTGTCGTCTATCTGATGAGCAAAATGCCGTGCCTACCTTTGTGTCTATTGATGAGCAGAAATGCGTGCCTACCTAGTGTCTCTATTGATGAGCGAAATGCCGTGTCCTCCCTATGTCGTCTATCTGATGAGCAGAAATGCCGTGTCCTACCCTATTGTTCTATCTGATGAGCAGAAATGCCGTGTCCACCTATGTCGTCTATCTGATGAGCAGAAAGCGTGTCTACCCTATTGTCGTCTATCTGATGAGCAGAAATGCGTGTCCTACCCATTGTGTCTATTGATGACAAAGCGTGTCCTCCCTATGTCGTCTATCTGATGAGCAGAAATGCGTGTCCTACCTATGTCGTCTATCTGATGAGCAGAAATGCCGTGTCCTACCCTATTGTGGTCTATTGATGAGCAGAAATGCCGTGTCCTGCCCTATTGTCGTCTATCTGATGAGCAGAAATGCCGTGTCCTACCCTATTGTCGTCTATCTGATGAGCAGAAATGCGTGTCCTACCCTAGTCGTCTATCTGATGAGCAGAAATGCGTGTCCTGCCCATTGTCGTCATCTGATGAGCAGAAATGCCGTGTCCTACCCTATTGTCGTCTATCTGATGAGCAGAAATGCCGTGTCCTACCCTATGTCGTCTATTGATGAGCAGAATGCGTGTCCACCCTATTGTCGTCTATCTGATGAGCAGAAATGCCGTGTCCTACCCTATTGTCGTCTATTGATGAGCAGAAATGCCGTGTCCTGCCCTATTGTCTCTATCTGATGAGCAGAAATGCGTGTCCTCCCTATTGTCGTCTTTGATGAGCGAATGCCGTGTCCACCTATTGTGTCTATCTGATGAGCAGAAATGCCGTGTCCACCCTATTGCGTCTATCTGATGAGCAGAAATGCCGTGTCCTACCCTATTGTGTCTATCTGATGAGCAGAAATGCGTGTCCTACCTATTGTGGTCTATCTGATGAGCAAAATGCGTGTCCTACCCTATTGTGGTCTATTGATGAGCAAAATGCCGTGTCCTACCTATTGTGTCTATGATGACAGAAAGCCGTGTCCTACCTATGTCGTCTATCTGATGAGCGAAATGCGTGTCCTACCTATTGTCGTCTATCTGATGACAGAAATGCGTGTCTACCCTATTGTCGTCTATCTGATGAGCAGAAATGCCGTGTCCTCCCTATTGTCGTCTATCTGATGACAGAAATGCCGTGTCCTCCCTATTGTGTCTATCTGATGAGCAGAAATGCCGTGTCTACCTATTGTCGTCTATCTGATGAGCAGAAATGCCGTGTCTCCTATTGTGTCTATCTGATGAGCAGAAATGCGTGTCCTACCCTATTGTGTCTATCTGATGAGCAAAATGCGTGTCCTACCCTATTGTCGTCTATCTGATGAGCAGAAATGCGTGTCCTACCTATTGCGTCTATCGATGAGCAGAAATGCGTGTCCTCCCTATTGTGTCTATCTGATGAGCAGAAAGCGTTCTACCCTATTGTGTCTATCTGATGAGCAAAAGCCGTTCCCTATTGGTCATCTGAGGCAGAAGCCGTGTCCTACTATGTGTCTATTGATGACAAATCCGTGTCTCCCTATGTGTCTATCTGATGACAGAAATGCGTGTCCTCCCTTTGTGTCTATTGATGCAAAATGCGTGTCACCTATGTCGTCTATCGATAGCAAAATGCCGTGCCTCCCTATTGTCGTCTACTGATGACAAAATGCGTGTCCTCCCTATGTGTCTATGATGAGCAGAAATGCCTTCTACCCTATTGTCTCTATCTGATGAGCAGAATGCGTGTCCACCCTATGTCGTCTATCGATGACAGAAATGCCGTGTCTCCTATGTCGTCTACTGATGAGCAAAATGCGTGTCTACCTATTGTCTATCGATGAGCAGAAATGCGTGTCTCCCTATTGTCTCTTCTGATGAGCAAAATGCGTGTCCTACCCATTGTCGTCTATCTGATGAGCAGAAATGCCGTGTCCTGCCCTATTGTGGTCTATCTGATGAGCAGAAATGCCGTGTCCTACCCTATTGTGGTCTATCTGATGAGCAGAAATGCCGTGTCCTGCCCTATTGTGGTCTATCTGATGAGCAGAAATGCCGTGTCCTACCCTATTGTGGTCTATCTGATGAGCAGAAATGCCGTGTCCTACCCTATTGTGGTCTATCTGATGAGCAGAAATGGCGTGTCCTACCCTATTGTCGTCTATCTGATGAGCAGAAATGCCGTGTCCTACCCTATTGTCGTCTATCTGATGAGCAGAAATGCCGTGTCTACCCTATTGTGGTCTATCTGATGAGCAGAAATGCCGTGTCCTACCCTATTGTGGTCTATCTGATGAGCAGAAATGCCGTGTCCTACCCTATTGTCGTCTATCTGATGAGCAGAAATGCCGTGTCCTACCCTATTGTCGTCTATCTGATGAGCAGAAATGCCGTGTCCTACCCTATTGTCGTCTATCTGATGAGCAGAAATGCCGTGTCCTACCCTATTGTCGTCTATCTGATGAGCAGAAATGCCGTGTCCTACCCTATTGTCGTCTATCTGATGAGCAAGAAATGCCGTGTCCTGCCCTATTGTGGTCTATCTGATGAGCAGAAATGCCGTGTCCTACCCTATTGTCGTCTATCTGATGAGCAGAAATGCCGTGTCCTACCCTATTGTCGTCTATCTGATGAGCAGAAATGCCGTGTCCTGCCCTATGTCGTCTATCTGATGAGCAGAAATGCCGTGTCCTACCCTATTGTCGTCTATCTGATGAGCAGAAATGCCGTGTCCTACCCTATTGTCGTCTATCTGATGAGCAGAAATGCGTGTCCTACCCTATTGTCGTCTATCTGATGAGCAGAAATGGCGTTGTCCTACCCTATTGTCGTCTATCTGATGAGCAGAAATGCCGTGTCCTACCCTATTGTCGTCTATCTGATGAGCAGAAATGCCGTGTCCTACCCTATTGTCGTCTATCTGATGAGCAGAAATGCCGTGTCCCTGCCTTTATTGTCGTCTATCATGTTGATGAGCAGAAATGCCGTGTCCTGCCCTATTGTCGTCTATCTGATGAGCAGAAATGCCGTGTCCTGCCCTATTGTCGTCTATCTGATGAGCAGAAATGCCGTGTCCTGCCCTATTGTCGTCTATCTGATGAGCAGAAATGCCGTGTCCTGCCCTATTGTCGTCTATCTGATGAGCAGAAATGCCGTGTCCTGCCCTATTGTCGTCTATCTGATGAGCAGAAATGCCGTGTCCTGCCCTATTGTCGTCTATCTGATGAGCAGAAATGCCGTGTCCTGCCCTATTGTCGTCTATCTGATGAGCAGAAATGCCGTGTCCTACCCTATTGTCGTCTATCTGATGAGCAGAAATGCCGTGTCCTGCCCTATTGTCGTCTATCTGATGAGCAGAAATGCCGTCTATTGTGTCTACCTGCCTATTGTCGTCCTATTGTCGTATTGAGAGCAAAATGCCGTGTCCTGCCCTATTGTCGTCTATCTGATGAGCAGAAATGCCGTTGTCCTCCCTATTGTCGTCTATCTGATGAGCAGAAATGCCGTGTCCTGCCCTATTGTCGTCTATCTGATGAGCAGAAATGCCGTGTCCTGCCCTATTGTCGTCTATCTGATGAGCAGAAATGCCGTGTCCTACCCTATTGTCGTCTATCTGATGAGCAGAAATGCCGTGTCCTGCCCTATTGTCGTCTATCTGATGAGCAGAAATGCCGTGTCCTGCCCTATTGTCGTCTATCTGATGAGCAGAAATGCGTGTCCTGCCCTATTGTCGTCTATCTGATGAGCAGAAATGCCGTGTCCTGCCCTATTGTCGTCTATCTGATAGGCAGAAATGCCGTGTCCTGCCCTATTGTCGTCTATCTGATGAGCAGAAATGCCGTGTCCTACCCTATTGTCGTCTATCTGATGAGCAGAAATGCCGTGTCCTCCCTATTGTCGTCTATCTGATGAGCAGAAATGCCGTGTCCTGCCCTATTGTCGTCTATCTGATGAGCAGAAATGCCGTGTCCTGCCCTATTGTGTCTATCTGATGAGCAGAAATGCCGTGTCCTACCCTATTGTCGTCTATCTGATGAGCAGAAATGCCGTGTCCTACCCTATTGGCTTGAGGGGTCCCTATTCGTTGATGAGCAGAAATGGCGTGTCCTACCCTATTGTCGTCTATCTGATGAGCAGAAATGCCGTGTCCTGCCCTATTGTCGTCTATCTGATGAGCAGAAATGCCGTGTCCTACCCTATTGTCGTCTATCTGATGAGCAAATCCGTGTCTACCTATTCGTCTATCTGATGAGCAGAAATGCCGTGTCCTGCCCTTTGTCGTCTATAGTATGAGCAAATGGTGATCCTACCTAATTGTGCTTTGATGAGAAATGCGTTGTCTACCTATTGTCGTCTTTCTGTGAGCAAAATGCGTTGTCTACCTTTTCGTCTATCTGATGAGCAGAAATGTGTGTCTCCCATTGTCTATTTGACAATCCGGTCTCCTTTCTGAGAAATGTTGTTCTATTTCCGTCTTTCTGAGAGAAATGTTGTTATCTTTTCGTCTTTCTGGAGAATCTGTTGTTATCTTTTCGTCTTCTGGAGAAACTGTTGTTATCTTTTCCGTCTTTCTGGAGAACTGTTGTTATCTTTTCCGTCTTTCTGGAGAACTGTTGTTTCTTTTCGGTCTTTCTGGAGAACTGTTGTTATCTTTTCGTCTTTCTGGAGAACTGTTGTTATCTTTTCGGTCTTTCTGGAGAACTGTTGTTATCTTTTCGTCTTTCTGGAGAACTGTTGTTTATCTTTTCGGTCTTTCTGGAGAACTGTTGTTTTTCTCTTTCTGGAATGTTGTTTCTTCGGTCTTTCTGGAGAACTGTTGTTGTCTTTTCGGTCTTTCTGGAGAACTGTTGTTGTCTTTTCGGTCTTTCTGGAGAACTGTTGTTGTCTTTTCGGTCTTTCTGGAGAACTGTTGTTGTCTTTTCGGTCTTTCTGGAGAACTGTTGTTATCTTTTCGGTCTTTCTGGAGAACTGTTGTTGTCTTTTCGGTCTTTCTGGAGAACTGTTGTTGTCTTTTCGGTCTTTCTGGAGAACTGTTGTTGTCTTTTCGGTCTTTCTGGAGAACTGTTGTTGTCTTTTCGGTCTTTCTGGAGAACTGTTGTTATCTTTTCGGTCTTTCTGGAGAACTGTTGTTGTCTTTTCGGTCTTTCTGGAGAACTGTTGTTGTCTTTTCGGTCTTTCTGGAGAACTGTTGTTGTCTTTTCGGTCTTTCTGGAGAACTGTTGTTGTCTTTTCGGTCTTTCTGGAGAACTGTTGTTGTCTTTTCGGTCTTTCTGGAGAACTGTTGTTGTCTTTTCGGTCTTTCTGGAGAACTGTTGTTATCTTTTCGGTCTTTCTGGAGAACTGTTGTTGTCTTTTCGGTCTTTCTGGAGAACTGTTGTTGTCTTTTCGGTCTTTCTGGAGAACTGTTGTTGTCTTTTCGGTCTTTCTGGAGAACTGTTGTTGTCTTTTCGGTCTTTCTGGAGAACTGTTGTTGTCTTTTCAGTCTTTCTGGAGAACTGTTGTTATCTTTTCCGTCTTTCTGGAGAACTGTTGTTATCTTTTCCGTCTTTCTGGAGAACTGTTGTTATCTTTCCGGTCTTTCTGGAGAACTGTTGTTATCTTTCCGGTCTTTCTGGAGAACTGTTGTTATCTTTCCGGTCTTTCTGGAGAATTGTTGTTATCTTTTCGGTCTTTCTGGAGAACTGTTGTTATCTTTTCGGTCTTTCTGGAGAAAATAAAGTCCGGAGAATAGACTCAAGAAGACAAAAAATAGACAAGAAGGAGGTGACAGGAAGAAAAGGAACAGGGTAGAAACAAAGAAAAAGAAGGAAAAGGGAATTCCTGACACAGAATTTCCAGGAGGTGGGTATGCTCTTTCATGCTGACAGGCCCCCGTGTCCATAGTTAGTGGAGGGGGGGGGGGGTGATGAATTAATGATTGAAGTTTTCAGGGTTTGGTGAGTTGGTTGGCTGGTCAATTCGGTACTGAATTGTTTCTGTTGTTTCTTCAACACTTTTTTGTGATTTTGTTTGGCTCTTTCTCCTATTTTGTCTTGTTCCATCTTTCCTTCTGAATTTCTTTAAATTTTTTTGGAGTATTTTTCGGGTCTTTTTTCAGGTTTTTTCTCTATTCTACTCGCTTTCTTTCCTTTGTTTATTGTGAATTTTGTCAGTGTGTTTCTGGTTTTGGGTTGTTTCTTGTAGTAGTGGTTTTCTTTTTTCTGTCAAAATAGTTTCTTTTTGTTTGTTTTGTTGTGACTCGTTTGTTTGTTTGTTTGTTTACTGTCTTGTTTCTTTTTTCTGTATTTGTTGGGCTGTCTAAGTTGTCATTAATATCTCAGCGGCTCTGCACCCACGCCCTTTAACCTGATCTCACCAGTCATAGCTACATCCAGGATGGCTCTGTCGGATCGTCCCCACACAGCTAAGATCAAGAAAATGGTGGATCCGTGGTCTAGAGGTGAACACACCTGACTAGAGAGCGAAAAGTCTTGGTCGGTTTGAACCCCGCTTGGGCCCAAAACTTCCCCCCCCCCCCCCCATCCATTAGACCATGAGTGGTGTTCTGGGTGCTAGTCTTTCGGATGAGAGGATAAACCGAGGTCCCGTGTGTTAAACAAAACTATTTGGCGCAATTAAAAGGACCAGCAGCAACAAGAGAGTTGTCCCTGGCAAAACTCTGAAGAAAAAAAGCCACTCAGATAGGAAAACAAAGACAGCTGCAGGCAGGAAAAGAAAAAAAAATACTGGGTGGTGCTGCTCTTGTGGCGACGCGTTCCTCCCGGGGAGAACAGCCCGATTTTCACCCAGAGAAATCTGCCGTGAATTAAAGTGGTAAAAAAAAAGCATGTGCAGAGTTATCGGTATCAAACATCAACGAGGCCACTAGCCAGATCTCTGCACATCTAGGTCATGTTCAAAAGCACCTAGTCAGCAAAAAAACAAACCAACAAATAATGTGATATTTCATTGGACAAAATTATGGACATTTTTTTTCTGATCACATCTGGGCCATGTTTAATAGCACCTTGTCAGAAAAAAAAACCCACCCCAAAAACAAAGAAATAATGTGATATTTCATTGGACAAAATTATGGAACTATTTTTTTCTGATCAGGACCAAATTGACGAAAAGGAATCACCATGAAGCTGTGTATTGCCCTGTGTGTCTTGGCCCTGGCTGCTGTGGGTAAGTAAGTGTGTGTGTGTGTGTGTGTGTGTGTGTGTGTGTGTGTGTGTGTGTGTGTGTGTGTGTGTGTGTGTGTGTGTGTGTGTGTGTGTGTTGTTCTTCAGTTTAACGTCCTTCCACTAAATAGTGATATCAGACAAAAAAGTGTGTGTGTGTGCGCGCGCGCGCGCGCGCGCGTGTGTGTGTATGTGTGTGAGTGTGGTGTGTGTGAGTGTGTGTGTGTGTGTGTGTGTGTGTGTGTGTGAGAGAGAGAGAGAGAGAGAGAGAGAGAGAGGAGAGAGAGAGAGAGAGAGAGAGAGAGAGAGAGAGAGAGAGAGAGAGAGAGAGAGAGAGAGAGAGAGAGAATGTGTGTGTGTGTATAAGTGTGTGCACGCCACGTATGCCTGCATTCATATGTGAGTGTGTGTGCGTGCGCGCGCCTGCGTGTGTGCGTGCGTGCGTGTGTGTGTGTGTGTGTGTGTGTGTGTGTGTGTGTGTGTGTGTGTGTGTGTGTGTGTGTGTGTGTGTGTGTGTGTGTGTGTGTGTGTGTGTCTTTGTTGATTCTAAATCTGTGTTGTGTGCGTTAAATTCCCAAAATCAAAATACTCGACTAGATATGATTACTGAAATCAAACATGTTGTTCATCTACTATCCCTGAAAGGCATTAGTGTTACTTTCTGTTGGGTGCCTTCTCACTGTGGGATTAATTTTAATGATCGGGTGGATAGAGCTGCGCGAAGAGGAGCACGCAATGTTGAAGGATCTCTTTTAGTTAATATACCGTTAGACCTCCGAGAGGGTTATGAACTTTTAAAGCATTCCTCTTACGATAAGGCAAATGAAAGACTGAAAAATTCGGATAGTTATTACTCTCAAAACTGCCTTAATACCACGGGTGTACAAAACACTAAACTCCCCTTTTTAAAGCCATCTATGTCTGTTTCCAGACAAATCTCAAGTTTAGTCTATAGATTTCGTTTAAATGCCCTTCGCACAAAATATTGCAAGAACATACTATGCCTGTGTGGAAAACAAATAAGTGTTAAACATTTGCTTACATGTCCTAGAATTAAAGAAAATATCTTTATTATGTTGAAAGATCCTTGCCTTTCAGAATCATCCGTAAGGCTTAAAAGTATCCTAAACAATGATATACTTCTTTGCAGAATTTCTGAATGTCTGCTACACAGCCCAGTTGGTATCTTCCTCTGATTGATCATTTTGTTTTAAAGGAAATTCTTTAGGACCTGTTTCTGTATACCTCTCCAACTGCCTCCCCTCCCCCCCCCAACTTTACCACATTATCTGCTTTATTATGTGTGTGTGTGTGTGTGTGTGTGTGTGTGTGTGTGTGTGTGTGTGTGTGTGTGTGTGTGTGTGTGTGTGTGTGTGTGTGTGTGTATGTGGACATCAACCAACACGAAAATGAATTATCTTTTTCACAAATCAGGTTGTTTCTCATGTGTATTTGTGCATTTGTTGCGATCATATTTTAAGAACTACTGGTTTCCAATGAAGATATAGCAATGCAGAAACTTGGAGAACTTTTTGTCCGATTTAATTATTTTATTTTTCCTTGTAGGCTAATTTGTCAAGGTACTAAAAGTTGTGTTAACATTTTTAGATCTTAAAAACCTAATGAGAAAAGATCAGAGCTCCGGTTTGTTTTTGTTTTTTTTTAATCTAAAATTCAGAGGCACAATTATTCAAACGTGTCAAGGAAGATCAATGTATGATGTATTGATTGCAGAAATATAAAACGTACTACTGACTGTTCTGAAGTTTGGCGGTATTCAATCTTTTGTGCTATTAATTTTTGTCGGCCATATAGAATGGTTTTCCAATGCAACCAGTGCTTGAAGAGTTGTGTCTATTTCTATGTATCTATGTATCTATGTATCTATGTATCTGTCTATCTATCTATCTATCTATCTATCTATCTATCTATCTATCTATCTATCTATCTATCTATCTATCTATCTATCTATCTTTCTATCTTTCTATCCCATAGTCTGACGATCGTAGGGGCACCTCCGAAGACTTGACAACCAGTTCCCTCCATTCCTCTCTTGAATAGTTTAATTGTACAGAATTATATTACGGAGGTCTGGGTGATTTATAAGAACATCCACGATAGAACCAATCCCATACTAACATGACTTTGATTCAGAAATAGCCTCTATACCTGGCCTTCAGTTTTGTTGTGCAGAATGTGAAGAACACGGTTGCACCAAGCTGTGTTCTGATCTCCTGCCTTGTTTCTGAAGCACAAGCCAACTGCTCTGATGGCTTCTCTCTTTTTTCCTCAGCCCTGGCCGGCGGAAAGAACAGCTGTGAAGGCAACGGGCGGATGACCCGTCAGTTTAACGGCAGAAAGGAGGATACCAAGATGCCCTGCAAGTACCACGCTGTCCGTCAGGTGTGCGGCAGTTACGAGGTCACCCTCACCCCGGGTAACGTCTACCTGCACCCCAAGTACCGTCTGGATTCTCTCTGGCTGGGGTTCCGCGAGGTGGGCAGCAAGAAAAGCTGGGAGGGACGTACCGACAACAAGATCGCTGTCAAGGTGGGGGCCCAGTTGCCTGCAGTCTGTCTGTCTGTCTGTCTGTCTGTCTGTCTGTCTGTCTGTCTGTCTGTCTGTCTGTCCGCTGAGGAATTTGGGTTTTTTTCATCATCAGTATCTGTTCAGGAGGTTGTTAGTTGACTGTGGATCCTGTAGTAGTT
>CM060333.1:49972131-49977131 GCA_030674155.1 Stramonita haemastoma | reverse complement strand
CTGACCCCCCCCCCCAAAAAAAAAAAAAAAACAAAAAAAAACCAACAACTGATTCCTGTTTTATACATATTCATTTCATAAAGTTACAAAAACAGCCAGTGATTATGATTAAAAATAATTTGCATAATTTTCTAACCTGTACTTTAAACTGCATATAAAAATTTTAATAAGAAAAAGGAGGAATCTATCCCACCATCTTTTAAAAAAAAAATGTGACCTAAGGCAATCTCCTTACGCCATACTCCTCTGCCCCCACAAATGAACATCTGTCATAACTATCACAAATTGAAAACAAAAAACTCCTGCATACTTTCTATTCCCTTCAATATACCATAAAATCCCTAGCATAAGCCCACCATCTAGCAAACGCCCACCCCCCACTTTGGGCCAAAAGTTGTGCACAGGGGTAACTACCTAGCAAACGCCCAGCCTGCTTTTTTCAAAGAGACTATGCTCACTTTCACTAGGATTTGTGCAGACTGTTCTAAAAGTCCTTTGACGACTGTTCCTGATGACCCGAAGATGGTTCTTGAATCTCTCTGTGCCATTTTTGCAAAAATACCGAAGCGACAGTCTTACACTGTATAGTGTATCATTCAAATTGGAAGCCCTCTAGTATCTGGATAGCCGGAATGTGCCCGTGAATTTTCTGTGGATAGGAAGAGGATCAGGGAATGGAGTGAAAACAGACATAGACTTGAACAGCAGTACGGAAAAGACAAACAAAAACGAAAACTGTCAAAAGGATCAGCAGTTAGATCTGAACATGTCGACCAAGGTGTGCTGCTTTATCTGGAAAATGAAAGATCTGAAGGCAGGGTATAGCGAAACAAGGACCTACAACGGAAAGGGATGGAACTCGTTGGCTTTCTTTGCCTCAAAATCCCTTTTTTTTAATTTATGTTCCTTCACTTCTACTCACACGACCTACCTTACATGCTGTCGGGATTTGCATTCACTCAATCACACGGTTGAGCACAAAAATTATTTTGTGCAAAGGGGTCTATACCTAGCAAACGCCCACCCCCCAATTTTGCCCTAAACCAGTGCACAGGGGGGGGGGGGGGGGGGGGGGGCGTATGCTAGGGATTTTACGGTATATTCGTAATCCATACATATTCTTTTGAGGACATTTCTGGATATTTGGATTTATACATCATTAGCAACTTTCGTTTTAGGGATGGGGGGGGGGGGGGAAATAGGGGTGGGGGATGGGGGGGGGCAGGTATTGGGAAAGAGGAAAGATGTGGAGACAATGTGGTAGATATAATTTAGATATGTATATGGTGCATGGCATCATATTGTGTGTGTGTGCGTGTGTGTGCGTGCGTGCGGGTGAGGATAAGTTCGTGATAGGTAAATTTTCAGTCTATATCAATAAGTTATTGAGTAATTTTCTTTAATTGCCATAATGTGCATATGAAATAATGTGCATTCTGAAATATTCTTTATGGCTACAAAATATTTGACTGTATGCAATTGATGTCTTAAAGCTTTGACGGTCAATTGAATGTTACCTACACAAAAAGGAATGCATTAACCAAAAACATATTAAAACATCAATCATAATCATCAACCATTTCTCCAAACCAAATGTTTTTATCTTCTGTCCTGTTGATAAACCCTTACATCGACTGCAGTATATTTTCTTCAATGTTGAATTCTTTATGACAAATACTGCAAAAATGGGGTGGGCCAGTCAGTCCCTAATTTTTTTAAAAAACTGAAACGGTTTTTAATGAATTATGCATTAGCTAATCAGAAGGGGAGAGGGAGACAGGGAGGGGAGGGAGGGAGGGAGGGAGGGAGAGAGAGAGAGAGAGAGAGAGAGGAGAGAGAGAGAGAGAGAGAGAGAGAGAGAGAGAGAGAGAGAGAGAGAGAGAGAGAGAGAGAGAGAGAGAGAGAGAGAGAGAGAGAGAGAGAGAGAGAGAGAGAGAGAGAGAGAGGGGAGAGAGAGAGAGAGAGATCTTTATTTTCCAAGGGTTATAGATAAGCATTCGCATAAATTATTTTTCTCCGTCCCTTGCCCTGATTACGGACTATCAACAAATCAAGAAGGAACGCCTTCGCAAAAAGCTCAACTACAAAACAGCAATCTGACAATCAGTAAGATAAAGGAACAAGCGGTAAGTAAACGAACAGGTCACTGCAGGTACACGTTCTCTCCTTCTGTTAAAAAAAGAAAGAAAGAAAAGAAATGCACACATTTACTGAGAAAAATAAAACTAAATTGTCAACAGCTTGAAGACAAGTAATGACCTAACGCTCATTTATATAACCTGCTGTCTATGGGAGAGATTCACATGCAGGGTGTGCGGGATATGTACTTACAAAGCCTCTTTCACTTCCTTTTCATTTCTATTGGGATGAGGGTAGCAATAGTCTATTGTGCTGAAAAGAGAACATCTACAATCAGTAATTATTTTTCAAAAGCAAGTTAGGAAAAAGTATTAAAAATACTAATAAAGAGAGAGAGAGAGAGAGAGAGAGAGAGAGAGAGAGAGAGAGAGAGAGGGAGAGAGAGAGAGAGAGGAGAGAGAGAGAGAGAGAGAGAGAGAGAGAGAGAGAGAGAGAGAGAGACAGACAGACAGACAGACAGACAGACAGACAGACAGACAGACAGACAGACAGACAGACAGACAGACAGACAGACAGACAGAGACAGAGAGAGAGACAGAGAGAGAGACAGAGACAGAGAGAGAGAGACAGAGAGAGACACACACAGAGAGAGACACACAGAGAGAGACAAGGCAAGGCAAGGCAAATTCTTTGATTCGAGGATAATGAATAAGCAGTTGTGTGCTTTTTTGCATCCAGTCCCCGCCCATATCAGGGATACATCAAGATAAAAAAAAAACACCTCTGACTAAACAACAACAATAATAATGATCCAAATAGCAAGAGCAAGAAACCATACCAAGTAGCAAACAACAGACAAGAAATAAGAAAGCAATACATTAATAAGGTAATTTTTTTTAAGGCACCCGTTCAGAATTTGAAATAAGAAGTAAGAATCAAATCATGACGTTCTCTCCTTCTGTTAAAAAAAGAAAGAAAGAAAGAAAAGAAACGCACACATTTCCTGACAGCCTGAAGACTACTCCTGACTGAACGCTCATTTATATAGCCTACTATCCGTGGGAGAGATTTACATGCAGGGTGTGCAGGCTATATACTTAGGCTACAAAGCCTCTTTCACTCCCTTTTCATTTGTATCGGGATGAGAGTTGCAATAGTCTATTATGCCGAACAGAGAACATCTACTATCAACAATTTTTTTCAAAAACAATTTAGGAACAAATATTAAAAAAACAATTTACCTTTCTTTTATCTTATTTTGCCTATATGTCCATCGGTCCACGTTGCGCTAATGTGCGACGCCTAGAATTCCCTCCCCTGACCATGAAAAACACTGTTGCCCTCTTTAAAACTACTAAAATTCATAAAGGATTGTCGCCCCATGCTTTGAATTGCTTCCCTTAGCAAGAACGCTGTTGTCTTCTTTGTTCTTACTAAAATTCATAAAGGACCGCCGTTTCAGGGGAGTTAATTAAAGAAACTTACAAAATGACTTGCACCACGAAGAATTCTTCGTGTCTACTTTTGAATATATGACATCATTTACATCCCTAAAATATCATTCTGACTGTAAATATTCCAAGATCACTATTTTGCTGCACTGAGAGAGAGAATCAATGAATGAACGAATGAATAATCTTTGAATGAATAATCTTTATTTTTCAAGGGTTACAGAGTAAGCATTGCATACTTTTGTTCATCGGGCTCTTGCCCTGATCAGGGAATAAAGCTAAGAAACCCCCTCCCTACCCCTACATACCAGCATCACCACCAACAGCAGTTCAACCAATATTTTAAAAGAAGAAAACGGGATACATTCAACAAAACGCGTCATCCTAACTGGATACACTGATAACTATTTAAACGAATGTGTGTGTGTGTGTGTGTGTGTGTGTGTGTGTGTGTGGTGTGTGTGTGTGTGTGTGTGTGTGTGTGTGTGTGTTAGTTAAGTTAAATTCCTTTATATGGAGGATAATGGAATAAGCATTCATGTGCTTTTTTTATCCAGTCCCCGTGTGTATGCAGTTTTGTAAATCTTGTCATCTGTTCCCACCGGCACACAATGGCCTACTCTTGCGAAGAGCGGAACAGAATTTAACGTGTGGCAAGATGTTCTGCGTGTTGTCGTACACGGGCTTCGGTTTAAAGTCTCATCCGAAAGGCTTTTAGGGAGAGTGGAGTCAGCACTGATGTTAACGCTAGGGGAAAAATCCCCTCCAACGGGAATCGAACTGGGGTCGTCAAATTGCCAGCGCATTGTTCTGACCACTAGGCTATTCCGTCTCCCACATGTGTGTGTGTGTGTGTGTGTGTGTGTGTGTGTGTGTGTGTGTGTGTGTGTGTGTGTGTGTGTGTGTGTGTGTGTGTGTGTGTGTGTGTGTGTGTAAGCGGGAAAACAAGCAAAGTAGGCATAAAAGGGAAAAAAACAGATTAAAAAAAACAACAACTGAAACCAAAAAAGAGAGGAGAGGAGAGAGAGAGAGAGAGAGAGAGAGGAGAGAGAGAGAGAGGAGAGAGAGAGAGAGAGAGAGAGAGAGAGAGAGAGAGAGAGAGGAGAGAGAGAGGAGAGAGAGGAGAGGAGAGAGAGAGGAAAATGCATGCACACTGACGTCATGTTTAGACATCATCCTCAATGTCAAATGTGCCTTCCTTAATGGTGGGCAAAAACCGCGGCATTTGCAAAAACATCTCACAATGGTCAGCCTTGGCGCTTTAGCCGAGCAGCAAATAAAAACCCCAACATCAACAACTTTCCTGGACAGACACAAAACAGCCAACATTATGCTGGGTCAATCTGCTCAATGTATGCTGTGTCAGTCTGCCAGTCTATTTATATGAATTCTGACCATTCTAGTCTGTCAATCTATTCATGTATTCTTTTGTGAATGCACAGACCTGACGGCTATTCCTGAATATAGCGT
>CM060333.1:49954631-49959631 GCA_030674155.1 Stramonita haemastoma | reverse complement strand
GACGATTTTCCAAACCTAATGTCGAATGTAAATGTCTTTTTTCAAAGACTTTAAAATAATTCTACTCCCATGCCGAAGTCGGATAAGCTGGGACTGACACGGTACCGCGACGCATTTTCGCTCATATGACAGACAACAATAGTTGCTGTCTGAGTGTTCGGCGACAATGAAGAAGAGGAAGACCAATGTAGGGTCCTTTACTGCCGCCATATGCCATCCCCCGGAACAGAAGATTCCTCCTCTGTCAGAAGAAAAGGGCAGAGCAGAGCAGAGTAGGGCAGGCCACTGTTGTCAATTCATGTGCAGAGATAGAAAAGGAAATGAAATCCTACTACCTGGAGTGCAGTCTGCACATGCCTAGCCCCGCAGCAAGGTGGATCTTCCCTCAAACGAAGCAGCTTGCAGAATGAATCCCTTTGTCTCCAGACAACTGTGTTCGTAACTTTGGGCGAGTCCATTTCAAAGGACAGGGGAGGAAGGGACCAGGGCTTCAGCAAATGCCAGCAGATGCAGTAGGAACAGAGGTTTTATCATGCAAATTAATTTTAGGATTTTCTTCTTTTCTTTTTCTAACTTTTTAAAATTCATTTTTTGGTTACAAAAGCATATATGGGGATTTTCAGGAAGTGTCTCTGCATGGTTTTCCAGTTAGATCTAAACACTCAAAGCCTGAAGCTTTGTCCGTTGTCGGTGCAAGCCAACTGCAGGGCAAGGCCTTCATTCAAATGCTGTTATGCTTTAAAATGTTGTGTTTGAATTGCCCTCAGCCATGACAACAAGCTCTTAACGTGACCACATGTCCTCTCTATTACAGAAGTTTTTAAAATTTTCTGAAATCAAAGTATGGTTACATAATTATGATATGGTCAAGTATTTAAAAATACCCATAGGCTACACGCAAACTTCTCATTCTTGTGTGTGTGCTTACGGTTTTGTAGTGATTCCTAAGTGTGATGATAAAGATAGATAGCATTATAGATAGATAGATAGATAGATATATAGATAGATAGATAGATAGATAGATAGATAGATAGATAATAGATAGATAGATAGATAGATAGATAGATAGATAGATAGATAGATAGATAGATAGATATAGATATATAGATATATAGATATATAGATATATAGATATCACCATAACAACAACAACAACAAGACAACAACACCAACCCGACCTCGGGACAATTGAGCGTTCATCTTGTGATGCCGACTTGTGCACAAACAAAAGATCTGTTGTTTTTGCACTTTCTGCTATGGCTCTGGTGTCAGTGACAGGATTCCTTGTCGCTAACGTTTGGGAATGCACGCAGAACATTTTGCCCACAAGTAAAACCTGTTCCATCTTTCAGAAGAATAGTCAATTTCTGCCGGTGGGAAATGAAGATAAAATTAACAAAATTGCATGTACATGAAGACCGGATATAAAAAGCAACATGAGTCTTTCTTTGATACATTGGAATAAAATTGATAAACAAATAAATGTTTTAAAACATTCAACTGTGTGCAAACACTGTGGAAAAGTAACTTGAAATTATTTCCACACTACTCAGCACACCGCTTTCTATCAGCACGCATGAAAACACGACCTCAAAATAATTGCAATGAAAATTATATTACATCAATAAAAACTCAGTCGAGACTGCAAAAGTAAAACAAATACTCCATAACTTATTAATCTTTTGTTTTAGCAGATTGGCACACTTACAACCAGACTGCAAAAGTAAAGCGAGCACTCCCTACCTTTCACATCTTTTGTTTTAGCAGATTGGCACACTTATTAAGACAATAGGAATGGTCAGATTTGAAACTGGTTGTCTTGCGATGGCAGTCTGAGCATTAGCAGTCCACCTGGTAAAAAAAAAAAAAGAGAAAAGGTTTTGTTTGTTTGAGATCACATTACAGTCCCAGCAGAATAATCCATTTAGGGACTATGGCAGCAAGTCATCCCACATCCCAACGTCAGGCCACCAAAAAATAGTACAATTCTCTTAAAGCATCTATGCCAGGCCAGTGCAGGCACAATAGTGCCCTATGAGCCCCAGGTCACCAAAGAAAAGGTGAAGGATTTTTTTAAAATTTCATTTCATTTATTTTATACCACTTTATGTTACATAGATTTCTCTGCATGAAATTCCGGTTGTTCTCCCCAGGGAGAGCGTGTCGCCAAGAGTGCAGCGCCTACCCATTTTTTTTTTCCCTTTTTCTTATGTTTCCTCATCAGAGTGGCTTTTTTCTACAGAATTTTGCCAAGGACAATGCTCTTGTTGCCGTGGGTTATTTCACGTGCACTAAATAATGCTGTATAACACATAGAACCTCGGTTTATCGTCTCATCCGGAAGACTAGCACCCAGACCACCACTCGTGGTCTAATGGATGGGGGGGGGGGGGGGAATTTGGGACCAAAACGGGATTCGAACCACCACACATTCTGACCCGGACTTTTTGCTTTCTAGGCAGGCGCGTTACCTCTAGACCACCGATCCACTTTTCTCAAACACAAAGTTCCCAGACAGAGGGAAGAGTTATTATCTTCTTTGAGCCTCTTCACTTAAGGACAATAACCACTTCAGGACACAACAGTGGAACGACATTAGTTATGGAAGTGACAGGAAATCTGCTTTATCGTCTGGTTATTCCCATGTGTGTGGGATGCTCCAAAATCGGTTTAAGGTTGCCTGCACATTATCTACGCTTTTTGCTTAGGGGCTGTAAAAGAATAATCACATGGGGGCATTTTCGAAGACGTGTTTGCATCTGTGCCCTCGCGCACACATTAGCACATACAAAAGTGTGTGGTTGTGTGTGTGTGTGTGTGTGTTGTGTGTGTGTGTGTGTGTGTGGTGTGTGTGTGTGTGGTGTGTGTGTGTGTGTGTGTGTGTGTGTGTAAGTGTGTAAGTGTGTAAGTGTGTAGTGTGTGTGTGTGTGTGTGTTTGTAAGTGTAAGTGAAAGTGTAAGTGCGTGTAAGTGTGTGTGTGTGTGTGAGTGTAAGTGTGTGTGTGTAAGTGTGTGTGTCTGTGTGTGTCTGTGTGTCTGTGTGTCTGTGTGTCTGTGTGTCTGTGGCTGTGGCTGTGGCTGCGTTTGTGTGAGTATGCACACACACAAGTATAAGCACATACATATGCATATATATGCACGCACATGTAGACCATGCACATACATAGACTACGTACTGATATATACATGTACGTACATGGACGCAGTAAATACGTAGGCACACATGCGCGCATGCACGCACGCACGCGCACACACACGTGCATGTGTATGCATACATACTTTCATACAGATTGACATACATACATACATACATACATACATAACATACATTACATACATTACATACATACATACATACATACATACATACATACATACATACATACATATACATACATACATTCATACATAGACAAGTAGACAAGTACATACATACATTATAGACAAACATACACGCGCGCACGTGCACGCGAGCGAATGAGCACACGCGCGCGCGCACGCACACACACACACAAACAAACACAAACACAAACACACACACACACACACACACACACACACACACACACACACACACACACACACACACACACACACACACACACACACGCACGTCTGCACTAGCGTATGCAAAACTAGCAAACACATACATGTGCATGATATCTCATTGCAAATTGGTATCTTATACACAGAGATGAGGGACGCTCTTTCTTTCAATGTTGTGTGTGTGTGTGCGTGCGTGTGTGTGGCGCGCGCGCACGTGAGTGTGCGTGTGTGTGAGCGTGTGTGTGCGTGTATGTGCGTTGTGTGCGTGGTGTGTGTGCATAAGCGTGCGTGCGTGTACGTGCGTGCGTGCGTGCGTGCATATGTGTGTGTGCGTATGTGTGTGTGTAGAAGCTAAAAGCATCGTATGGTTAAAATCACCTTAATCCAATTTCATTGCAGCCTTACTGCCATAGGAATAATATGTTGAAAAAGCCCACTTGTTTTTTATCTTCCTTTCCTGACCAATGTTCTGGCCCTTTTGCAGCAGATGGCGCAAGAGCAAAGTATGTCTTTCTTTTTATCTTTTTTTTTCATTTCTCAGCTAAGAACTCTGAGGTTCATCGATAGTGAGATTTTTTTTTGCATATACGACCGTTTTTTTAACCCACCATTGAGGTGGCCACATTCCGACTTTGGGGATGATGTGCAAACACGACACCTGTGTGCATGGATTATATTTCGTTTGTTTGTCATCCGTTTTTACTAGAACGAAATAGCCTATTCTTCCACAGGCGTAATGGGGTTTTTTAACAGGTGCGCAAGATATTATCCGTGCATTCGCAAATGGGGCTTCAGTTTATAGTCTCATCCAGAAGACTTAACACCTTATCCTGCCCTGAAACATCCCACGCCGTCAATCTGAAAAAAATAAATCATATCGAACGATATGAATAATAATATGCCGCCCTTAGGAGGGAAGGTAGCAGGATGGTTAAGACGTTCGCCTGCCAACTAGTAAACCCGTAATGTTCTGGGTTCGATTCCTAGCCTCACCCTTTCTTCCCAGTTTGACGTAAAAAAAAAAATCGAACTGAATGTCAAAGTCATTGGATGAGACTATAAACCGAGGCCGCGTGTGCGAACGCACGCAGAACATCTTGCACACATGTTAAAACCCCGTTCCGCCTTTCGGAAGAGCAGGCCATTGTGTGCCGCTAGGAACGGATGGCAAAATTTTATATTAAAAAAAAACAACCAGCACGCATACAGGTGTCGTGTTTAGACACCATTCGTGAGGAAAAATCGGGGAGTTGGAGTCCCCGGGGCGGCTAGGGGCTGTATTAAAAAAAAAAATAATAATAATAATGGCTAGGCGCTGCACATGTGGTGAAGCGCTCTCCCCGGAGAGAACAGCCCGAATTTCACACAGAGAAATCTGCTGTGACATAAAGGGGTATAAAATAAGATAAAATAAAATGTTAACTTCACAGTTTCTTTCCTTATGGCCGATAACTT
>CM060333.1:49947131-49949631 GCA_030674155.1 Stramonita haemastoma | reverse complement strand
GGAACAGACGGATGACAAAATTGACAAAACCGCATACACACGGTGACTGGATGTAAAAAAAAAAAAAAAAAAAAGCACATGAGTGGTTATTCCATATTCCTCGAAATAAAAGATTTTTTTTTTAAATAAAAGTAAAGGTGTCCCATAACTCATGTGGTTGTACGGGAGCGAGGCATCAGAGACCTCAGCTTCTCTAGGGGCCAGCATATTGAGGGCGGTGCCCATCTCCTCTCCCTCGCTGCTTTACCTTCCCTGACCCTAAAGAGGGCAGGTACCCATTTACAGCTGGGTGAACTGGGGGGGACTGTACTGAAGCCAAGGCGCGCAAACGGTCACCCATCCAACTGGTAACCACGCTCGACGCTGCTTAACTTGACCTGGGGAAAGCGGGTGCTCTGACCACTTAGCTATCCACCCCCCATTAAAGGAATAAAATAAAATATATACAAAAAACCTCCATCAAACCTTTCCACGTCATCTTTGTCTGGGGGTGGGATAGCTTAGTGGTCGGAGCACTCGCTGTCCCCAAGTCAAGTCAGCACCGAGCGTGGTTACCAGTTGGATGGGTGACCGTTTGCGCGCCTTGGCTTCACTACAGTCCCCCCAGTTCATCTAGCTGTAAATGGGTACCTGCCCTCTTTAGGGTCAGGGAAGGTAAAGCAGCGAGGGAGAGGAGATGGGCGCCGCCCTCAATATAGCTGGCCCCTAGAGAAGCTGAGGTCTCTGATGCCTACAACCGCCTGGGTTATGGGACACCTTAACCTTTCACCTTTGTCGTCTCACCTTTCCTGTTCAGCCCTTGCCGGACCTCAGTGCAGCGGCAACGGACGGATGGTGCGTCAGTTCAACGGACGGAAGGAGGACACCAAGATGCCCTGCAAGTACCACGCCGTGCGGCAGGTGTGCGGCAGTTACATCATCAACGTCACCCCGGGGAACATCTACCTGTACCCCAAGTACCGCCTGGACTCCCTGTGGCTGGGGATCAAGGTCAGAGGGAGCACCGGCTACTGGCTAGGCCGCACGGACAACAAGCTGGCGGTCAAGGTAGGGCAGAGGTTAATGGTGACGCCCCACCACATAGTGAGTCACATTACACCAGAGGTCAATTTTTAGTTATTGACATGTTATCGAACTGCAATGAAATGGCTATACAATACAAAAAACAGACTGAAAATCGGACAACTCTATGAAAAGTTATTACAAGTTGAAATGCTAGACCCCAGAAAATGACAAAATGAGAAATTGACAAGTTTGGCATCGTAATAGGTGGTCAGAATGAGCGCTTGGGTATTTTTAAAACACGTTTTAAGGCAAAAGGAGACAAAATTATGATTTGATATTTCATCATGATGTAGAATAATGCCTATACTTTAATAATCAAACAAAATCTCAAAATTGCCAACTTGACCCCACCTGCCTTTAATGGCTCCTAGCGGAAAAGTGGATTATGTGCTAAGCAACTCATTTCGTGGTGGAGCGTCAAATTGATTATTTTGATATAGGGTCAGGAACTCGAGAAAGCGGGATATAAGGGACGTGGGGCCGGGATGGGTAGGGGGGGGGGGGGGGGTGTAGAACAAAGCATCACAATCTCGTTGTGTTAACCTGTCTGTAGCTCTCCTGACCGCTAAAGGTCGTTATCAGGGCTGTTGCTTTATTGAAGTTTGTCGTTGTTGTTATTGTTTTTTTGTTGTTCTTCTTCTGGTTCTTTGCAATTTTTCTTGTTCACAATTCTTCTTCTCCTTGTTCTTGTTCTTGTTCTTGTTCTTGTTCTTCTTCTTCTTCTTCTTCTTCTTCTTCTTCTTCTTCTTCTTCTTCTTCTCCGCAAGTCTTCTTCTTCTTCTTCGCAATTCTTCTTCTTCGCAATTCTTCTTCTTCGCAATTTTCTGATTCTTCTTCGCAATTCTTCTTCTTCGCAATTCTTCTTCTTCGCAATTCTTCGCAATTCCTCTTCTTCTTCGCAATTCCTCTTCTTCTTCGCAATTCTTCGCAATTCCTCTTCTTCTTCGCAATTCCTCTTCTTCTTCGCAATTCTTCTTGTTCTTCTTCTCTTTGCAATTCTTCTTCTTCTTTAGCACTTCCTCTTTATAGCAATTCTTCTTGTTTCCAATTCATCTTCTTTGCTGTTCTTTTTCTTCGCAGTTCCTCTTCGCAATTATTCTTCTACGCAATTTTTTGCTTTCGCATAATGAGTAGTTGTGCCTCGTCTTGCTCTCTGCTGGTAATTATGCAGAGGGTCTGCCCACTCATTGGCTGGCCTTGATTGGCACATTCCCATTTCGCAGCAGCTCATGAGAACACTCATTATTCTGAGAAAATAAAAGCCAGTAATATAGTCGTCAGAATTTCTTGAATAAGGTCACGAACTAAGTCTAACAGAAGTCACAATAGTCTTGCTCTTTGTGTGTGTGTGTGTGTGTGTGTGTGTGTGTGTGTGTGTGTGTGTGTGTGTGTGTGTGTGTGTGTGTGTGTCTGTGTCTGTGTCTGTGTTGTGTCT
>CM060333.1:49942131-49944631 GCA_030674155.1 Stramonita haemastoma | reverse complement strand
TACCTACCTACCTACCTATCTACCTACCTATCTACCTACCTATCTATCTGTCCATCTGTCTGTCTCTGTCTGTCTGTATGTATGTATGTATGTATGTCTATAGCTATCTCTCTCTCTACCTACCTCTCTCTCTCCGTCATGCAGCAACCCCAAGTGTGCGGAGGCCACACGGCTGATGACCACGGTGTGCAGTGAGGACCAGAGGCGCCAGGCCATGCTGACCTGCACTCAGATCCTGTCCAGCTACAGACACACCAAGTGCCTCAGCAAACACACCTGCGACCCCACTGACGTCTTCGTGGTCAGTATGTCTGTATGTGTGGTGGGGGGGGGGGGGGGATGGGTGTAGGGTGGGTTGGGGGGGTTGGGGGGGTGGGGGGGTGGGGGGTGGGGGGGGGTGGGGGGGAATGGGTGGGGGGGTGGGTGGTGGTGGGTGGTGTGGTGGGGGGGGGGTGGGTGGGGTGTGTGTGGGTGGTGTGTGTGGCGGGTGGGGGGGGTGGGGGTGTGTGTGTGTGGGTGTGGGAGTGGGGTGGGTGTGTGTGTGTGTAGTGTGTGTGTGTGTGTGTGTGTGGTGTTGTGTGTGTGTGTGTAGGTGTGGTGTGTGTGGTGTTTGTGTGTGTGTGCGTGAGTGTGTGTGTGTACAGGTGTATGTGTTGCGTGCTGCTGATTTTTGTATTGTGGCGCGTGTGTATGTGTATGTGTGAGCTTGTGTATGTGTGTATATGTATGTATGTGTAGGGGGGGGGGGGGCATTCCTCTTCATCACTAACCATGACAATACGTTGCAGGACTGCATAGACTGGGTTTGCAGCGATTTCCAGAAGGATGCAGCCTGCAAGAGACTGGGCGGTGCCCTGGACACCTGCCGAACCTTCAGACACGGCAACCTCACGGCCAGAGTGGAGGCCGCCAAATGCTATAAAGATTTTCTCCCCCTCGAAGCCTGATTTACACTTCCAATATTATCATCCTTGTTTTAGATTTCTGGGTTCTTCTTGCTGTTGTTTTCTTTCATGTTTCTAGCTCGGGTTTGTTTGTTGTTGTTGTTTTTTAACTCTCTTTCTGTGTCTGTCTCTTTCTCTGTGTCTTTCTCTGTCTCTGACTCTGTCTGTCTGTCTGTCTGTCTGTCTGTCTGTCTGTCTGTCTGTCTGTCTCTCTCTCTCTCTCTCTCTCTTCTCTCTCTCTCTCTCTCTCTCTCTCTCTCTCTCTCTCTCTCTCTCTCTCTCTCTCCCTTTTTATTCCACACCAAAATACTAAGCAGTTTGGCAACCCCCTTCATGTATAGGCCAATGGCCTTTTTGTGAATAAATCGAGTTCGAGTTCAAGTTCGAGTTCTCTCTGTCTGTCTGTCTGTCTGTCTGTCTGTCTGTCTGTCTGTCTGTCTGTCTGTCTGTCTCTGTCTGTCTGTCTTCGTCTCTCTCTCTCTCTCTCTCTCTCTCTCTCTCTCTCTCTCTCTCTCTCTCTCTCTCTCTCTCTCTCTCTCTCAGAAATACAAATCTTTGTGGTGTTTTCTTGCACTTTGTGCCTGTGTGAGTGTGTGTCTTGATGCGGCTTTCTTTGTGTGTGTGTTTGAGTGTGTTTCTTGATGTTTTGTGTGTGTGTGTGTGTGTGTGTGTGTGTGTGTGTGTGTGTGTGTTGGTCTTCTGGATGTTTTTTACCGCTTTGCTCCTTTCTGTGTGTTCTTTTTCTCTCTTTGCGATAAGCTTTCATCTCATGTGTTGTGTTATCGCTATGCCTCAGGCTGTTAAAAGGAGAAAATCAATGAATAAATAACGGGTACACAAAGAAAATGTGTTGCTTTTGTTTGATGCATTGCGAAGACTGGGTACTATGGAGAATCACACAGATGTCGATGCATGAACACACATGTACACACACACACACGTGCGCGCGCATACACACACACACACACACATACATACGCATACGCTCACGAGCGCACACACACACACACACACACACACACAACACACACACACACACACACACACACACCACAACGTCTTGGAACATAGACACACACAAAGTCTCTCTCTCTCTTCTCTCTCTCTCTCTCTCTCTCTCTCTCTCTCTCTCTCTCTCTCTCTCTCTCTCTCTCTCTCTCTCTCTGACTTAAATGTATTTATTCATTTATTCTTTTTTCTTTAGATGATCATGGAATAACTACCCATGTGTTGTTGTTTTTTAATATTTAGTCTCGTATGCATGTGCTTTTATAAATTTTGTCATCCGTTCCCACCGGCACACAATGGCCTGCTCTTCCGAAAGGTAAAACAGATTTTCACTGGTGTGCAAGATGTTCTGCTTGCGCTCGCAAACGGGGCATCGGTTTATAGTCTCATCCGAAGGACTTTGGGAAGAGTGGAGTTAGCACTGATGTCTCCAGGGGAAAAATCCCCTTGAACAGGTGTGTCCGTAGTGGCTCGAACCTGGGCTCGAACCCAGGCCCATTTAGTGCCCTAGACAATCAATCAACCAATCAATCAATCAATTAATCAAT
>CM060333.1:49904631-49934631 GCA_030674155.1 Stramonita haemastoma | reverse complement strand
CAGGTGGGAATGTTTCGGAGTGTGCCCATGAATTTTCTGTGGATAGGAAGAGGATGGGTATGGAGTGAAAACAGAGATAGACTTGAACAGCAGTACGGAAAAGAAACAAAAACGGAAACTGTCAAAAGGACCAGTAGTTAGATCTGAACATGTCGACCAAGGTATGCTGCATTATCTGGAAGATGAAAGATCTGAAGGCAGGGTATTGCAAAACAAGGACCTACAACGGAAAGCGATGGAACTGGCAGGTGCTTTCAGTGTGGTGGGCTTCTCGGCATCAGACATATGGTTAAGTCGCTGGAAACAGCGCCACTTGGTGTCTTGTCCACAGGGAACCAGCTCAAGCCAAAAGGTCCCTGCAGACTTTGAGGATCAACTTCTTCAGTTCCGACTGAATGTTCTGGCCTTCTTTGCCTCAAAGTCTTTATAAAAAAAAAAAAAAAATTCCTTCACTTCTACTCACACGACCTAACTTACATGCTTTCAGGGTTGTTTGCATTCACTCAATTACATGGTTGAGCACAAAAATTATTTTGTGCAAAGGGGTCTAACCCTAGCAAACGCCCACCCCCCAATTTTGCCCTAAATATGTGCACAGGGGGGTGGGCGTATGCTAGGGATTTTACGGTAGTAGTAGTAGCAGCAGCAGTAGTGCTAGTAGCAGTCGTAGAAGTAGTAGCAGTAGTAGTAGCAGTATAAGCAGTAGTAGTAGTTGTAGCAGTGGTAGTGGTAGTAGCAGCAGTACCAATAGCAGCAACAGTAGTAGCAGTAGTAGTGGTAGTAGTAGTAGTGACAGTAGTCGGCTGCTGTTGTTGTCACGAATCAAACTCTAGGTGGCTTTTGTAAACCTTTTTTTTTTCTCCCACAGCTTCTAAAATAAATAACATCGTCAACAACAACAACAACAACAAACAACAGAAACTAGCACAGAAGCATACACAGACACACACAGATAGACGGACGCACAGACACACTTAGACGCACACACACACAGATACAGACACAAATACAGACACAAATACAGACACACACACACACACACACACACACACACACACACACACACACACACACACACACACACACACACCACAACACACACAAACACACAGACACACACACACCACACCACTCCACACCACACCACACCACACCACACCACACTACAACACAACACAACACAACACAACACAACACAACACACCACACACACACACACACACACACACACACACACACACACACACACACACACACACACACACACACACACAGCAGAGAGAGAGAGAGAGAGAGAGAGAGAGAGAGAGAGAGAGAGAGATGAGAGAGAGAGAGAGAGAGAGAGAGTTTAGACTTCAGACTTCAGACTTCAGACTTCAGACTTCAAATAATTTAATGTTCATAAGTCTTCAGACTCCTAACATTTTGCACTCTAACTCATGCAATTTCCAGCGGTGTACAGATTGCCTGGATTCTGAAAAGGAAACTACAAAGAGTAAACATGATTGTACACATCGGCATACAAAATATGAATAATAATGTATTGAGTGATACAAATTAAGATATCATGATCGCTTGAGAGGAGGGAGAGAGAGAGAGAGAGAGAGAGAGAGAGAGAGAGAGAGAGAGAGAGAGAGAGAGAGAGAGAGAGAGAGAGAGAGAGAGAAGAGAGAGAGAGAGGAGGAGAGAGAGAGAGAGAGAGAAGCCCTAATAAATCCTCTGCCCTGTTGGTTTTCAGGACCCGCAGACAGACACCGGCACCAAGACTGCCTCATCCACACAGAATACCCCCCTCCCCCTCCTTCTCCTCCTCCAGGAGGGTGACTCACGCGCCCAGCACGCGGACACTCTCCTCCTCCCTCCCCTCCAGCCTCTATTCCTCCTTCCTCTTCACCGACTCCCCCTCCTCCCCTTCCAGCAGTGTCCACAGTCAGTTAGCAAACCGCCCTCCCCCACCTGCGGACCGAATTCACCACTTCTCAAACCACGGGTACACAGGTAGTGATGATGATGATGATGGTGGTGGTGGGGGTTGTTGGGGTACCCTTGCAGCTTTAGAGAACCCACGCAACGGTTCGAATCTTGGGGGTTGTGGTTCAGGTGAGGACAGTAAAGCTGATCTGGCAACGGCAGAGAACCAGCAGAGCGTTCTCCGTGAAGTTTTGTTAGGTCCTCAGAACGCTGGGATCAGAATGCTCACGTTGGAAGAAGGAAGCTGGCGAGAGAATCGTCGGATAACGGCATCGTCGTCTGTGGAATCCTGCAACAGAACAGGTTTACAGGGTAACCAAGTTGACCTGTCTCCAGTCAGAACCGCAGCAGGGGGAAATGTCCAACCACCCCCAAACAGGCAGACACCTTCAAAACAACAGTTAAGTAATAACGGCATGCACATGTACCTCCCATCCTTCCCAACCGGTGAATCCAGCAGCGATGTTGAAGAGAGGAGGAGACAGAATGACGGCTGGCTCCAAGGCACAGCAGAAGAGTACGGTGAAGTGAGGAACGCTTCCTGCACCCTACAGTTCACATCACGACGATATCGCCGCTGGATGACCCCGACAAGGCACAACCCAGGTGACCAGACATCCAGGTCTGCGGTTTATGCTGTGCCAAGCAAAGTGAGGGCCGGTCCAGAAAGCTCGCCTTCTCGCAGTTCACAGCAGGTGCAGCCACAGAAGAGGTGGTCAGTGGGGTCAGGGATGGAGAGGGTGGAAGAACCCACAGCTTCTGGAGACACTGAGGGTCAGTCACAGGACCTGTCAGGACTGACCAGCTGCCCGGGAAGGTCCTCCTCTGTGAGGCTTCATGAGAACTGGCAGCGCTACAGTGACTATGAAAATGTGGACATCGTTCTCTGAGGGTTTTTTTTTGGTTGGTTGGTTGGGGGGCTTTTTTTTGTTTTTTGTTTTTTGTTTTTTTTTGGGGGGGGGTTGTTGTTTGGAGGGTTTTTTTTGCTGCCTCATCTTCTATTTTTTGGTTTGGTTATTTTTTGTGTGTTTTGGGTTTTTTCCTTTTTTTTTTGCTGCCTCGACTTCTATTATGTTCCTGTCCAGCTGTTCCCACGCCGCTCATTTCAGTGTCCCCGCCACAGCCATACCCTGATTCGTTGTGTCTCATCCTCAGGTTGGAAAGTCTACAGGAAGCCCATCAATATCAGGCTGTCTTGAGGCCACTAGCCAGAGGGGCCCTGCACTCGTTCTCTGAGATTCTTAAATATAAAAAGCTTGAAATGGGGCGCAGATAACATGTTCTTTTATCATCATTGTATGTCACATAGTTTTACAAAGTGTGAGATTCGGGGTTGAAACGTAATGTGTTTTGGCCATAGGTAAATTTACACAGGCATAAGATTTCGATCACCAAAAAAGAGGGAAAATTTTTTTAAAAAATTTTTTTAAAAGAAAAAAATCGGGGGGGGGGGGGGGGGGGGAGTGGAAACACCTGACTGTGGCACTCACAAAAGTAGAAGTAATCACCATAATACACATCATTTTCTCACTTTCTAAACTTAGTATTACCTCCAGACTTGATCTACCACACATATGCACGTGTGTGTGTGTGTGTGTGTGTGTGTGTGTGTGTGTGTGTGTGTGTGTGTGTGTGTGTGTGGTGATGTGGTGTTCTTTATTCTGTTCTTTTATTTGAGGAATAATGGAATTAACACTCATGAGCTTTGTTTTTTTCTTTTTTTCTTTTACATCAAGTCCCCGTGTGTGTGTGTGGGGGGGGGGGGGGGGGGAGGGGGGGTGAAGTCAAACTTTTATTTTCAGATGGACATTAAATAAGCAGTGCCGTTGCTTGTTTTTCATCAAGCCATCCATTTAAGAAAAAAAATCATATGTATATGCATGTATGAGACTAAAATGCTAAACAAAATAAATCATACAAATGAAAATACAATTAATGTTTGTGTGTGTGTGTGTGTGTGTGTGTGTGTGTGTGTGTGTGTGCTAGTACAAATTTTTTTTTTGGAAATAATACACAAACATAAAAAAGCTAGCATTACTCATGATTAAAGCAGCAAAGGAAGCCTCTGCTGTCCAAGTGTAGCATAGCTAGACTGGTAGGGAGATCAGAAATGCCTTGGCTGGCTTTGTTTTATATATATCTCCTAGTTATTTATACCTCCTAGTTACACAAGCTTGCTGCCACACATACACTGCACACATCAACCACTGCCTGTACTGCATGGTCCAAGGGAGGTAATGAGTAGATAACTCTCTCCTGACCTGCAAAGAAATCTAAAATACACCTGAAGCTTATTTATTTATTTCAAGAGATAATGGAATAAGCACTCGTAAGCTTTTTTTACATTAAGTCCCCATGTGTATGCAGTTTTGTCAATTTTGTCATCCGTTCCCACCAGCACACAATGGCCTACTCTTCCGAAAAGGGAATGGGTTTTAACATGTGCACAAGACGTTCTGTATGTGTGTGTGTGTGTGTGTGTGTGTGTGTCTGTGTGTGCGTGTGTGCGCGCGCACGCATGTGAAAGATATACAAATAGCAGTCACACTTCATTTGATATGGCATGTTTGTATGTATATGTTGTGTGGTTGTTTATTTATTCCATTCATATCATTTACTTTTTTATTTCGAGGTTACTGGAATAAGCACGCATGTGCTTTTTTTACATCCAGCTCCCATGTGTATGCAGTTTTGTAAATTTTCTCATCTGTTCCCACCGGCACACAACGACCTTTTCTTCCGGAAACCAAAAGCAGAACAAGTTTAAATGCATGCACAAGATGTTCTGAGTGCGTCTGCACTGAGGCCATCGCTTTATGATAGTCTCATCCACAGGATGTGTGTGTGTGTGTGTGTGTGTGTGTGTGAGTGAATGTGTTGTGTGTGTATGTGTTATATTTATTTTACTTATTCTTATATATATCCAGAATAATGGAAATGAAATGTGTGTGTGTGTGTGTGTGTGTGTGTGTGTGTGTTGTGTGTGTGTGTGTAAAACTTAATCTGTATGATTGTATGAGAGAGGAGAGAGAGAGAGAGAGAGAGAGAGAGAAGAGAGAGAGAGTGTGTGTGTGTGTGTGTGTGTGTGTGTGTGTGTGTGTGTGTGTGTGTGTGTGTGTGTGCATTAAACCCCACAGCACACTGTGCACACATACAGTGAAAGACAAAAAAGAGACAGCAGAGAAGTACAACAAGAAAAACCACTTCACTCATGACTAATCAAACTCTCAAGTTTTTGCTGCATTCAGCCGTTCCAAAAGCAAGCACACAAATTCAGGTACAGTTTGCATCAACTATTTTATTGCCAGTTACATGGTTAGCATCAGAGAGAAACCAGCCAGTTCAAAACTTTCCAACAAGGCCAGTCCAGAGTACATTGCTTCTAAACACTCGCAGGCAGTATGCCAGAATAAGAATGACCTATCATCTTCCATCTTGGCATCCTTTTTGTAAAGGAGGATGCTCTTGGCATTCATCGCAAAAACAAATAAGAAAAAATTTAGTGTTGTTTGTTCCTCGTTCTAACCATTCAGCACGATAATATGCATCATAACTGGCGTGTGCGTGTGTTGTGTGTGTGTGTGTGTGTGTGTGAGTGTTGAATAGCGCATGCATACGCTGTATGCCACAGCTAACAGTGCACACAAACACACACACACACTAATGCAAACTGTGGACAATTTTCATACTTCGTGATATCATTTTACACAAGGACAGGATAAAATGAAGAATGCCATACCCATGTCTTACTTTAAGATATTCTTTGTGCTTTTCAGCTCTGGAAAAGAGCTTTCATGATCATCACAATATTTGTCGGCAATACAGCAAAATAAGCAAAACATTATACTTTAGTCTTTATGCACCTTCTGGGTAGTGTTTCAGGAATGAAATTTCAGCATATTCTGTTATCAAAATAATGTTCACCATCATAGGCCTGCTCAGATGTATACAGCAGTAAAAGAATGCTTTTACAAATTTTAAAAAAATAAAAATAAAAAAAAAGCTCTTAAACATACATATTCCAATTGGCACATGGAAAAAAAAATCAAACTGAAAAAACACAATGCAAAAATATTAAAAAATACAACACTAATGCTTTGTATAAAATCTAAAATCATGAAGCACCTCTTCGCATTTACACTATTTGCTCCACACTGCATTGTCTGCTTAAATGCTTGTGTGAATGATGACCGTGTAACAGAAACTGAGACAGAAATATGACAGAGAGAGAGAGACAGGGAGAGAGAGACAGAGGAAAGCAAAAGAGGTGGAAAATCGAGCATAGTCATCAACTACATGGGCGATTCTATACCACAGTATCAATAATCCACAATCTCACTACTAAAGAATAAAGATAAATATAGATGCGAAATATCATAAAATAGTGATTAATAAATAGAGACAGCAATATCAAATCAGATAAGAAAAAAAAAAAATGCTTGAGATGTATCACACCTTTCAATTTTTCTTTCTGAAAAATAAAGGAATGAACAGAGGAGAATGGTTTGCTAAACCAAAGTAGAGTGCAAAAATATTCATCCAAAAAGACAAGAAGAAAAAAGTTTAAGAAATCTCTTAAGCATACAACATATGAAGGGTCACATATATCCGATCCATATGCCCACAAATATTTAAAATGTTCACCATGTATAGATCAACATCAAGCTCTAATTTTATATATAAAAAAAAAAGGTTAAGTTAAATGTTGGCATACCACTTTTCCAACTTCTAAAAACGCAAAATATTAGTCTGCTCTCGCTTTTCAACTTTTTAAAAGACACTGAATACGCAAAGTTTATATGTTTCCACTAAATGAAACTGATTATTGGACCATTATCATATGAAATATCAGAGGTAATATCTACTCCTAGAAATGCACTTGTGACTTTTCAGTTTTTATTGGTGTAAGCACCGTCTCTAGGCAAACCAACATTCCCCCCAATATTCTTGAATGGCCAAACTGTTGCAAACACTTCTACATTACAAAGAAAACAGAAATCTGTATGAACTGCCAATGCTGCATATCCTGTAGTCAGTATTTCTCATTTCAGAGGGGTTTTACCACCATTGATAGGTAATTAATTAAGCAGCCTTTATGTTCACTTTCAATGTTTTGTACACAAGTTTGTACGTTTAGTTCACTTCTTCCCATCATGGGGGTTTTTTCTCTACTATTTTGCGCTGAAACCAACTTGGCAAAAGATCCAGTTGAAAGTGCTGACTGACTGTCACGCTACTTTGGTACAGTGATAAAATATTGTCAGTTACAAATCAGGCTGGAGGTTAGTGAAGAGGAGGAGGAGAGAACAGAAATGGTATTTTTTGGAATCACTCATTCGGTTGTAATGCACCGGATCAGTCAACTCGGCAAGCTCGGCTACAACAAATTTAACAAGGTCAAATGAAACACTAGGGTCATGTTAATGTATTGTACACACCTGTGGTTGATACGATTCATGCAATAACAACATGGTACCCAGGAGTAATCTGGTCAGCAGGACTTTTTTTCCTGATCACATTATAAAATTCATTACGATATAAGATATGTGAATGAGGAATTTTTGGACAGTGGTGCACTGATAACATTTATCTTTTGTAAAAACACATGCACACATGCATTCACACATATTTTGGTGAATTCTATACTTTCTCTCAGATTTCTCTTATTTAAAAAAAATCTATGCACCTTTATTTTTTTTTTTGGTAGGCTTTTCTTGAGGAGTGTATCATCTTTGTCAATTTATGGAATGGCAGAAATGTAATTTAAACAATATGGAAATAAAAAGGTGTATTACAATCAAGTTTCGCACAATCAGTTTTAACATTTCGGAGGAAACCAAGTTTGCAGGGACTATTTACACAATTCAGACAATGGTCTACTTTACTTCTCCAATACAATGTTATCCCAAAGCCACAAACTGCACACACAATATTTGGCATGTCAATGTTACATAGATATTACTTTAAAACTTTCCAATACCATCTTACTGAGAAAACATCCTCCAATTCTTCACCACCAAATCGTTCCCAAAATTCAGTTCTGCTCAGCTTTTTTCTGTTACAAATTCTCTCTAGAACAAGTGTGTGAATGAGTTGAGACTTCCAGTTGATATCATTTTTTTTTCAATGTGAATATGATGAGTATTTTGACCATGGATGTTAACTCGTTAAAGAAAAAAACTGAGTTTCCTTTCATGTTATCATGCTTGTGTGTAAACTCTTTTTCAGCGCAGAATGATGCAACTTTTTTAAACGCTTACACTAAAGCTTTTAGTCATCCATAAAATCTTCAAATGCGTAATGAACAACTTCATAACTCAAGCAGAATTCATGATATCCCTTCTAGACTAGTGTTTTGTCAAAGCCTCTAACTAACTATTGACAAAATGTCTAAGTACAAACTCATGCAAGTCAGGCTGAATGAAAACAGTTCTGAAGAAAGACCATGGCTTTGTTCAAAATATTATTTTTTTTATTTTCATTTTGTAATGACATCATTAAAATAACATAAATGAAAGGATATGGAACAAGTACAAAGGCACAATGATATCACACAGACAGCAGAAATAAATTTCGTATTTTCTCCTGTCGCCCCCCCTACCACCTTAACTTTCCTAATCAAACTGAGCTGTCAAAGCTTTAGACAGAAGTAGACAGATTGGGAACGAACCATACTAGGGCAAAAGGTGACAAGCTTTCAGCCATCATGTTTATTCATAAACCCACAGATTTTACTAAGAATTTTCTACCAAAAGTCTGTCTGGCTGCCAAGCAAAAGGTTCCTTCGCGCTTAGACAGTCGGACCAGACGGTTCCAGCCAAAATTCTCTTAATATCACAAAAACATTACTTAAGACTACTGTGATCATATATAATACCCTACCGGTGTGGAGACTTTTTGGTGTGCTTTACAAATTTTCAAAAAAGAAAATAGCCTATGCAATTTTTTTTTTAAAAAGGGGGGGTAAAAAAAAACAAAAAGAAACATTATTTCAATCCTGCATATGACCATGTTGCTTTTGTATCTGCATCTGACAGAATAACTTACTGGGAATTCTTATTATGGAGAAATTGTTTTGAAGTTTGGAATAGGCATAAAAAGAAAAGAAAAAAAAAAAAAAAAAGCTCACTCATAGTCCAGATCAGTTAACAGAAATGTGTTGAAAAACATCCACTAAAATCACTGATACAAATGATGTTGTATACTGCTCTTCAATATGACAAAACAAAATAAAATAAAAAACATAAGAAAACTGACAAAGGCTCTTTATCTTCATAAATAAATAAACAAATAAACGAACAATTAAATAAATAAAGAATAAATAAATAAACAGATAAGTATACATAACAAAAACTCTGTTAACGCTAAAGCCCATCCAGTCACCATCAGCAAACAGGTCTCAACCAGTCATGTTTTGCGTGCATGCCACAAAATAAAACTGTGGCTTTGTCGTACAGGCATTGGCCAAGCTCAGGATAAAGATGATCAATCAATCAATCAATCATCAGCATCCTTGGTAGCAAAGACAATCAAACGTACATGTCAAGCTGCATCTGACAGGTACTGGCTGAGCTCAGCATGAATGAATGAGCCCTAAAAATACAACTTTCCTAGGTACTTTGCACCTTCATTTTGCCAGACGTCCGTCTCATCTGCAAGTCCAGGTAAATTCAGGACACATACAGCCAACGCAGTATGTTCTCAGAGATTTATCAAGACAGAAATGGCACAGAACTTTGTGACTACCTACACCTTTGATTGGAAGTAGGATGAGAGAGTATACATTCATAAAACGCCAAACAATCTACTAACGTTCAGGTACCATTTAAACAGTTACTACAAGAGAGTGTCTAAAATCTCTGATCTAGGCATGAGGTGCAAAAAACCAAAACAAAATTTCAAAACATACATTTTTCAAATGGTTCAGAATGAATGAACTGAACATACACGTGCATATAAATTTCTGCATATCATCTTGATCAAGAAGGCATACAAAGCAGTCATGGTCCAAACAATTTATGTCACAATCTATATCAAAACCAATCTACTCCTTTCGCTATAAATGCTCCTGTACTCGAATCATGTTTCATATCATTTGGTGAACTGCAGGGGCAAGTTTCATGTGGCAATACTTTGATTGTTGGTTTTTTTTGTACTAGAGAAAAGCCTGAGTTGTTTATCAGATTGTGGTTAACTTAGATGACTGCAACATATTATCTTGGAATGTAAAAATTAAACGTTTCTGGAAAATCACGATTAAAAAGATTAAAATTCTATCCACATCTAGATGTGCATGTATACACGCATGTGAGTGTGTGTAGTGTGTGAAATAAGGGGAGGGGAGGAAATTGGTATGTGGTGTGGCGGGGTGTATGTGTGAGAGTGTGCATATGCGCATGCACAAGCTTATCATGAAATGTTGCCTGACATGGAATTTCTGACTAGTGGTGTTTTCAACCATTTCATCATGCACAAAAAAGGAGCAGATTTCAAGCTATTCTCAGGCTCAAACCAAACCCAAAAGTATTGCCACATGAGAACGCCACCTCAGCAGGGAAGAATCAGCATGGTGCCCTCCAGCTAGACTGATGATGATGCATAGAACTGACAGAGATACATACCACTGAAGCAAGCAGCCTTACATACAGGGCAGCTCCCCACACACGGGAAACAACCACTGCCATCCGTAGTTGTCCAACTTCCAAATTACACTTATTAAAAAAAAAAAAACATACAGCAGTACTGTCCCAGACACGTGAAGCTGTGTCACCTTCCATGCCTAGTCTGACCTATCCAGATGAGAAGGCACTCTATTTGAGGCAGTGGAAAAATGACCCATACACATCTGACAGAGCTCTACAAAAATACAAAGTGCACATCCTTGCCCAGCATATACCACATAAGTAGGTGCTGCTGCTGCTGCTGCTGTCACTGCTGCCTCCTCTGTGGCAGGCCTCCTCACATGGACTCGAACTCATCAACGCGACGTTTGGTGTTACCCTGGCGAATCTGTTTTAGCGTCTTGTACTTGTCGCGCCCTTGCCGCACGTTCTCGGCGTGGAGTTCGTCGTTCCTGGTTGCCTGCATGTCCTCCTGACGGTGGTCCACCAACTCCGTTTTCAGTAACTGAAAAAACCGCCACCACAGAAAATTAGTATTATCCATAATATGATTCCTTTTTTTTTTTTTAATTCTTTTATATCAAGGATAATGGAATAAGCACTCTTGTGCTTTTTTTCATCTTTTTTATTTTTATTTTTATTATCATTTTTTTTTATTTTATTCTTTTATATCAAGGATAATGGAATAAGCACTCTTGTGCTTTTTTTCATCTTTTTTATTTTTATTTTTATTATCATTTTTATTTTATTTTATTCTTTTATATCGAGGATAATGGAATAAGCACTCATGTGCTTTTTTTCATCCAGTCCCCGTGTGCATGCAGTTTTGTAAATCTTGTCATCTGTTCCCACCTGCACACAATGGCCTACCCTTGCGAAAAGCGGAACAGGATTTAACGTGTGCGCAAGATGTTCTGCGTGCGTTCGCACATGGGGCCTCGGTTTACAGTCTCATCCGAAAGACTTTTGGGGAGAGTGGAGTCAGCACTGATGTTAACTCTTGGGGAAAAATCCCCTTGACCGGGAATCGAACTCGGGTCGTCAAATTGCGCCTGCAATGTTCTGACCACTAGGCTATCCGTCCCCGTATCAATAATAATAATAATACATGGAATTTATATAGCGCTTAATCTTGTAATGCCAACAAATCAAAGCGCTTGCATTCAAATCAGTCACACGAATGCAACCATTCACAAATGAATTAACGAATTATATATTTACACAAACGCAAACAAACACCCACACATATACATTTACACACACACCCATCAATAACAACACACTTTGAGCAGTTTCCTCAAAAAAAGTCTAGTGTTTTTAACTGATCTTTCAAAACGTCTTGATTTGTGGTAAGGAACAAAATTTAAGGCAGGCAGCTAAAAATGGTTTTCAATGCATGTAAAGACTGATAGTTCATGGTAAAAACAGCACATCTACAGCAATTTTCTTTGAAAGACCATCTGGTACAACTTACCATCAAAATCTATGTGCTGTGTATCTACATAACAATATGTCTGCTTTTCTTTTTGCTAAAGCTGTCATCAATTTATATTTCTGTTTGATGAACAGAGATTTTTAAAATAATTTTTAACCATAAATTTTAAAACCGATGGACTGTGCGTGTGCACACGCACACACACAAATGCAGCTACCTTAATGGTGAGGAAAAAACCAGTCCCACCACAAAAATCTTACCACTGTTGAAACTTTGAGCTCTAGAAGAAAAAAACCTGTCACTTTCTGAATGAAAATACCGAGACAAAATATGTCAGAAAATAAAAATGGTACTATTCTCTACTTAGCTCAGTCTGCTAAACATGGCTTTTCACTGCTACAGGGGGATGGGATAGCCTAGTGGTTAGAACATTGTGCCAGCAATCTGACGACCAGGGTTCAAATCCTGCTCAAGGAGACTTTTCCCCTGGAGTTAACATCAGTGCAGACTCCACTCTCCCCAAACGTCCTTCGGATGAGACTATAAACCCCAGACCTTGTGCGAATGCATACAGAACATCTTGCACACACGTTAAATCCAGTTCAACTTTTCCAAAGAGTAGGCCATGGAGTGCCGGCGGGAACAGGTGGCAAAATTGACAAAACTGCATACACACAGGGACTGGATGTATTTAAAAAATAAAATAAAAAAGACACGAGTGTTTCTTCCCTTATCCTGGATATAAAAGAATAGATCAGCTTTTTTCTGTTTAAAGATACAGGGTGAGGACAGGACAGGTAGCTCACCTCCAGCTGTTCCTGCAGCCTCTTGTTTTTCTCGGCCTCTGTCTGCCGGGACTCTTCAATGCGCGGCTGAGCGGCCAGCTCCTCATCCACCTGGAGCTCTCCGCCTGCAACACACACACCATACACCATGTGCCATTCCCATGTGCCATCACACACCATACACCATGTGCCATTCCCATGTGCCATCACACACCACCACCCTGTGCATCACACACACATCTGTGCATCACACACACCACCCTGTGCCATCACACACACCACCATGTGCCATCACACACACCACCATGTGCCATTTCCATGTGCCATCACACACATCACACCACCATGTGCCATTCCTATTCAATCACACATACTACCATATGCCATCCTATTATGCAATACTATCCCGTTTGAGCCCAAAACTTTTCCCCATCCATTAGACCATGAGTGGTGGTCTGGGTGCCAGTCTTTCGGATGAGACGATAAACCGAAGTCCCATGTGTTACACATCATTATTTAGCCCACTTTAAAGAACCCATAGCAACAAGAGGATTGTTCCTGGCTAAATTCTGTAGAAAAAAGCCACTCTGATAAGGAAACAAATACAGTTGCAGACAGAAAAAAAAAAAGGGTGGTGCTGCACTTGTGGCGACACACTCTCCCCAGGGAGGGCAGCCCGAATTTCACGCAGAGAAAAGCTGCTGTTCGTGGTATAAAAATCACGTACAGCCACAAGACTACTAAGACAGACAAAGCATATCTTTTCTAAAAAGATTTTAAAAAAACAAAAAAAAAAGACAAGTGTGGAAATGCCTCTCAACAATAAATCACTTCAGACTGTTGGGTTTTTTTTCTCCCTAGCAATCACCAACTTCATACTTCTCATTCCTCTCTCCTTCCTAACAACATATAAACATTCTGGTGAAGAAACGGCCCTGAATTCTGATCCACAAGCACGATCAATCACATGTATTCATATGTGTGTATAAATATTATGATGATGATGAATGATGATGATGGATGATGATATATGATAATAATAATGAAATAATAATAATAATAATAATAAAATAATAATAATAATAACAGACGATGATGATGGTAATAGACGATGATGATGGTGTGGTGGTGGTGGTGGTGGTGGTGGTGGTGGTGGTGGTGGTGGTGGTGGTGGTGTGATGATGATGATGATGATGATGATGATGATGATGATGATGATGATGATGATGGTGGTGGTGGTGGTGGTGGTGGTGGTGGTATAATTGTAATATCAATAATGATGATAATCATCATCATCATCATCATGATTATGATGATAATAACAATAACAATGATGATAATAGTATTATAATATTACTGATGATACTACTACCGTAAAATCCCTAGCATAAGCCCACCATCTAGCAATTGCCCACCCCCACTTTGGGCCAAAAGTTGTGCACAGGGGTAGCTACCTAGCAAACGCCCACCCTGCTTTTTTCAAAGAGACTATGCTCACTTTCACTAGGATTTGTGCAAACTGTTCTAAAAGTCATCTTTTTCCCCTTCTTTACCTTTTTGTGTTTCTTTCCTTTTTTTCTTATTCTTTGTCCCCTCTCCTCACTCCCACCCATCCCCAACAAAGTGAATTAAAATTACGTCATGCCTTTTCCACTGATATCTTTTGTCTGTCAGTGACCTACCGGTACTTTGAAACGCTTCAAGATGGCCGGAAGTTGGTTCTTGAATCTCTCTGAGCCATTTTTGCAAAATGCCCAAGCGACAGTCTTACACTGTATCACTGAACCAGTCCTCTTCTCTCTCTCTCTCTCTTGAATGTTCTAGTTGGCCTTCTATGCCTCAAAGTCCCTTTTTTTCTATTTTCCTTCACTTATACTCACACAACCTAACTTACATGCTTTCGGGGTTTGTATTTACTTAATTACACAGTTGAGCACAAAAATTATTTTGTGCAAAGGGGTCTATCCCTAGCAAACACCCCCCCCCAATTTTGCCCAAAATCAGTGCACAGGGGGGTGGGCGTATGCTAGGGACTTTATGGTAGTAGTAGTAGGCACCCATCAGTCTCAGAAGACTATGGAGTTGCGCTCTAGTCTTTAGAGTGCAAAGCCTGGGTAGGTAAGTATAGAGGCAAGCTGTTACCCATGCAGCAGACTCCTCCTCTCCACACCACTGGAATGATCCATTAGAAAGGCAATGACCGATACAAATGGTTCCAGTACCGTCGCAGGAGCCAATACTGATAATAATGATAATAATAATAATAATGATAATAAAATGATGATGATGATGATGATGATGATAATAATGACGATGACAACAACAACAAATGGAATTTATACAGAACTTTATCTCGCAATAACAAACCAAAACGCTTATCACACAACAACACAAAAACTCCCGCACCACCAACAAACCCTTACACTACACATCAACACTCCCTTACCATACTCGGTGGTGTTGGTCTCTTCATCAGGCTCGTCGTTTTCGTCGTGAGCGGCGTGAAGCTCCGATTGGATGAGGAGTTGCTCCTGCAGCTTGGCTTGCAGCTCCTGTTCGCGCTGCACTTTCTCCACGCTGACGCGCTGCAGCTCTTCGTTGCGCTGGTCCACCTCGCGCCGTGCGGCCTCCAGCTCGTTGTGCAGCTCGCTGACGTTCTGCTCCTTGGCCTCCACCTCCGTCAGCTTCTCCTGCAGCGACCGCTGCGCTGACTCCAGTTCGTCGTTCTGGGGGAAATATAGAGTATGCTCTCTATATAGTCACATGGATTTGTTAACACATCTTGTTTGGTCTTTTCTCCCTACAGTCAAGTGAATTACTGGGCAGATTCCAGTTCATCGCTCTGTGGGAAATACAAAGTATGCTCATTATACTCAAATGGATTACTGGGCAGACTCCAGTTCGTCATTCTGGGAAAAATACAGAGTATGCTCTCTATATAGTCATGTGGATTTGTTAACACATCTTGTTATGTCTTTTCTTTATGCTATATAAGTCAACAAGTCATAAAAGATCAGACTACTCCTAAAATATTCAAAACAATGGAAAAGAGCTCTAACAGTCACTGAAAAATACTTATTAAACCGCTGATCTCATGGTTTTACTTTCCTTAAAAAAAATTGAAACACCATCATACAGAGACCACAGCTGTCAGTTTCCCCCACTTTCAGCTCCTCTAAGCTGCTAACTAATCCCTCCCATCCCGGCCTACATGGTGCTAATTATAGCAGGACAGACCCCACTGGGACTAGGTAAAAGGAAAGGATGCGCTAAATACAGCACAATTGTCTGAGTTATGTTGAATTTGTGAACTGTGAGACATATACTCTTGCACACAAAGTCAACGACACAAACCCATGGAAATGCACACAGCAACATCCACTCCTATTTTACAAAAAAATTACATAACTAAAACAAATAATTAAAAAAATTAAAAAACAAAATTTAAAAAACATGAAGTCAGCTACACAAACCCATGGAAACGCACACAGCAACATCCACTCCTATGCACGCAAAGTCAACGACACAAACCCATGGAAATACACACAGCGACATCCACTCGCACACAAAGTCAACGACACAGACCCATAGAAACTCACACAGCACACCCCACTCCCAGCAAAAAAGTCAGCTACACAGACCCACAGAAACGCACACAGCAACATCCACTCCTGGCAAAACTCGTACACACAAAGTCAACGACACAGACCCAAGGAAACGCACACAGCAACACCCACTCCTGGCAAAACTCATACACACAAAGTCAACGACACAGACCCACAGAAACACACACAGCAACACCCACTCCTGGCAAAACTCATACACACAAAGTCAACACACTGACCCACAGAAACACACACAGCAACACCCACTCCTGGCAAAACTCATACACACAAAGTCAACGACACAGACCCACAGAAACACACACAGCAACACCCACTCCTGGCAAAACTCATACACACAAAGTCAACGACACAGACCCACAGAAACACACACAGCAACACCCACTCCTGGCAAAACTCATACACACAAAGTCAACGACACTGACCCACAGAAACACACACAGCAACACCCACCCCAGGCCAACACTCACCAGACGCTGGCGCTCGGACTGCTCCATTTCGTGGGAACGCTCCATCTCCGTGCGCAGTTCCTCCGCACGCTGGCGCTCAGAGTCCAGCTCTTCACGCAGAGTGATCAGCTCCGCCATGCGCTCGTCCTTCTCCTTGATTCGGTTCTGCAGGTCGTGCATGTCTGCAACAACACAACACAGCAACAGGTCAGCCAAGGCAAAACTGTACACACATGCCAAATGGTCATCCAAGGTAAAACTGTATCAACAAAGTCATGTTCCCCAAGATATGGCTGAGTGATATTTTCTTCAGGCCAGTCTTCAGTATTTTGCAAACATAAACATTACAGTAATTCACTGTAAATGTACACTTTTTCCACACACGTAAATTCACAGCCACTGTACAATTTTCTTTACATGCTGTAGAACTATTTCAAACATGAAGTCTGCAGTATGACACCTTCGTTATCCAAATATTGAAAGTTATTTATCTGATATTCATCTAATAAAAACAAATTTACAAAACAAACAAAAATGTTAAAGCAATAATAAAAATAAACCTGTATTCAGAAATCTTCAAAACTTAACAATAAAAAAAACTCTAGAAAAAAGCAAGCAAGTTAAACACGATATACATCCCTAAGTCATAATGCGGCTACCTTCACAGTGGAAAAAAATAGTAGCATACACAAAATCTCACCTTTGGCAAACCTCAAAGCTCTAACCAAACAACAACAAAAAAAATCTTCTTTTTTTTTTTTAAACCCCATGTGGCGTTACCTTTGTTGGTTCTATCCTGCTCCTCCTGCATCAGGCGGAGTTTCTCTTCCAGCTCCTTTCGTATCCTTTCAGACTCCTCAGCTTCGTGCCTCATCCTCTCCAGCTGGGCCCTGCAACACAACCACTCCTATACATCAGCCACATGCAGGCAGGCAGTTTCCATTTTCTTATTATTACAGGCTTCATTCAGACTTGGATGTGAATAAAATGAAGGTCTTTGGGGTTTTTTAAGGGACTTAAATGCAAATTTAGGGACTTACCATAATGTCTTAACTCCTACACACAGTTAGTCCTACACACAGCCAGACCACACACAGTCAGCCAGTGTCTCTCACCTCTCCTGCTGCTAAACTAACTCCTAACACAGCCAGACCACATACACACAGTCACATATAACTGATATAAGCTGTTTGTTTGACACTAAATGATTTTTTAAAAAAAAACTTTTAATGTGTGCATGTGCGTACGTGCATACGTGCTGTGTGGATGAGCGCACGAACCCTCTGTGTGTGTATGCGTGCGTGCATGCATGTGCGCGCGTCTTTTTTAGGTTGTTTTTGTTGTTGCTTGTATTATCTATAGGCATATTTTATTTTTAAGGCACTTGAAATCATGTTAGTTGATTAATGTTGTTGAATTTTTTTGTTCCCTGTTTTGTGCTTGTTTTTTTTGTTAGGGATTTTTCTGCTTTTAAAATTTTTTTTTTTTTTAAATAGATAGATGGCTTGATGAAAAAAAAGCAAACTAATGCTTATTCAATGTACCATCTGGAAAAAAAAATCTGATTTGATTTGATTTGATCACAGTCTCTCTCACCTCTCCTGCTGCTTGGCCATCTTCTCCTCTCTGGCCTGGGCCTTCATCTGCTGCACCTCGATGGTGTCGGGTTTGCGGCGGCGCATGTACAGCTCGTGGTTGCCCATGCACAGGGCCAGGATGCGCTTGTTGATGCGCAGGCGGGGGGCGTAGAACACAAAGTCCGGTGCCTTCTTGTCGATGGGCTTGATCACAAACTTCTTGTCGTTGAAGGAAATGTTGCGGATTTCGCTCCAGGGGAAGCCGATCTTGGGGGTTAGCCTGAAATAAGAATCGGGTTGGTTGTGAGTGGAAGATGTTTTATAACTATCGTACGTTACATCGTTTTATTCCTTTTGGGATCTGTTTTATAACTATCGTACATTACATCATTTTATTCTTTTTGGGAGACGTTACTATCAAACGTTACATCATGTTATTATTTTTCGGAAGACGTTTTATAACTATTACACATTACATCATTTTATTCTTTTATTTCGAGGATAATGGAGTCAGCACTCCACACATGTCGGTTTCCCATTCAGTCTCCCTGTGCATGCAGTTTTGTCAATTTTGTCATCCATTCAAACCAGCACATAATGGTCTAGGCTTCTGAAAGGTGGTTACTGTTCTAAAAATTAATTATGTTTCAGATTACAAGTGACTTTTAATTTTTTTTTTAATGGCAGAGCAAAATAGAAATGTATATGTGTTAAGTCAAAATTATCTCCTTTTACTCTAGCCTATTGGAGTTCTAAGCAAAAGAATATTATACATCCACTTTCACCAACACTGCGGTGCCTAATATAACTTTTAAAAAAATAGCACACAATATATAAACAATCTGTTCCACAATAGTGATGTCTAATACAAATTATGAACCATTTCTGTAAAGGAAAATTCATTCCTGCATAAGCTTCCCTGCCTGTTTATTTACTTATATTTATTTATTTATTTATTTATTTATTCTTTTATATCGAGGATAATGGAATAAGCACTCATGTGCTTTTTTTCATCCAGCCCCCGTGTGTATGCAGTTTTGTAAATATTGTCATCTGTTCACACCGGCACACAATGGCCTACTCTTAAAAAAAGCGGAACAGGATTTAACATGTGCGCAAGATGTTCTGCATGCATTCGCACACGGGGCCTCAGTTTACAGTCTCATCCGAAAGACTTTTGGGGAGAGTGGAGTCAGCACTGATGTTAACTCTAGGGGAAAAATCCCCTCCAACGGAGTCGAACTCGGGTCGTCAAATTGCAAGTGCAATGTTCTGACCATTATGCTATCCCGTCCCCCCAAAGTTAAAGTTAAAGTCTGTCCCGAGCCTAAGGCTCATCAGGCCGGTGTTTATCCCGGTTTCTGCTGTGGCGTTAAGCGACTGAGAGTCATAGACCCCCCCCCCCTTGGATAGGACGCCAGTTTATCGCAGGGTTAACCCCCAACACAAGGTTGGTACCCCTTTTACACCTGGGTGGGGTGAGAAAATAGCCGTAAAGTGCCTTTTCCAAGGGCACAATGCCATAGCCGAAAGCTGGGATCGAACCCGCAACCTTTAGATTACGAGTCCAACACCCTAACCACTAGACTACAGCGGCGGCCGTCCCCCCAAAGGCTGAGGCCTACACCTGCAGGTACCACATTACCTGTCGGTCTTTTCATAGACGTTGAGCCCCAGGGCATCCACCCCCAGCAAGAGCTCTGTGCCGCGCTTGTTCTTGATTTCAAAGTAGTTGACGCCGTACATCTCCAGATCCTGGGCAATCTTCAGGTACTCCACCATCGCCTCCTCCCTGTAACAACAACAACAACACAGCTACCGTCAGTCATGTCAAACAAAAATAACAGCCAGTCTGTCACAAGAAGAAAGTTACTCACGTGTAGTGATATCATTATCAATCTAACAAGTGTAATTTGAGCTACATTCAACCAGTTGTACTGTTATACTGTATTCATGAAACTGACGCGAGACAAAAAATTAAAAGCAAATGCTTCCATGAACCGAAAGTTGATAGCATGAACTCAATGTCAAGAGTCATAGGGACAGCTGACAGCCATCATCATGAACATCATCCCCATTCCACAAGCACCAGGAAACATCAGCTACAAATTCCTTTCAGCCATATTCAGAAGGGCTTTTGCAATGTAAACTATGTTTGTATAAAAAAAATTTTTAAAAGCCTGCCTCTACAGGCTGTTTTGATGTGACAAATGTCTCAGAGTGATTGATACAGGGATGGGTGGGGCCACAGAGAAAACTGAAGGCAGTGTCACTTACTTGACCAGTCCCTTGTGCTCTCCCCACCAGCTCTTGATCCTCTCCTCCCACTGCTCCTTGGACAGCTTGTGCTGGTCAAACACCCTGCACACACAGTGCACATCAAGTCACTATGCACACACAGTGCACATCAAGTCACTACGCACACACAGTGCACATCAAGTCACTATGCACAACAGTGCACATCAAGTCACTACGCACACAGTGCACATCAAGTCACTATGCACACATAGCGCATATCAAGTCACTATGCACACACAGTGCACATCAAGTCACTACGCACACACAGTGCACATCAAGTCACTATGTCCACACAGTGCACATCAAGTCACTATGTCCACACAGTGCACATAAAGTCACTATGCACACACAGTGCACATCAAGTCATTATTCTTTGTTCTTTATCACACACATAAACCACACACACACACACATATAGCGCAAAAAAAGGCTCAAATATGATGGCTATGTCTATGAATACTCTCTACAAACTCCATAATCTACACATCAAAAAAAAGATGCAATCCCAGTACCAGACAATATCAGCTTCTATACATCAAAGAAAGATGTAATTCCAATACCAGACAATACTAGCTTCTATACATCAAAGAAAGATGTAATTCCAACAGCTGACAATATCAGCTTCTATACATCAAACAAAGATGTAATTCCAACAGCAGACAATATCAGCTTCTAAGTTCTATACATCAAACAAAGATGTAATTCCAACAGCTGACAATATCAGCTTGCAATCATTTCACCATCACCAGCACGTACACCAATGATGTGGCTATAGCTTACCAACCTAACTGTGATCCACAATGGAAGCATTTAAACATGTCAAATTCCAAAGACTAAAACAGTAGTTTAGCAGCTAACAGTATTACATACACCCATAACACACACACATAAACACACACTAACACACACAAACACACACACACACACACACACACACACACACACACACACACACACACACACACACACACACAACACACACACACACACACACACACACACACACACACACACACACACACACACGCACACACAACAACACACACACAGACCTCTGCGGGAGAAGGCGTTCGCTGGTGATGATGGAGGAATCTGGGCCGTGACTGCTGAGGTCGCTGTGTTTGGACTGGCAGGCGTAGGAAGCCAGCAGCACTGCTGTCTCAGGGGGACAGTAGATGTCGTCGTTCAGGATGCCCTCCTTCACTTGCATGAAGAACATGCGCTGCACACACACATGGCAAGTGTGGTGGTGGGTGACAAAGAATACCACCTAAATAATCATATATACCTTTTTGTTTTGCATTCTTTGGCAAGAGCTCCGAGGTTCATCAATGGTGAGATTTTACATATGGGACTGTTTCTCCCCACCACCACCACCACCATTTAGATAGCTGCATTCCAACTTCAAGGATGACATACCATTTAACCTTAAGCACTCTGCGATATTTGGGGACCAATTTCCTCTGTCCCAACATTCTTTTTCTGATAAGCAAAGATCATGAGCACCTACTTGTTTAGAACTGTTATTACTGTGGATGTATTTAATGTAGAGACTTGATATTTTGTATATTAATAAAAGAATGGCTGAGGAATGTTTTCATATAAGGCAATGTGTGGTCTATGTAGCGTGACTATATTATATTTGCATAACCAGGTTGGGGTGACCTAGGTCTTCTTCCACAACTTTTATCCTTTATCTCACAATGCTTCCTTCTCTGTGAAACTACAAAATAGGACATAAGCCCGGACGCAGCCACTTTTACCTATAATATTTCATCCAAATCATAACCAAAAATATAATGCATCCAGATCCACAAATCTCTAGTCAAAATCTCAAAGCAATGAATCTGCCACAATCTCTGTGATTTGTCTTTCAGATTCACCTAAAACAAATACACTCCACATTATCATTCCACTATCATTAAAAACAATAAAAACAACAACAACAAAAAATTTAACTGTCATGTGAAACTATTTAACAGCCATTTGAAACTCAGATTTCTTCTTTAACTGTCATTTAAAACTATTTAACAGCCATTTAAAACTCAGATTTCTTCTTTAACTGTCATTTAAAACTATTTAACAGCCATTTGAAACTCAGATTTCTTCTTTTGCTATTCGGCAAAAATAATAAAATGGCAGTGGTCTCAAAAAAGCAGTGCCTCTTCCTTCTCGGGATCACTTAGAGGAAGCTTACCTGGGTGATGTCCTGAATCAGTTCTTCTGAGACATCCTCAGGGAAGAACTTGGCCCTGAACTTGAACTGCAGAGGGGTTTCTTTCTTCACATCCTGGCTCAGCACCTGGTCGTCACAGGAACCATGATATTACATATCGGCCTAATCCACAGTAATAATAATACTGTTCATCACATGAAGCATGATATTACATATCGACCCACCACACAGTAATAATAATACTGTTCATCACATGAAGCATGATATTACATAACAGCCTACTGCACAGTAATAATACTGTTCATCACATGAAGTATATTACATATCGGACCACCCCACAGTAATAATGATACTGTTCATACATGAAGCACAATATTACATATCGGCCCACCCCACAGTAATCACTGTTCATCACATGAAGTCTGATATTACATATCGGCCCACCCCACAATAATAATAATACTAGTCATCACATGAAGTATGTTACATATCAGCCTACCCCACAGTAATAATAATACAAATATGTATTCAGCATCAGCTGTTGCATTCAACCAAACATCTTGTTCAAAGCTAAAGCTAAGACAACATTTACACCTTTTCCTGATTACCAAGTCTTGGTTCTCACTTCAAATAATAATGTTCTTGCCCAGCATATGTTCCTTCTGACCTCTGGTTCTGTTTACTGCACAACACTGCATAAAAAATATATTCAAGTTTCCCATTTTTATTGTGCCATACTTTTCTTGTGCTTTTGAAATTTGCCTGTTACAGTGACAGGGCAAGTCTACTTATTTTTAAAAAAACTAATATTACAACAGATTTTTTTTTAGATAAAGCACATGACGTGTACTCACTTTTTTGTTCAGTTTCAGCCATGTGGAATAGCCCTTGCTATCCAGATACTGGAGCTGACCAAACCAATTCTCGCAGCCATGGTTTTTCACCACCTCAACTCATCAATACACAGCTGTCATTACCATAATGATCATTATACACTAATATCCACAGCGACTGACAAAAACATTGTTTCTATCAATCATCACCATAATAATAATAATCATTATACACTAATATCCACAGCGACTGACAAAAACATTGTTTATATCAATCATCACCATAATAATGATAATCATTATACAGTAATATCCACAGCAACTGACAAAAACATTGTTTTTTATCAATTATGGAGACAGTTCTGGTTTTTGATCATTTCTATTTCTGAAGTCAGATTACGGCTACCTAAAAGATGGGCAAAAACAGTTGCTAAACTCTCACCATTAGTGAACGTCAGAGCTCTAGCCTTGGAATGAAAGAAAAAAAAAGATTTTTCCTGCAGATACGACAGGGTTTTTTTTTGTTTTTTATTGCAACTGTTGACTAAATCCAATACACTTTCCTGAAAGAGAGCAGTACAGCTTTCATGCAGAGAAACCCACAGTTACTGTAAGTGTACACAATCACAATTATTATTATTATCAGGCTTTAAGAGTTATTTCTGAGCATCAGAAAAGAAAAAAACTGTTTCCCTCCTGCTCAAAAGTCATTGTTTCACTCAGAGAGAACTTCAAGGATGCATTTGTACTTCCTTCACATCAGACTTCAATATCTCCTGCTGTTTCTTATATAATGTTATCAATAACAACAATGTGTAGAAACCCGTTTTACACTGACTTTGCTCTTTGCTTAAAAAGAAACCAACACACACACTAACTAGCTCAGTACCCAAGTAGTTCAAAAAACGTGTGCTCATTCCTTGAACACTGGGTGACCAGCAAAACTTGTAGCAAATTTGACTCTACTTCTTAAAATATCCATTCTTCTGATCTTACCTGATCGAACAGTTGTTTGCCAGTGGTACTACTCTGGATGGCGAACTCCAGTTCTGCCTCCATGGTAGTGACACGCACATTTACCTGTTGAGAAATGTCCAGGCCATTTTTTTAAGAGGCACAGCAAAATGAATACATACTAAATAGCATTCATTTTGTATTTCATGGATCAAACTAAACAGCACACATGCACACGCACACACACCCCAACACACACGCAAAGCATCGCTTTAATTTCCTTTAAGCAGTTCATAAATACAGAGGATGGTATATTCAGAGACTGTTATAGAGGCTCTTTGAAATTTACATAACAAGACCAATAGACTATTAACTCCAAATTACTTGAATTAGGTCAAACTGTACTTCAGAATTTCATAATGGTACTTGAAATATCAACACTACATTTCCTTTCCCACCACTCCCAGCCATACAAAAGGACAATAAAGCTGGCTCCATAAAATGTCCATTTAGACCTATACTGCTTCGCTTCATCACTCTGACCTACAAGTATCACTGACATTTCAGCCGACATTAGAATCATTGTCTTAATTTACAGCAGTCCATCAACATTAAAAATCTGCATTTAATCAAAATGCAAAACTGAGAAGTCTGAACAAATTAAATATTAAAAAGCAAGAACACTGAACTTATAAACAGATTAATAACATGATTATGTCCCTCTCATGAATCTGATCACACAATCACTTTACCAGCAAACTTTTCTTTAGGAGCAGCAAACTTACCTGACGAGGCATGGTGCTGGTTGGATGACGTCCAAAAACAAATGAAAAAATCCAGTCCTTCGCAGGTACACCTGAAAAATACAGAAAGTGGAGTTTTTTTCTAAATCATAAAATATACAGACTAAACAAGATCAGAAGCTTACAACACGTTTTGCTTTAAAAAAAAAAAAAAAAAAAGTTGAAAAAACTGTTTCTTTTTAATTCATTCCAGTAATCACTGGGGAAATTTTTCTTTCTTCAAGATTCAATGAATGCTCAGACAGCAAATATTATTGTCCGTCATATTTGAGTGAAAAAGCGTTACACTGCCGTAAAGCACCTGAGAAGTCAGGCCCAGCGCATCCATCTAATCTATGGAGAGGAAGAGAAGTGACTTGTTATTCACAGTCGTGAATAAAAACACGACTTTTTCAAGCAAAATCTAAGTTAAAAAAATGAGCCAGTTTCTAAGAAGATTCTTTATTCTTTCCATACACACCAAGAAACAATTCAAGCAGCTGTCCAGTTTTTGTTTTACACTATTACTATTAGTATTCTATCATTCGCAATAATGGCAATTATATTATTTTTTTAAAGTGTAATATTAGTATTATTAGTGATTTTGTCATAAAGTTTTTCTTTTTGTCTTCAGGTTGTAAAGAAACTGGGTCAAAACTATTCATAATAATTATCAATTACTCTCACTTTCACACCTAGTCTGGGCACAGCAATTCAGCAAGCTATTACCACTATCAACAGATCAGACAGACACTGAGACAGGAACACTGGCACCATTGATCTGTTCTTTGCCTGCAGTTCTGCAAGTTGCTGGCACACTAACTGGATCTGAAAATAGCATGAACTATAAATAAAGCCAATCAGAAACAGCAGCAACAGGAGGGGCTGGGTGGTGGGGTGGGGTCTGGTTTTTGTTTCCTTTCATTTGAAGTGGGTGGAGATGGGTGTCTCTGGTTTTAGTGGGTGGAGATAGGGGTGTCACTGGTTAGCAAAGCCAAATTCACATCTAAATCTTAAAAGATTTTTAAGTTCTGGGTGAAAGGCTTGTGAGATTTTCTGGCTCTGTCAAAGATTACAAATACTGAAATAGATAGAACATGCTCCATGACTAAATACACAATGTGTTAAAAAATATATTAAAAAAAGGATAGTAACCCCCCCCCCCCTCACTCCCTTAATGGCCTTAGTCTCTCCCTTTTCCTACCCCCTCTCCCAGTACTGCAGTCATGCCTTTAGGTGTGGAGATTTTTGTGCACTTTATCAATCATATTCATTCACGCCCTCTCTCCACAAGGACGTCTCTCTCTTCCCTCTCTCTCTCTCTCTCTCTTTCCCCTCTTCTCTCTCTCTTGTGTACATGCATCAAATGTGATGTATTCTTTGCTCCTGTACACAGATCTTACAATCATAATAAAAACTCTTCATTGACAAATCATTTTAACACTAATAGTAATTGTAATTGAGTGATTCCTCTACAGCCTTCTCTTGTGCAGAAAGAGCTTAATCTCTTGTTGGTTGTCTAATTGTGTTAATTCACTAATATCTTTTCCTCACTGAACATATTGGATTATTGCGCACATGTTAAACCCTGTTCTGCCTTTCACTAGTTTCAGGAGAGTAGGCATTTGTGTGCCAGTCAGAATGGATGATAGAACTTCCAAATTTCTATGCACACAGTGACACACTGATACAGGGACTGGATTGTAAAAAAAAAAATAATAATAAATAAAAAAGCACAAGAATGCTTATTCCAGTATCCTTCATTTTGTTATTGTTTGTTCCTCAAAATAAAAGAATGAATTCTTCAACAACAAAAAACTGAATCAATTAAGTTCTTTATTCATAGATGGTTATGCAAAATTCACTTCTGCTGAGTAAAAAAATGGGTATGCACATACAGAAACACCACACACACACACACACACACACACACACACACACACACCCTGACACAAACTTGTACACATACACAGAGACTGACAGTGTGACAGCGACACTGCACTGTGACAGAAGCAGGTGCACACACACATGCACACACACAGCCACCACCCACCCCCCCCCCACCCCCCCCCACACACACAAAGTCACACACACACACACACACACACACACACAACACACGTCTTAATGTTAAATGAATGAAAAATTAAAATCAGCAAAAAATATGTCTTAAATGAACATATGTTTTAATCTAGATCACACTATATTATAACACTTTTAAAAGTACTAAACTCAGTAATGGCCACCAATGTGTTTTTGACGGTTTGTCTTTCTAAGTTTTAGTATCATCCCAAATTTGTATGAAAAGTTTTTCATTTTTATAGTCCTGAAGACAATGGCTGCCTTTGGTGGCCTATATATTTGATATGATAAGAATAAGATCATTGTGTTTAGCACTTTAAGGGCATACATGAGTACATGATAAACACAAAAACTATAAAAAGGGTAGGCCTAAACATTGACCACCTCATTTCGATAGCTGTGAAGGTGAAATGACTCACAGATAACTAGGCCTACAGAATGCATAAATTCCTTAAATTTTTATTACACACTTCTCTGATTTGAACTTTGTATTCTAAATGGATCCTTCTGGAAATGGCATTAGTTACAAGGCTGGCACAGTTAAGGTCAAGCTTATTATTTCTAAAATGATGGCAAAAGCATGTGCATCACAATGAAATCCATGGTAGAGTAAAATGGAATGTGGAAAAGTTGGCGACAACAGAACTTGCCTTGGGCACTCCTTAACCACCCCTCCTTCCCCTACTTTCTCTTCTTTCTGCCCCACCCACATCTAGACTTCAATCAACGAGGGAAGATATTTGACAAGTCTACCCCACATGGTGGATTCAAAATCATGACCAAAATAATCTGGAATTTCTCGTTTGATTAATAGCTAAGTACGGTCTAAGCTCTACTTTGCACTGGGTGTCACAGATCACTCGATCATCTCAAGGTTTTCTCAACGAGGCCTAGGCTACCGTATGCCTACCGGGAATCCAACTACTTCCGGAACTATCACAATACCACACTGCGGTTTTAAACTTCATTAAAAGTAGTTAACTTCAGCTTTAAAGTGCATTTTCGTCAGTGAAATAGACTTACTTTTTGTTCAGATTGCTTAAAACATTACTTTACTGTCCGATCATTAGTGCAATCCACATAAATCTAATTCACAAACCTACTTCACAACTTTCTTCCTCGATTTCTCTCACTGAGTCACACAAATCGCCGTCTCGGTCAATCCGGCAAAGTTTCTCCACGCATATCAGAAAGCAGCTGGTGCGCACAAGTCTGGACAACTTCACGGTAGCTATAGCACCCTTATACAAGTGAAACAATCAATCTGTAAATATTGTAAAGATCGTCTGCTAACTCACCGTTAGTCTGCTACGACTTGAAGACACACTCAGTTCCGCCTTCTCGAAAATGGCCACTAGGGTGTGGACTTCTTACCCGTCAGAGCCCTCTGGCGAACAAATTGTGAGCCTCGATTTCGTGTAGGCCTAGCCTAAAAATGACATCTCTCTGCTAGCCTAGGCTAATAAGTGTGATTCACTGCTTAGATTTATACCTATTCTATTCTATTCTATTCCTCTTGCCCATATATAGAACAGCGAAGATTTGCATAAAATGAGAACAATTCCATGAGTGCGACAGGCGTCATTGATGAATAGCAATGAGAAGGTTAGCGATTGTCAAAAAATCACACAACATCGATTCTCATTTCGCTCCGCCCATGTCGTCTGCTACAAACAAGGGGACGATTTCTCACATTTCCTAGATTCTTTAAATATGTGCATTGTGTCTTTTTTCTCTATCAATCCCTACATCGGATCGTTCCGCCGTGACTCTAAAACAATTGAATAAAGAATTTTTTTTCTTTAAATAGTTACAGCCAGCATAAACACACCCGCTCGGGCGCACACACAAGCAACGCACACACGCACGCCACACACCCACACACACACACACACCACAGAGTCCTTCGGATGAGACTATAAACTGAGGTTACACGCAGGTTACACGCTTGAAACCTATTCCACCTCTCGTATTTCAGCTATTCTTTTTCTTTTTTTTTTTTTTTTTTTTTTACAAGGTTACGGGATAAGGAACTCGTGTGCATGTGGTTTTGCAAGCTTGATCATCCGTTTCCACCTTCTCTTTACTCTTTCGAAAGACGGCGAAACAAATTTTATCGTGTGTGCAAGATGTTCTGCATGTGTTCGTAAGCCTACACATGACATCGATTTGTAGTCTAATCCGAAGGATGATGCTATTTGTGCCACACAGAACGGATGACAAAATCTACTAAATCACATTACACGGGGACTGAATGTAAAAAAAATATTTATAAAAAAAAGCACATAAGTGCGTATTTCATTATCCCCTGAAAACACACACACACGCGCGCGCACACACACACACACACACACACACACACACACACACACACACACACACACACACACACACACACACACACACACACACAC
>CM060333.1:49874912-49887412 GCA_030674155.1 Stramonita haemastoma | reverse complement strand
AAAACTGAGGGACGACAGTCTACTTTGTCTGGAATTGGAAGTAGCTCTCGTCGGGACAGCGCTGACAATCCAGACCTCCTGAGGCAACGACGCCAACACGGTCACCTGATCCTGCTTCAACAGAAGTCATGGATGCGATCAGGATTCTGCAGGGTACCTGTGACAGAATGAGTCGAGACCTCGCAGAGATCAAGACTGTCTGTAATAATCTCGAGGGAGAAGTCAACAGCATCAAGCAGGGGATGAAAGATCTGAAAACAGAGAATGAAAGTCTGCGAAAGGAAAATGAAAAGTTAAACGAAAGAACTGATTTTTTGGAGAGGAAAGTGGACGATCTAGAGGGCAGATCCAAAAGAAATAATATCATCATCCATGGAATCCCTAGAAATGAAAAGGGACTTGGCAGGATTGTGAGGATCTTGTGCACGAAACTTTCACTGACAAGCTGGAATTCTCTCGGAACATTTCTTTCGATCGAGTGCATCGCCTCAGTGCCAAGCCCAATGCCCCCATCGTTGCCTGCTGCACATTTTTTAAAGACAAGGGCAAAATTCTTCAAGCAAAGCAGAAGCTGAAAGGAAGCGGGATCTTCATTGGCGAGGATTTCTCTTTTCGAGTAAGAGAAATCCGAAGGAAGCTTGTGCCGCACCTGAAGACCGCCAGAAGCCAGGACAAAAGGGCATCGCTGGTGTACGACCACCTCGTCATAGAGGGCCAGAAGTTTGGCCTGGATGACAGGGATCAGCTGTGTCCTCTGCAATAACGGTCTGGCCGGCCCTGCAGCAAGAATCTGTCCGGTCCAGAAAATGCAGAAGGCATAAAAAGAAAACAGTCACCGCATGCACAAAATGTTGATGGTATGGTTTCACGTGTTGGGAAATGGAGGGAAAGGATGGATGAAAGTGTGAATTGCTTTGATGCTGAAATGGTAGAGAATGCAAAATCCGTGCATGATTTGTGTATTGTGCATTACCTGTGGCAGAAAAATAGTAAACAAACGGAAGAGTGTGATGTTGAAAAGTTGTATGTGAATAAATCAGTAAACAAACTAAATACAAATAGGAATCAGATACGTAACCAAACTAAAGTTTACACTAAATTAAGTGAAAAGCAAATGGTCATAAGAGCTGAAAGTAATGTTTTGCATTATGGTATGTACGAAAGTGATGTACGCACACAGTCGATTAGTGTATCAGTTGGTTCTAAGAGTGAGAGTGAGAGTGAGGATTGCCGAGAGAGTGGGGGAGGGGGACATGACAGTGAGAGGAATGACGTTTGTCATGGTGTCCGAGATGAGGGGGAGGAAGGTGGTGCCAGAGAGAGTTGGGAGGAGTGCGAGAGGGGTGGAGAAAATGAACAGGGTGACAGTGACAGGGAGAAAAGAGATGAAAGTAAGGGCGGTGAGGAGAGAAGGGATGAATATGAGGACGGGGGTGAGAGTGGAGACAGGGAGGGCGGTGGTGAAAATGAGAATGAACGTGAAGGGGGAAGGGAGAATGAGGATGGTACAGGTGGGCGCGCGCATGACACTGCACGTGACCTTAGTTATGAATGTGATGATGGAGATGCCAGTGACGGAGATGTTGAATCAGGGAACGATAATCCTGCTGACCTGAGCTTTGAAGTTCGCAGCGCTGTTATAAATAAAATTTCCTTTCTTCATTGGAATATTTGTGGTTTGTTTTCTAAAATGACTGACTCAGATTTTGTACAGTTTATTTCTTCTTTTGATTTTGTGTGTCTGGTTGAAACGTTTATGGAAAAGTTTCAGTCAGATTTGTTGAAAGATTTTGAAATATTTGTAAAGCCAGCAATAAAATTGTCACGGCAGGGAAGATATTCAGGGGGTATAATTTGTCTTGTTCGCAAGTCTATAGTCAGTTTTGTGCAAGAACTGAAATGTGACAGTAATTATTCTTTGTCTTTTTTGATTGATAAAAACTTTTTAGGGGTTTGCAAAGATGTTGTTCTTATGTGTACTTATATACCTCCTGAAAATTCACCGTATTATTGTATGTATGGATACGACAATGGAATTGATATTTTGGAACAATGTCTCATGGATATGTTCCTTTCTTTCAGTGATGTTGATTTATTGATATGTGGTGATCTAAATGCCAGGACTGCAGAATTTTTTCCTGAATTATGAATGATGATGAACATCACGGTTGGCAAAAACAAGATTCTCATAGTAGTTTTCAAAGAAATTCTGAAGATAAGATATTAAATCTATATGGGAAAAAGTTATTAAGCCTGTGTACTGTTTTTGGTCTATGTATTTTGAATGGAGTATGTAATGGCGATCATTATGGTCGTTTCACATACATTTCTGATGTTGGTAACAGTGTTTAATGACTATTTTTTGACAACTGTTAATTTATTTGAGGCTATTAAAGATAAATCGTATCTTCATGTAGTAGAAAGAATTGAATCGGATCATTTGCCCCTTTTAATGTGTATTGGAAAACAAAGCAGGTGGAAATCTAGCTCAAATGATGTAAATATAGTTAGAACTCAGTTTATAACGAAGTATTGTTGGAAAAAAAGAATATGAACACTTGTTTTGTACTTATATGAATTCAAATGATGTGCAGGGTCGTCTGTGTAGTGCGGAAGCTCTGATAGATGTTGATGTTAATAGAGCTCTGAATGAATTTAATGACATTGTCAAAGAACAAGCTGAATGTATGATAAAAAGAATTCCTGGTATAAAAATAAATGAGCGAAGAAGATGGTTCGATCATGAATGCAAAACAGCAAAGCGTAAAGTGCGGAGGCTATTGAGAAAATTTAGAAAAACTCGACAGAACGATGACAGGGTTCGATATTGTATTGCAAGACGAGAATTATAAAAATCTAAATAAAAAGAAAGAAAAAGAATACAATGATGCTTTATATACTGAGCTTTCAAATTCTGTAAATGATCAACAATTATTTTGGGGAGCAGTACGTAAAATATGCAATAGGAAGTCACAGCCTCAGAATGACATTTCTATCTCTGACTGGTTTCAACATTTTAAAAGTATATTAGAAAAGGATGATGAAGAAAATATTGTACAGGATGATGAATTAACAGAGGAAGGTGATGAAGTGTTAAATAGGCCAATCTCAAAAGATGAAGTGCTATTAGCTATCAGAAAATTGAAAAACAATAAATCTGCTGGCCCAGATGGTCTTATAGGAGAATTTTTTAAGAACTCTTGTGGGAACATAGTTCAGTTTTTAGTGAAGTTATTCAACTATTTATTTGATACTGGTATTTATCCTGAAAGCTGGAAAGAATCTGTTATTTTACCATTATTTAAAAAGGGGGATGTAAATAATGTCAATAATTATAGAGGGATATCATTAGGTAATATAAGTAGTAAACTATATAGCTTTGTCATTAACAGAAGATTACAGGAATGGATAAATCAAAATGAGATTACTGGAGAATACCAAGGTGGGTTTAAGAAAGGTTATTCTACGGTGGATCATATGTTTACTTTGTTAGCAGCAATTCAGAAACAATTCACGAATAATAGAAAATTATATGTAGCATTTGTTGATTTTGAAAAAGCGTTCGATTCTGTTTCTAGAAAGTTGTTATGGCCTATTTTGTTAAACAATGGAATTACAGGTAAATTATGTCGTTGTTTGAAAAGTATGTACCAAGAAGTGAAGGCGAGAATAAGATCGGGAGCACATTTTTCAGAAGTTTTAAACTGCACTCATGGAGTAAAACAGGGGGATGTTTGTAGTCCAGTATTGTTTTCATTGTTTATTAATGAACTAGCCCTGAACATCATCCAGAATGGTAAGCATGGTGTGACTTTTGACCTCATTGAATTGTTCATACTGTTATTTGCTGATGATATAATTTTACTATCGACAACAGTGACTGGCTTACAAAGGCAACTTGATAACTTGTATATGGCTGCATCTAGGTTAAAGTTAAAAGTAAATATGGGCAAAACAAATATAGTTGTTTTTCGTAAGGGAGGGTATTTAGCACGACAAGAAAAATGGACGTATGGTAATGTAAAGGTAGAAACAGTGAATGCATATAAATATCTTGGTCTGTACTTTTCAACTAGACTTAGTTTTGGCTTTGCATGTCAAGATCTAGTAAGCAGAGCTAAAAAAGCAGTTTTTGCCATTTTTCGTGTACTGTATAAATTGGACTGCTGTAGTTTTTCTCTTTTTTGTAAATTATTTGATACTCAAGTACAACCAATAATGTTGTATGGGGCTGAAATATGGGCTTTTGAAAAAAGCCATGTGGTTGAAAATGTACACTTATATGCTATGAAACGTTTTTTTGAATGTTGACCTCCGAACCCCCAATGACCTTGTGTATGGAGAGCTTGGAAGATTTCCCATATATATTAACTCTTACCTAAAATGTATTAAATACTGGCTAACATTGACTCGTATGGATCAATGTAGAATACCTTTAAAAGCATATATAGTGTTGAACAATCTAGATAGGAATGGTAAGAAAACTTGGGTTACGAGTGTTCGGCAGTGCTTGAATTCATATGGATTTTCTTTTGTATGGGATAATCAAGGAGTACAGTGTATCCCAGCTTTTTTAAAAAGTTTCAAACAAAGGCTTATTGATTGCAGATGGCAAGATTGGCATGAACATGTGTATAACAGTGACAGATTTGCTCAATATAGGCTGTTTAAAACATCTTGTTCCAAAGAAATGTACATCGACATGAAAATAAATCGATATATTAAAAGTGCTCTAACAAAATTCAGGTTTGGTGTTTCTGATATTGCATGTCACCGCAATAGATACCAGAGTAAAACTGAAGATGAATTGAAATGTAGCTTATGTCATAACGCAAAAGAAGACGAAATTCATTTTTTGTTTTGCTGTCCAGCCTTACATGATCTTAGAATGCAATTCATTAGACCAAAATATTATAATGATCCTTGTAACTTTAGGGTAAATGTTCTTCTGTCGACAAAACATGAGGCATCTTTAACAAATCTTGCCATGTATGTTTACCATGCATTGAAAAGGGTAAATACTGCTTTATCGTAATATTACAAATGCATATTAATTTGTTTCAGTAACTGTAGATGTTCGGGAAATGTATTCTGATTGTTGTTGTTCATGATTATGTATAACCCCCCTTCAGAAGGGGCTATGGCCTAAAATCTGAATAAACTATTCGTTTCGTATTCGTATTCTCTCTCTCTCTCTCTCTCTCTCTCTCTCTCTCTCTCTCTCTCTCTCTCTCTCTCTCTCTCTCTCTCTCTCTCTCTCTCTTCTCTCTCTCTCTCTCTCTCTCTCTCTCTCTCTCTCTCTCTCTCTCTCTCTCTCTCTCTTCTCTCTTCTCTCTCTCTCTTCATCAGTTTGTACCATGACTGCTTTGTACTGGAATAAGAAAAGAACCGTTCGTACATTGTCAGTGATAGATTGTCTCCAGACTGACAAAATCAACCCAAAGAAAAGACAGAAAAGAAAGAAGACAGAAAAAGAAAAGACAGAAAACAAAGAAGAAAAAAAAGAAAAAGAAAGAAAAGAGTGACAGGAAAGAAAAAGAAAAGAAAATTCTAGACTGCATTCTTTCTTTTCTTTCTTTTCTTTTTTACTTCCTTGTACTTAACTTGCTTTTGCCTGGAACTTCCTCGTCTTAACACACACACAGACACAGACACCGACACACACAGACACAGACAGACAGACACACACACACACACACACACGCGCGCGCGCACGCACGCACGCACACACGCACGCACACACACACACACATAAACACACGCACGCACGCACGTACACACACATCGTGTTATCTTTTATGCCATTGAAACCATTTTCGCTTTTATATTTTTTCTCATGTGCTGTGGTAATTATATTGTAGTTAATTTGGTTATTGAGGAAGTCGCGGTTTTTTTTCTTAAATAGATATGGCTTGACGGAGAGAAAAAAAAGCAAATGCATTGCTTATTCAATGCACTATCTGGAAATGAAAGTTTGACTTTTACACACACACACACACACACACACACACACACACACACACACACACATGCACGCACGCACGCACGCGCGCACGCACGCACGCACGTACACACACATATACACACAAAACACACACACACACATTTACACACACATTTACACACACATACACACACATATAAACACACACACACACACTTATACACACACACACACACACACACACACACACACACACACACACACACACACACACACACACACACACACACACACACACCTACCTGTGAATATGAATAGTCATACATGTACGTGTGTGAGTGGAAGGGTGGGGGAGGGGCTATTGTAGTTAGTACTGCTGTTGTTACAGGGAAAAGAATGAAAAGAAAGACGAAAACTGACAGGACAACATAGAGTGTGGTTTTTCCCTTCCTTGTGCCTACTGGTTCTAACCTGTCCCCTCCACCCATCCCCGCCCACCCACCCCACCCCACTTTTGAGCTTCCTAGTCTGTATACTGAACGCGCGCGCGCACACACACACACACAACACACACACACACACACGCACGCACGCACGCACACACACACACACACACACACACACACACACAACACGCACGCACGCACACACACATACACACACGCGCACACACACACACACACACACACACACACACACACAAACACACTACTAGATGGATGGCTTGATGAAAAAAGCAAATTTATTGCTTACTCATGCCGTCTGGAAATAAATGTTGACTTTAACTTTGACGTTGACACACACATATTACAACCACAAACACACAAACACACACATCTTTATACATCACACACTACACACACACACATACACACACACACACACACACCACACACACACACACACACACACACACACACACACACACACACACACAACACACTACACACAACACAAACACACACACACTTACACACACACACACACACACCACACACACACAACACACACCACACACACACACACACACACACCACACACACACACACACACACACACATTGGGACAACGACCCAAATGAATGTGGGCGTATGCATGTGTGTGTGTGTTGTGTTGTGTGTGTGTGGTGTGTGTGTGTGTGTGGTGGTGAGGGTAGGGGGAGGTGTTGTTATTTTTGTTGCGGTCAATACAGAGACCAGTATAGGTGAGGTAAGATTGAACACGAGCCTGGGTCAATACATAAACCATGCCCCACTTTCATGACCCTTGCATCCTCTGTCTGGTCTGTCTGTCTGTCTGCTGTCTGTGTCTGTGTCTGTCTGTCTGCTGTCTGTTCTGTCTCGTCTGCCTATTCTCTCTGTCTGTCTGTCTGTCTGTCTGTCTGTAGTCTGTCTGCTGTCTGCTGTCATCTGTATCTCTCTGTCTCTGATAGTGTGTGTGTCTGTTGTCTGTAGTCTGTTGTCTGTCTGTCTCTGTATTGTCTCTTTTGTCTGTCTGATGTCTGTGTGCGTGTCTGTGTGTCTGTCTGTCTTTGTCTGTCTGTCTCTCTCTCTGTCTGTCTGTCTGTCTGTCTCTCTTCTCTCTCTCCTCTCTCTCTCTCTCTCTCTCTCTCTTCTCTCTCTCTCTCTCTCTCTCTCTCTCTCTCTCTCTCTCGTCACGATCATTCTATTGTGTGGAAGAGGAGAAGAAGAAGGACGGTACAGGCACTAGCCTACACAGTTTTACCAGTCAGAATCTAAAATTAGAGGCCGCCTTAGCTTCAAAATAGGACAACGTCAAACCTTTTAAAGCAAGACCTACAGGCTACATAATGAATGACTACGTATGTGTGTATGTGTGTCTCGTAGGCTTATGTGTGTGTGTGTGTGGGGGGGGGGGGGGGTGGGTGCTGGTTTGCTGCATGAGTCATTGACAAAGCCAAGCTTCCCTCCAGTTGGAGGACAATGAACAAAAAAATAATAAAATTAAAGAGCAACAACAAAAAGAAACCATGACTGCTCCCGTAACTCCTGATCTGATCCATGATAAGGGCGAGGGGACTGGATGTAAAAAAAAGCACGTGAGTGCTTATTCATACTACTACTACTACTACTACTACTACTACTACTACTACTACTACTACTACTACTACTACTATACTAATACTATAATAATAATAATAATAATAATATAATAATAATAATATATGGAATTTATATAGCGCTAAATCTTGTAAGGCAAACAAATCCAAGCGCTTGCATTCAAATCAGTCACAGGCATGCAACCTAACCATTTACAAATTAATAGAATTAACAAATGATATATTTACACAAACGCAACACACACACACACCACACACACACACACACACACACACACACACACACACACACACACACACACACACACACACAATGACGAAAAAGTGATGGAGATGGAGGAGACTGAATGAAAATGGGGACTTGTTGGAGGTGTGATGGTGTAGGAACATTATCCTCGAAATAAAAGACTTTGACTTGACTTAAAGCAGTCGTTGTTTGGGGCGTGCACACGGCACTGACTGACTTTTTTTTAAACAAGATCCGCATCCCCACAAATAAAAGTCAATCCCTGTCCAGTATAGGGATTAATGTGCCTGAAGAATACAGACTGTGTGTTTGAAAAAAAAAACCCAAAAAGATAGAAGAAAAAGTCAATAACAAGACACAATTTGGTGCATACGCACACTCCCATCTAAACCGTCCAGTCCCCCCCCCCCTTGTTTCCCACCACTATTCTGATCCTTGTAACCTCCCCTTCCCACTCCGATCAGATCCTGTCTGTCTCTGTGTCTATCTCTGTCTCTGTATGTCTGTCTGTGTGTATAGTCTGTCTGTCTGCCTGTCTGTCTGTCTGTCTCTCTGTCTCTGTCTCTGTCTCTGTCTCTCTCTCTCTCTCTCTCTCTCTCCTCTCTCTCTCTCTCTCTCTCTCTCTCTCTCTCTTCTCTCTTTCTCTCTTTTTCTCTCTCTCTTTCTCTCTCTCTCTCCTTACTCAGTTTTGCTCTGTATTTGTTTATTTCATCTTGATTTATGACATCTCTTATTTTATTCTATTTCATTTTTGATTTAGGAGAGAGAGAGAGAGAGAGAGAGAGAGAGAGAGAGAGAAGAGAGAGAGAGAGAGAGAGAGAGAGAGAGAGAGAGAGAGAGAGAGAGAGAGAGTGGAACATTTAGATTGTATACAAGTCACGCTTACATTCCACATACAATACACAACAAGTGGCTTGATGCCTTTCTCCTCCTGTCTTGCATGCTGTCTGTCTGCTTGTAACGTACGTCTGTATGTGTATTGAATAAACAATGCCTTACCCAAGGATTGGCCTCTGGCCAGCCCAAGCTGACAACCCTAAGATTAAATCATGAATGGATGGATGGAAAACACACATTCTAACTATAGATAGCATGATACATAACACACACACACACCCACACACACACACACAGGCGCTGGCACGCACCCATGCAAACGATAGCGTAAGCACTTACGCGCGCGCGCACACACATGCACACACACACATGTACACACACAAACACACACGCGCGTGCATGCATGCACACACGCATGCATGCACGCGCATACACGCGAACGCACACACACACACGAACGCACGCACGCATGCATCACGCATGCATACCCGCACGTACACACATACGCACGCATACAGAGAGAGAGAGAGAGAGAGAGAGAGAGAGAGAGAGAGAGAGAGAGAGAGAGAGAGAGAGAGAGAGAGAGAGGAGAGAGAGAGATCCTGTATTTTTTATCATTTTTAAAAATATTTTTTTAATATCACCAATCCCGGCCAACATTATATTCAGAAACTATTTGGAAAGGGGGGGGGGGGAGGGAGGCAGTGCCTTTATATGACCTAAGTGTGTAAGTGTGTGTGTGTGTGTGTCTGTGTGTCTGTTTGTGTGTCTGTGTGTGTGTGTGTCTATGTGTAGGTGCGTGCGTGTGTACACACACCATGTGTGTGTGCACACACGGGCAGATGTGACAGATATTGTCTTCCATATAGATCCAGCAACGCCAGAGAAACGTTGTCTTCATCCCGACACACTCCCCTTCTCCTCCCTCCCCCTGCCCCCCCCCCCCCCCCCCCCCCCCCCCCCCCCCCCCCCCCCCCCCCCCCCCCCCATCCATTCTGAACTCTGGGTGACATAAAACTCTTCCAGCTCCGGAAGCAGCTTTGTTTCTGTTAGGCCCACCCCCATCTCCAGCCTTCACCCCCACTCTCCCCACTCCCAGCCCTCCCTCCCCCACTCTTTCTTCTTCTTCTCTTTCCCTGTAGTCTGACAGACCTAGTATGTTCCATACCCCCCTAAAGTTGAGCAAGTAGTGACGTCATCTGCAATACCGGCATTTGAATCCTGCTGACCACTTTAACAGTAAAGATGAGGAGTTCTTGCAGTAAGTTTCGGTTTTGTTGGTTTAGGATGTTGGGGTTTTCTTTCTGTGGAAGGAGGCAGATATACATTTCACCCTTCACTTTCACCCACCACAAGCTTTTCTGATGAGACTATACACCCAGGTCCCATGTGAAAAACGCAGGCAGAACATCTTGCACACACGTCAAAACCTGATCCGCTTTTCGGAAAAGTAGACCATTGTGTACTGGTGGGAAGGAATGACAATATTTACGAAACTGCATACACACGGGACTAGATGCAATAAAAGCACATGTGTTTATTCCATTGTCCCTGAAATAAAAGAATAAGTAGATTAATCCATCAAATAAATAAAAAGTCCCATAGTACTGTGGACCCTGGGGACACCACTGAAGATTTTTCAACCAGCTTCCTCCACTTTCCATGGTTCTCTGCTTTCCAATCAAACCTTCCACTCAAGGCCAGTTTACTCTCTCATGTTGTCCTCCCATTGTTTTCTCTGTAAGACACTCTCTGTATTCATTTGTTCCTTTAAAAAAAAAATTGCCAGTGACGTCACAGCTAACCCCCCCCCCCCCCCCAAACTTCAAGAGGATTGAACATATGTGTCTATGTTAATAAGTCTAAGCGAATATACGAAGTGTAGGGGTGTGGGTTTGCATTCTTTTTCTCTCTCTCTTTTTTTCCAACACTGTTTGCAGAAGTGGTTTGATATATTGGTTTGAACTCAGTAACATTTGCTTCCTTCATCTCTCCTCCCTTCCTATCGTTGCTCTTTTCTTTCTTTCTTTTTCTTTTAAAACTTTTTTTCTTTTAAAGGAAATGAAGCATGGTGTTTATTCCTTTCTTTCATCTCTCCCCTCCCTTTTGAACCGTTGTTTGCATGCATGGCTCAATATCGTTTGTTTAATTACACTTAGTAGCATCTACTTCTCCATCAATTTCTACTTACTACTACCATTCTCCTTTTGATGAAACGAAGCATTTTTTTTCTCGTTCCACGGTTAGAATTCCGAGGTTCACCAATGGTGAAATTTTGCGTATGCGAGCGTTGTTTGCTCACCATAAAAGCAGCTGCATTCCGACTTCGAGAATGTATGCTGGGTATGTTCGTGTTTCTGTAACCCACTGAATGCTGACATGAATGAGGGGATCTTTAATATACATATTTGATCTACTGCATTATATATATATATATATTATATATATATATATATATATATATATATATATATATATATATATATATATATATATATATATATATATACATATACATATACATTATACATCATACATACATACATACCTGAATGGAATCAAGGCACTGGCAGATCTGTACTTGAAAGTTCACCTGGAAGATCGTGAAAATCCGCATTTTTGATTCACCAGACGCCGTCGAGATTCAAACCCACGACTTCATGGGCCCATGGGACTGAAGTCGAACAGTCTTGACCATTGGGCTGTCTGTCAACCATTTTGATTACTTCAGTATTTGGTGTATAATCCAAGGGATTTTTTGCACTGGCGCTGACGCCACACCCCTAAAAGTCCTACTGATTTATTTACTTATTAACTTCTGTATTTATAAATAATTAAATAATAAAAGCACGCACGCACGCATGCACGCACGCGCACGCACACACACACACACACACACACACACACACACACACACACACACACACACACACACACACACACACACACACACACGAGCAGTTTTTGTCAATTATTCTCCTAGAACCGTGAAAGAACTATCGATCTCATACAATGTAGGTTACTGAGACAGTATGTTTGCTCTGTGTCTGTGTGTCTGTCTGCCTCTCTCTCTCTCTCTGTCTCTCTCTCTCTCTCTCTCTCTCTCTGTCTCTCTCTCTCTCTCTCTCTCTCTCTCTCTCTCTCTCTCTCTCTCTCTCTCTCCTCTCTCTCTCTCTCTCTCTCTCTCTCTGTCTGTCTGTCTCTCTCTCTGAAATGGGAACAAGACCAGCTCGTGTGTAAATATTGTAGCCTGAATAATGACTCTTGCATTCGATGTAGCCTATCTAGCTTACAGTCGAGTGTAAGAAATAGTATCGCAGCGCGCTTGTGGGGTGTGTGTGTGTGTGTGTGTGTGTGTGTGTGTGTGTGTGTTGTGTGTGTGTGTGTGTGTG